>OZ017739.1:314622238-315204738 GCA_963969285.1 Odontomyia ornata
TTTAAACCTGCCAACATTACGAGCACCAGAATCTTGAATGTAATTTTGTTATTCATCTTATCTGAAAATTTGGAGAGGATTCAATCAAAAGCGTAGTGTCTGATTCGATGGAAAGCCCTGTAGTAATCGAGCAGTTAGTTAAATTTACTATCTTTTTTTTTACTTTAAATTATTTGATAATTTCACGTAGAACTCAAATTTTTTTTATGTCAATTTATAGATTTTATATTTTTGTATATTCAGCACAACTAAAACTGCTCGATTAGAATTCGGCGCCGGCAAAGGGTTAAAAGAAATTAATGCACAATATATATCCCAGATCAACTTATACACTACACAACCAGAAATCATTTCTATATAGAAAATCCGGTTCTGACTAGAAAGCAGGGAGATTACGGATTCTCGATTCCGCTCATGGGAATGGGAATGGTGTGCAGCTGGTGAACGGGGAGTCTGCTCGGGTTGTGCACCAGCGTGGGTGCGGGGTGAAGACTCGAACGTTCGGCGACCTCGCGGCGTTCTACTGAGATGAAATAAGATGTGTTAACGTGCCTCCGTATTTCGCTCCACCGTTTTGGTCCAAATTCTGGATATTGAAGAAGTAAATGTTAGGCTTCGGGAAATAGAATGTCCGCGCCATATAGTTTGTGTATGTAGTCTGATGGAATGTGCTGAAGATTTGCATTGTGCATGCTTGCGCAAATTTTTAAATCGCCGAAGAAGATGGAACGGAAGTACAAAGGAAAGTGACAGCCAAAATCCATTTCGGGATCAGAGTGGGGAAAAAGTTTTGTGTGCGGGACGGTGATAAATTAATATATATTGCTAAATGGGACCCTGCTCCATAAGGGAAATAAAATAAAATTCATTTGTTCAGTAGTTTTGAGTCCAAACTAAACTAACCCTGAGTAAAGTTCGAAACCTTATTAATATTTTCTCAACTGCCCGAGGCGCATACGACGCAATATTCATTAATAAATTTCAACCCCATGTGACGCAAGTGGATTTAAGAAGAAAATTATCGCGTTACGGTGACATAAAAAATGCATGGGTCGTTCAGTATCCGTTCCCTTTTGGCTGTGTTAAATATGTTAGGCTGCGCGATGCAGTTGCTGCAGTACACGCTCTCGACAATTAACTTTTATTTGGACGCCCGGTTCAAGTGAACCCATATTTTTATCCAAACTGCTGTATTAATTCTCGTGGAAGTTATGTAGATTCAGTGCAATGTCTCCACTGTCTACAATGGGGACATATTGCTCGACATTGTGCTTTTCGCGCGAAACTTCGCACAGATTGCGATAAGGGAAATAAGAAAGAGGTGTGCGATTTGGGGGCATTTTGAACAAATTAGCTGATGGCTTGGATAATTATTCCTTGCAATGTTTTATGCACAATTTAGCTTCCTTTGATTTGGCAGGGAAGAACATAACGGCGAGCGAATTGAAGGGAGAAACGTGGGAAATCGTTCGTTAGATTTGCTTGAAATACTTCGGAAAAAAGTGTGAGTGTAAGCTTTCCCAACCACCGAGTGTGCGAATCAAAACACACACACAAAAGCGGGTTATGTAGAGCCAACAACAAGCAGTGCCCTGGGAAAAACAGCTAGCGTTAAGCTAACTGTAAACAGCAATTTGTTTATTAACAGAGACAAAGGAGGATTTGTGAATTTAACGAGCGCGAATACGGATGACTCACATCGGGGATGTGCATTGTGGTTTTAATCAAAAGAATATCCAGAAATAGTTTCTTTGAGTTGAAAGTTATAACTTTAAATGTATCAACGAATGTTCGGGTTGCTAAAGGAACGCATATAAAGGGTAGTGTTTCGAGAATAATGGCAGAATTTTGCTCTGTGATCGATTTCTAGATGGAACGTTAGATTGGTGGCAAAACGAAGGGCGTGATTCGGTGTAACAGTGATTGAGTTAGGAGGAAAACTTGATAAAACTCGAGGAAAACGGGATTACAGTGAGGGACCATCCGTCAAATTTCATGCAAGGCTTCCAAGTGAACTTGATGGTCCTATTGAAAGGCATATCTTCGAATCAGCAATAACGGCACTTAATGATTATTTTGTTGAAGCAGAGAAAGGATTTGGCAGCACATACTGCGAAGTATGTTTGGCTTGTTTAACAGCTTGTTTAGTTTATATGTGCACTGAAACTCACTATCTTCGAAAGATATCTAAATTTATTGCATCCCAAAGTGAAAAAGGAAATTTTGTATTTGTACTTAATGAAATTATTCACACTTAAGCAAAACTTCATAGAATTTAATAATTGCCAAGAATTAATTATTCAATTAAAGTGGAATTTTAGAGGACTTATACACCCCTGCATCGTCGTCGAGCGCTCGGAGGACCGTGCGGGTAAGTGCCTTTTTTAGGGTTTTGTACTAAAATACAAAACCCTATTGCAATCACGACCTGTGTCCGTCTGTCCGTCCGTCCGTCCGTCCGTCCGTCCGTCCGTCCGTCCGTCTGTATGTCACAGCACTTTTTCTCCGAAACTATGGAAGCTACAATCATGAAACTTTGTGGAAAGGTCAGAAGTGGTGACCTCTTGAAAGTCCAATGGTGAAAAAAATTTTCAAAGGGGTTTAAGGGGGGTCTCCCGATATAGGGAAGTGACCCCCCAAAAAAAAATTTTCACCATTGGTAGTCGAGTAGGGTGTCATTGGAAAGGTCTCAATGAGATCTTTTCAATATATACACACATATATATATAATATATATATGTATATATATACAATATATATAGGTTTATATATATATATATACATATATATATATATATATATATATATCTTTATATATATATATATATATATATATATATATATATATATATATATATATATATATATATATATATACGAGGTGTGTTCAAAAAATATCGCGAATTTTTTTTTTTTCAAAAATTATTTATTTATTCATGAATATCTATTTTGTCCCCTTCAAAGTAATCCCCATGAGATATTATACACTTGTGCCAACGGTTTTTGCAATCTTCGAAGCACTTCAAAAAATCATTTTTTAGGGTTTTGTACTAAAATACAAAACCCTATTGCAATCACGACCTGTGTCCGTCTGTCCGTCCGTCCATCCGTCCGTCCGTCCGTCCGTCCGTCCGTCCGCCCGTCCGTCCGTCCGTCCGTCCGTCCGTCTGTATGTCACAGCACTTTTTCTCCGAAACTATAGAAGCTACAATCATGAAACTTTGTGGAAAGGTCAGAAGTGGTGACCTCTTGAAAGTCCAATGGTGAAAAAAATTTTCAAAGGGGTTTAAGGGGGGTCTCCCGATATAGGGAAGTGACCCCCCAAAAAAATTTTTTCACCATTGGTAGTCGAGTAGGGTGTCATTGGAAAAGTCTCAATGAGATCTTTTCAAAACAAGTCTTAAAATTGCCTTACAAGTACCGAGAGGGGCAGGGGAAGGGAAAATGTACGAACTTTTCGCGTACCCCCCCCCCCTCGCGATTGGACACCTTCCATCCGAAAAATCTGAAGAAAATCATGGATATAGGCCTTGATGAGTACAACAACAACAAATACATGAGAAGTCGAAATTCACTCAACTTTGTTAGTAATGGTATGATTTATCGATTTTATGTTTTCTTGAATAAAATCTTAACGGTACCCTTAAATTCAATAAAATTCAGTACACAGATGACTATTTATAAGATTAATCTTTCCTGAAAGTTTCATAAAGATCGAATAATATTTAACGAAGTTATAGCGATTTGAATTTTCCTGCATTACTATGGAACAATATGCCCTGTATTACTATGGAAACATATGGCAATGGAGCCATATGCGCTTTTTACCGACTTAGAAACTACAGCTTTGCTAGGATTTGCATGAAAATTTCAGGAATGATAGGTATCATGAAGATAAGTATATACAATTGAAACAAGTCAGAAAGGCAGGAGAGAGCTCCTAGCAAAAGGGCTTTGTAACCATTCTAAGATTCTAAAAAACAGGCCATGAATCGATGAGCACCATCAAAAAGGGTAAATCCATATTGTGGCGCAAAAAGCATTTACAGCTACATAACAAGTTGGGTAGACAAAACTACGCTTATGTCAGAAGGGTTTTGTACTTAATATACAATATCTGGATAAATAGAATGATTTAATTCAAGAAAAACTTTACTGACATGTACAACAAAAATATTCCTTCTTTGAAAGAACTCCATCTTAATCTGCCAACATTTTATTCCAATAATACTACAATGATTGACTGACCTGAATCTTAAACGTAATTTTGTTATTCATATTATTTAAAAATTTGGAGATGATTCAATCAAAACTCTAATGTCTGGTTAGATGAAAAGCCCATATGGTAAGCCATGAATCGATGATTACAGTACAGAGGAGTGGCCCCTGAAAAAAATTTCATGAAAGGTAGCCGATATGAGTATCAACTGAAAGTTCTCTATGAGAGCTTTTCAAAACAGTTCTTAAACTGACATATTTTGCTTCTGTGGGGGCATAGGGGGGGGTTGGAAATCCATGAAAAATGTGTTTCCTCCCTTGCGAATGGACACCCGTGATCTTAAAATATCTGAAATAATTATCAAGGGAGATATTTGTGGGTATAACTATAACAAATACCTCAGAAGTCAAAATTCTTTCAACTTTGCTAATAATAGTATGATCGTCGAACATGACATGTTTCTTGATTTTATTCGTTACTGGTTACTGCATTCTGTAAGTTGAGTACAAAACCCTTCTGACATGAGCATAGGTCTGTCTACCCAACTTGTTTCCTCATATCTTTAATTTTCTAAATTTGTTTGTTTTTTGATTAAAAATTTTTTTTCTATTTTTTATTCTATCTATATTTATCAAGTAAAAGAAGGTTTATTAAAGTTATTATTATATAAAAAAAAAAATATATATTATTTTTGATTTAATTATATTGATACATTGATCCAAATTTAAAAATTGTTCAATTGTAAATTCAATACAGGAAAAAGGAAAGGGATATTTGTCATCTATATGGGGAAAAATAAAATGAATTAATACCCCGTAACTTTCGGTCTTTCCTTTCCTTTGCTTCTGACCAGGTATAGGACCCGATACGGTGGCAGGCTTTCCCCATGAAACATGAGCAAGCCGCCGGGTACATTATAATCTTCTTTGTTTCAGGTGACTTCGCGGGTTGAGTGGCCCGAGCAAGGTGCCTCTTTATGACATATGATTATGTAATTGAATTGCATGATTCTATGGCATAAATTGGTCACCGGGGTCCTTCTCTTCTGATGGGAAGGCTTATGCAAGTTAAGTTGTATGAGTTTTCCACTCAGAAGAGGAATACCTGGCCACTGCAACAATTATGGATTTTAATCCAGTTGGGTGGACGCGCGGAAGCTCCATCACCACCCGGTTGCCCCTCTCTCATTTGTGGGCCATGAGCCTCTCCGGGTAAGGATGAGGTTACCCTGCTTCCACTTCTTTTTGCTTTTTTCTCTTGTTCCATGAACAAGTCAGTTGCCCCTGGTGCCGTTGCCTACGATTTTTGCGACTTCGGTCGCCTTGCTTTTCTCGACCCCAGAAATTCGTGAATGCGAAATTCTTTGTTGTGGGTCCTTGTGCTGGGGGAATGAAACCACCCCACGACACCGCAATGCTAGCCTGCCAGCGCATTCACGCGTCCCCAGACAAGGGCATTCTCGGCAGATACTGACACCTTCTTCTGCCGAGGCAGCAGACCATCCTTCACGGACATTTGAAATACCTCTTCACTATAGCCCACGCAGTAGAAAAATCGTATATGATTGTTCTAAGCGGAGGAAATTCAAACGCCTTTAGCTTCTGTAAATGTCATTGAAACTTTGAAATATAAGGATCTTATAAATAGTACTTAAATGGCTGATTTCATCCAATTTAATGATACTAATGCAGTTTTACTGATGAAAACGTTATCATTAGCAAAGTTCAATGCATTTGAACTCTAAATTATTTACTATTGGATGTACCTTCATGATTTTCAGGTCTTTATGATATAAATTTTACAAAAATCTACTAGTTTTACATCCTGTCTATATGTTTGTCCGTCTATCTGTCCGTTTGCCTGTCTATGCGTGCATTACAGAAATTTTCTTCAGAAAGCATAGAAGCAATAAACCTTAAACTTTGTGGTGGTCTCTCAAAAGTTTAGGTCTTATCAAATATTTCAAAATTTTTTAACGGGGCTCCCCCTTCACAACGAAGGGTCCGCTAGCGTGGTCACAAATTTCGTTATATCCCATGTACATATATACGAGATGTGACAAGTAAGTAATGAGACTAATTTTATTGCCGCGCTTGTGGTGAAACTGCAACCTTGAAATTCCCTTCCTTTTCCTCAGGATCCTACCCCTCTCCATTGGTACATTTACCATTGCTCTAGCTTATTTAGCACGCCTGCTGTGTCAGGTGGATTAGACGTGTGTTTGTGGTGCTCGTCACGAAAATGGAGAAACAAAATCTGGAACAATGCGTCGTGATAAAATTTTGCGCCAGATTGGGCGAAATATCTTCGGAAACATACACATACTCAAAAAAGTCTGCGTACATCTCATTAGTACAAACTGAATTATGTTGGAATCGTATGAATCAATAATGTGATCTTGATTTAATCATTTCGATAAAAAAGCCTAAACTGCAAGAGATGTATTGAAGCAGGTTTGTTTAAAAAATTCCAAAATTATCGAACATATAGTAATTTCAATACTTGGAAGTCTGTGAGCAGCCCCAAAAAAGTCTGCGACACATCACAAAATTTGAGGATTCCCCGAAATGTGCAATGTTGATGCCTTCATTTTTTCATTGTTCTGCGTGACAGTACTTCATTGGAAAATTGTCTGTGTGTTTTGCGTGAATAAAAGACTATTCTTCAATATGGAAGTAAAAAATAAGGAAATTAGTGTTAGCGAGCGTAAAGTCATAGTAAAATTGCGTGAAAACGGGAAAAGTTTTCGTGAAATCGCAAAATTAGTTAGGAGAACTCATTCCTCGGTCCAAAGGGTTGTTGCTAATTACAAAAAAAGTGGTTTGATTATATCACGGCATCGGTCAGGACGTCTCCCAAACTTACAGCACGTGAATGTAGGAGTATTATTAATGCTGTGAAACAAAATCCCCGATTAACCGCGTTCCGAATTGCGCAGGATATAAGAAAGAAATACAATAAAACAATAAGTGATGAAACAGTGCGCATAATTCTCAGAAAAGGCGGTTACCATGGTCGAGTCGCACGTAAAAAGCCGTTCATATCGGAACGGAATCGCCGAAAGAGAGTGGAATTCGCCAAAAATTATGTAAATATGCGTAAAGAATTTTGGGAAAGCGTTCTTTTTTTCGGACGGAAGTAAATTTTGTATATTTGGGATAAAAGGACGCAAATTCGTATGGAGAAAACGTCCGACAGAACTTAATAAAGAAAATTTGATTCCTACTGTAAGGCATGGTGGCGGCGGTGTGATGGTTTGGGGGTGTATGGCAGCCAGTGGAGTGGGGCAACTCATTTTCATAGAATCTACAATGGATAAATACGGGTACCTTAATATTTTAAAAAATAATATTAAGCAAAGTGCCGAGAAATTGCGGCTGGGGAACGCATTTTTCTTTCAGCACGATAATGAATGACCCCAAACATACAGCTGAAATAAATAGGCTTTGGTTGGCCTACAACGTCCCAAAACTCTTAGGTACACCTCCTCAATCACCAGATTTAAGCCCAATTGAGCATTTGTGGGATTTACTTGAAAGAAAAATTCGAGGGCATGATATAACTAGCAATGAGTCATTAAAAAATGTTATTTTGAACGAGTGGAACAAAATAACGGCCGAAGAAACATCAAAACTTGTTCCATCCATGCAAAATAGGCTAAAGGAAGTCATTTATAGGAAAGGCTATGCTACTAGATATTAAGGTTCAAAATCTGAAAGCTAATATAGTGGTTTTCAAATAAAATGAATAAATTTTTTCAGGTGTACGCAGACTTTTTTGGATGGATTTTCACGACTTTTTGGAAGAAACTTTTTTATTTTGGTTATTCAAAACAGCCATCCCCCCCCCCCCCCCCCCAAAAAAGCCCGCATGAGCAAGTCGAAGGTGAAAACTATGATTATTGCCTTTTTTGATAGCCGTGGAATTATCCACAAAAAATTTGTTCCATCGGGGCAAACCGTAAATCAAGTCTACTATCGCCAAGTACTCAAAAAATTGCGAAAACGAGTCAACAGGGTGCGCCCAGACATTGCTCGTAACTGGATCGCTCACCACGACACCGCGCCGTGCCACACCGCCCTCAGCGTGTCCCAGTATTTGGCCTCTAAAGGGATCGTCATGTTGTAACAGCCACCTTAATTTCCCGATATGTCACCCTGTGACTTTTTTTGTGTTCCCTAGAACAAAATCGGTGGTCAAAGGAACCCTTTTTCAGTCGATTATGGACATCCAGGTGGCCGTGACGAGGATACTCGCAGACATCTCAGTCGAAGCTTTCCAGAAATGTTACGAAGCACGGAAAACGCGCTAGAATTTTTGTATAGCTGCCCAAGGAGACTATTTTGAAGGGGATGGCAGAGTTGTAGAATAATTTTTAAATATACGGTTTTCATGAAATGAATCTCGTTACTTTATTGTCACACCTCGTATCATCATGGCAAATACCTTCAAATTTCATGCATAACATCCACGCACAAATATCGAACAACATGAAATGAACGTATTTTATTAAAGCAGCATGAGTCCATGCTACATATAAATATTTAAGCAAAAAAAATTATGCATTAATGAAACTAACTTTTCTATAATTTTTTCCTGTGGCATTCCTTTAAAAACTAGATTTTATAAAATAAAAAAAAAAGCCCCACTTGAACGAACCAGGAAAATTATCCGTACATGACAATATTTATTTGAAAAATTGAAATATTTTATTACATATCAGGGCTTAATAACTTATCGGATAACTTTTCTCTTAAGGACCTCCTACAGGTGATTTGGCATGGAGTGAACCGATTTGGCTGTGTCCTGCCTGGTAATTTTGCCCCATCATCGACGATGACGATTTTCAGCATTTACTTCGAGGTTATCCTGTGCTCACGGATCCTGCGCCCTAACAAGTCCCACAAATGTTCAATGGGATTAGAGTCTGGGGATTTGGGTGGCGTACACAGTTAATGTTTTGTGGTGTGGGGCGACCAAAGCTTCACATTGTCTGCTCTGTGCTCTGGATCATTATCTTGCTGGAACCAGAAATCGTCACCAAGCCTCAACTGCTGAACGCTTTGCTTATAATTTGCCTTCAAAATATGAAGGTAACCGTATTGATCCATAGTTGATTCTATAAACACAATTTGGCCAACTCCTTCTGCCACCAAACACCCCCATACCATCACACCATGTTTCACAGTTGATATGAGATTTTCTTTTTCGAAGGCAGTACCGCTCTTCCGCCACACTAACTTTCTTCCTTTAATGCCAAATATGCAAAATTAGGTTTCGTCAGAGAATAGGATCTGTTCCCAAAACTCTAGTGGCATGTTTATATATTTTTTTGCAAGTCCTCACGTTTCTTCCTGTTCACTTCCGAAATGTATGGCTTCTTACGTGCAATGCATCAGCGATATCCATCTCTCTTTAGTATTTCTCGTATGGTATCTTCATGGAGAACCATGCCAAAAGAGTTTTATTTTATATTTGTAACAATTTGGGAAGCAGTTCCTCGAGAATTCTTTTTAACTGCCAGCAAAACGTTCCCTTTTTCGCCTTCAGTTAGTATGGGCGGTCGACCACAACGAGGCTTTGACATAATCGAACCAGTTGTACTGAACAGGGGAGTCAGTTTTGCCTACTAATAGACCAATTTCGAGTTAAGTTTTCCCTTCACTCTTAAGTTTCAGCATAATCTTCCTCTCCTCAGCACTGATTTCGCTAGTTTTGGTCGTCATCATGTATTCTAGTGCACAAAAAATTTAAAAAAAACTGCACTCACTTTTAAACCTATCCCAACTTAATTATCGGACCTAAAAACATTAAAATGCATCTGCATATGTCATCGCATAACACGGGGAATCCCCGGATTTGTTCTGTACGGATACTTTTTCTGGTCTATTGTGTTGCCGTAAATTGATTTTGTTTGAGTTTCAAGTCTTTTTAAATAGCAATTTGTATTAAACATACTGGGAATCATGCGAAAGTGTAGTGTTTTTGATACTATAAAAGAAAGTATTCAAATTAAGTGGGCAAATCCTTTTTATTACAACGAAAACTTTGTTATCTTGCATGTACGGATACTTTTTCTGGCAAGTGTACATATATCATAGTTTGCTTCATCACGTAAATTCTCTGGATTTTCAATTAAAAGTATTTGTCATTCACTCTTTTCAACCTGTCACGGGAACGATTTGCACCTTGTTGTTTTTTTTTTCTTTTCTCAGCGGTTGTTGAAATACCACTCGAGCCAAGGTTAATATTAAAAATAGAAATGTTAAAGTAATAGAATAAAAATGTCAAAACATTAAAATAAAAATGTAAAGTAAAAGAAAAATAGGCAAAAAAACGAAATGTGAAAAGATTAAAGTAAAAAAAAAAATGTAACGTAAAAATAGGGAGAAACGAAATGTTCAAATTACAGAATAAAAATATTAAAAGATTAGAATATAAATGTAAAGTAAAAGAAAAATAGGCAAAACAACGAAATGTGAAAAGATTAAAGTAAAAATGTAACGTAAAAATAGGGAAAAAACGAAATGTTAAAATAATAGAATAAATATATTAAAAGTTCAGAATATAAATGTAAAGTAAAAGAAAAATAGGGAAAAAAATGAAATGTGAAAAGATTAAAGTTAAAAAAATGTAACGTCAAAATAGGGAAAAACGAAATGCTATAATACTAGAAATAAAATATTAAAAGATTAGAATATAAATGTAAAGTAAAAGAAAAATGTAGGCAAAAAAAACGAACTGTTAAAATATTGAAATAAAAATGTATAGTAAAACTAGGCAAAAACGAAATGTTATAATACTAGAATAAAAATATTAAAAAATTAGAATACAAATGTAAAGTAAAAGAAAAATGTAGGCAAAAAAAAGAAAAGAAAATCCGGTTACCATCACGCACAACTGATCGCAAACATTACCAAGGAACGAATCAATCGCTGAGCGATAGGACAAGAATGGCACAACTTTTACAATTTCATCGCGACAAACGGAAGTATGCAATGAGCTCTTTTTACGAGGCATCAGAGATTGGGCTGAGTCAACTGAACCACAACAAACGACAGGATCAAATGCACAATGATCTTCTATCAGCTCCACATTGAAGTCAATACATACTGTGTCGTCATCAAGAGCCGATGTGGGATTTTGTACGGTCTTGAATAACACTGGACAATTGCCTGATATGGACCGTCATCGCTTTGAAAAAAACCATTTTTCACTTCATACAAGTTCTTGATGCTGGCGATCTCGCAACTTTCTACCGAACCTGAATCTGCTGACCCTGCGCACGATATCAGAACAAAATCTCCAACTTTTGATGTTAGACCCGTAAATGCACTTTTTGGAGAAATAGCAATTTTTCGTTCAAATTTGCAGATCAATGAAAATATTCGCAAAAATCGTAATCAATGTTTGGTAATACTTACTGCAAGGAAGAGATGATACGAACGTTGGAATCAAACGCCAAATACCACTCCATTGTGGCCGGCGCAAGGAGTCGAAGAAACGCAATCACTCCTTGTTTCCCAACGGGTTGAACTAGTTGCTGGTACACTTTCCGGAAAAGCCTAGAAAACAGGAAAAGAACGTTTACGTAAACGAGTAGCATCTAAGAGTCTCTTATACCTACCGAAAGTACAAACGCCAGAGACCTCCAATCGTTATGGCATTCTGCTCTATGTTACCGCGTCACGAAATTCACTTTCACACAACCGCGTTATGGTTCCAACGACACATCACCGACGAATTCAAACACATAGGGAAGAAGACGCGACTACAATTGTTAATATTTTTTCCAAATTCAAACATTTGGCACAATATAAATAAACACGAAATTGACAGAGTGTCAGTCACTTTGACATTCTACACCTGTTGGACGAGTGTACTAAAAAGGGAAATTTAGATTTCAATTGCCCGATGCACCCCAGTTGGGGGATCTGAATTGAACATTGAATCGCCCAGGGAAAAAGTTAACGGCTCGCCGGTTGAAACCGAGCCGATGAAAAATCCAATAAGGAAGAACGGCTCTCTCTCTTTTCTGGCGGGTTCGAGACGACAACGAGGACTAAGCGAGGATAGCGCTCCAGAACTTGGGAAAAATCAATCGAGGAAAGGAATTGCGACGAAGGAAAATTCAACAGTGGAGAAAAATATTATCAGCGACCCAACTAAGGAAGATTGGCGACATCAGGCAATAATAAGCGCGCTGGCAGAAAATTGCAGGCAGAGTACTTCGGGGGGCCCCCGCTTAGGTAGCGCAAGTGAAATTTGAACTTTTAAATGCATTATATTTTTAGAACTTTATTTGCATTTCGCAATTAAATATATGCTAGTTAGTGAAATAGTGGAATATTTTTTTGGAACTGCATTCGCATTTCGCAATCAATTAGTGAAATAGTGGAAGTTTTTGTGTGCGTGTTGCAGGAAGAGCAAGTTTGCCGCGCATTTTACTTGTGCACCTGGCTCGGGTGTGTTCGAAGTTAAATTTCCTTGCGGGTTTTTCAGGAATTTCTGTAGCGGAAGTGTTCCGTATTTAGTTTCTTTTGCTCGGTGTGAGTTACGCCAGAAAATCTGAGCCCGGCAAGTGTGCAACTGATCACCCGGTGATAATAATCTGCCCCTGTTAGGGAAGAGCTTAAAGAGCGTTCGTCCGAGTTGTGTGAGCGGTATTCGGCGGCCGCGTTCTCGCTTGGCGGCTTTTTAGGACCAGGGGATAAGTGAGTGGCGCCACCTACGACCGTCTTCGACGGCAAGCCGGGCCCGAGGTCCTTAGCCGAAGGAACTCCCACGCGGAGGGTAACTGGAGGGTAACTGGACGGTAACAAACCTTACAAAATCGACAAAATGTGACAGCGAAAGATTTTCTAAAATTTACCAATGAATTGAGTTCGTAATTATCTCCTGAAATCAGTGCTGAAATGAAGTGAACATTTAGAGGTTCAGCATTGGCCACTTTAATTTCAATCCCATTTTCTTCAAGATTTATAAGTTCAACAATGAAGCATTTAGCAGGGTTTTGTTAACTAATTTTACAAAACCCTACTAAAATCGCGACCTGTCTGTCCGTCCGCCCATCCGTGCGTCCGTCAGTGGGTCACACCGTTTTTTCTCGCAAACTACATAAGCTAGAAACATAAGATTTAAGTTACAGCCGATTGAATATTTAACAATTACAACATCATTAACACGTGATACTACGGAGATTCACATTTGCAACGGACCCAGACACTACAAATGGTGAAAATTTCGGAAATGGTTTGTAATATTGATGTATTATCATGACTAATCAAGCGACAGGGACAAAACACTTGAAACAAAATGGTGGCGAGTTTAAAATCATAATAACCATAATAATTTTTCGAACTCAATTTATGGAATCTGTACTCCTATATTATCAGAGTCAACTTTTGATATGCAGAATATATTGTTCGATTTACTAATTGTTTTACAATACCCTTCTGGCAGGAGCACTCTCCTGCTACTTTAACTTGTTTCTTTAAAATTTCAAGTAAAAGGCCGTGGTGTCATATAATAAATCCAAAAACGCCGAACCCAAAATATGGCAAAACCGTATAACTTCACTTCTTTTGAAAAAAATCTAAGCTAACATATCTGAATGATTGTGCTACTACTACAGACTTTTGTTTTAACCTTAATGAAAAAATGCAAGATGGTAGAATAGTACATACAAGTTCACACACACATACAAAGACTCACCTGATTATTTTTTAAATTTGCAAACATTTTACTTTCACAAATTACACTTTTTCACGAAACTTATGTTGCCTCGAACGCGTCCTATCTAGAACTAATGAAGAACTAATATTGTATAACTAAGAACTAACTTTGATGCACCATTCTCACCAAAATCGATGATCTCAATCATCAAAGGAATGAATTTTCCATTGATTCCATGCAACATTTCATAAAATTATCTTGGAATGCCATTTCCGATTCATTTCGATGCATCGTTTCATTGTACTAAATTGACTTGTTTCACCTCTAACTTGTAAGTACTCATCTTCGGCCATTCAATAATAAATTCAATCAAGCGCAAATATCACATATCTTAAATGTTGAAGTTGGAGAAAAATAACACAAATATATTCAATCTTCTCATTTAAAATACCCGCCACTTTGTTTTACAATTACTGATATCACTAGTTGAACAAATCCACAAAGATATTCATGATACTTATCATTCCTGAAACTTTCCTAGCAAACCTGTATTGTCTGAGCCGGTAGAAAGCGCATATTTTTTCATAGCCATATGGTTCCATAGTAATACGAGTACAGTGAATATTGTTGCATAGTAATACAAGAAAATTCAAGCCACTATAACTTTGTTAAATACAACTGCATCTTTTTGAAACTTTCAGGACAAGTTAATCTTCTGTGAAATCATTTGTGTATCAAATTTGATTGAATTTAAGGGTGCCGTTACGGTTTTACTCAAGAAAATATAAAATTTATAAATCATATTATTACAGTGGAACTTGAATAATTTTAAATTCAAGGGACTACTCGAAAAATTCAAATTATCTTAAAATCCGAACTAGAACAGTTTTCAGAAAATGCTGAAAATAACACAACACTGCATGATATAACAAACAAAACTTTATTGCGTAAATTTAAGGCATTTCATTTACAAATTCATGAAGAAATCTGGGATCATCATTTGTTTCCCAGCATTAAATCTCTTTGTCGTAATGAACGATTCTAACTGATTTATTGACTGAGAAATTGACTCACTTACTGAATTTCTACTTTCAAAAAATCACCTGAATTTTTTCGCAGCTTCAGCCGTACTTAGGATTGGCCGTTCTTGTTCCACTGTTAAATCGTCATCTTCATCATCGGATATATTGCCGCCATCTTAATTGTCGTTTTCGAGTACCTCAGTGATGATGTCCGCTTCAGTAAGCTCACCACACACCGCAACATCTTCGTGTTCGTTGCGGAAGTCCACATAGGAGATAGCAGGATCTGACATAATATCCTCCCAGCCGTTAACTGCAGGCACAGCTTTTCACTTTCTGCTTCCTTTTTAAAAAAACCAACTTTCTTGAAACAGTTCTTAAATGTTTCTTGTGACACAAGATCCCCAGTTTTTTTACACATACGTGAGGTCTGAAGGACATCAAGTTTAATTTTGAAAAAAGTGAAATCTCCGGTGAGAATATTCTCAACCAGTAAACGCCGGTAAAAATGTTTGAGGTTTTTATTATGTTCTGATCTATGGGCTGAATGACTTATGACAGATTAGTGGGGAAAAATATAACTTTTACATTGTCCATAAGTGGCAGGCTTTTGTAAGCAGTGCAGTTGTCAATAAAGAGTAAGATCTTCCATTTTTCTTTTTCAACATTTTTTATTGATTTTCAGGAGCCACTTCCCAAAAAGAGCACTTGTCATCCTCGCTGGTGCACTAGATTCATACTGTACTGGTTTTGACTTTACGTTTTTGAAACAACGGGGCCAAGCGAATTGTCCTTTCATTGACAAAGGCTGTTTTTTAGAGCCATCCATGTTGGCTCCGACCAAAAGCTTTACTCTTTCTTTACTCAGTTTCCCCACACGACATTTCTCGTCTGTAAGAGCAAGCGTTTAATCACGGGTGCACTTGAAAAATAGATCCGTCTCGTCAACATTAAAAATGTTTCTGGGCTCCTTGTCCTGGATCAACTCTTCGAATTCTTTCTTCTATTGTTCTGCTTTATGCTGACCAACACCACCACTTTCACCTCAAATAGATTTAAAAGAAATTTTATTTTGGTCTTTCAAATCATCTAAGCATCCTGTGCTTGCTTTAAAATTGGTTTTCCCCATTCCAGTGGCAAATTGTTGAGCTCTACCTCTTACAAGAGGGGCACTCAGTGGAATTTTTTTACCACGTGCCTATTTAAACCACGTTAAAACACAGTTTTCCGCATCGGGAGTAGCTGGTACTATTCACTTTTTAGGGTTTTGTAAAATAATTTTACAAAACCCTTCTAAAATCGCGTCCTGTCTGTCCGTCTGTCCGTCTGTCTGTCCGTCCGTCCGTCCGTCCGTCCGTGTGTCACAGCACTTTTTCTCGGAAATTACTTAAGCTAGAAGCATCAAATTTTGTATGTAGGTGTAAAGTGGTGATCTCTTCAAAGTTCAACTACTAAAAAATTTTATAAGGTATTTAAGGGGGGTCTCCCCATGTAGGGGAGTGACCCCCCGAAAAAAAAATTTCATTGAAGGTAGCCGATATGGGTATCAAATGAAAGGTCTTGATGATAACTTTTCAAAACAGGTCTTAGTTTGGCAAAGTTTGCTTCGACGGGCGCACAGGGAGGGGAAATACACGAAAAATTTGTGTTCCCCCCCCCCCCCCCTCGCGATTGGACACCTTCCATCCGAAAAATCTGAAAAAAATCAGGAATGTAGGCCTTGATGAGTACAACAACAACAAATACATGAGAAGTCGCAATTCACTCAACTTTGTTAGTAATAGTATGATTTATCGATTTTATGTTTTCTTGAATAAAATCTTAACGGTACCCTTAAATTCAATGAAATTCAGTAAACAGACGTTTATTTATAAGATTGATCTATTCTGAAAGTTTCATAAAGATTGCATCATATTTAGCGAAGTTATAGCGGTTTAAATTTTCCTGTATTACTATGGAACAATATGCGCTGTATGTATTACTATGGCAACATATGGCTATGGAACAACACGCGCTTTTTACCGACTCAGACACTACAGTTTTGCTAGGATTTGCATGAAAATTTCAGGAATGATAGGTGTTATGAATAACTTTGAGAATCAGTTCAGCTAGTGGTATCAGTAATCGTCAAACAAAATAGTGGCTGTTTTAAATGCGAAGATTGAATAATTTTAAGTTATTTTTTCCCAACTTCAACGTTTAAGGTGCATGCTTTGATTACCTGATTCAATTTAATGAATGACTGAAGCTGAATCAATACTCATAAGTGAAACAAGTCAAGGAGGCGGGAGGGAGCTTCTAACAAAAGGGCTTTGTAACAACTCTAGGATTCGAAAAAATTGGCTATTAATCGATGATAACAGTACAGGAGAGTGGCCCCTGAAAAAAAATTCATCAAACGTAGCCGACATGAGTATGAAATGAAAGTTTTCATTGGAGCTTTTCAAAACAGTTCTTAAACTGTCAGTTTTTGCTTCAGTGGGGGCACAGGGGGGAAATACATGAAAAATGTGTTTCCTCCCTCGCGAATGGACATCTGAAATAATTATCAAGGGAGATAATTATGAGTATAACAATAACAAAAACCTAAGAAGTCTAAATTCTTTCAACTTTGTTAATAATAGTATGATCTTCGAATTTCATGGTTTCTCCAATAAAATTGACTTTATTCAATCTGGTGACTGCATTTTGAAAATTGAATACAAAACCCTTCTGACATGAGCGTAGGTCTGTTTACCCAACTTGTTCTAGTCATTTCCGTTCTCAAATTTACTGCTTAAAATCTTTTCTTTATTTTTTATATAAGTCGACAACATGTTGCTCAGTCCCTCTTCTACTTCCCTAATCGTGGCCACCTTTTCAATTAATATTAGTAATTTGTAAGCCCGCGAGTTTGGCGATGACATCTTGGCTCAATGTTCATTCAACAAAAAACAACAAATTTAATAAAATTAAGTCACAAATAACGAGAACACCACGCGCACAACAAAAGACAACCAACAATGTAAAATTCAGTTCCAAGCAAACTGAAAAACTATATGCACTATAAATAAATTGTCTGTTTGTAGGCGTTGGCAATGACTGCTCGTGTGATTGGAAGGGGAAGTAGTGAATACACTGAATATGCACAAAAGTGACTTTGTAAAGAAGGGACACATTGACTTGACCATAACGACACGATTGTCTCCCACGTCAATATAAAATAAGCCCATACAACTCTTGGGGAATCCCAAAAGATAAGAGTAAGGCGATCTTCGAGGACTCCCAGAGTTTATAAATGGCTCATGGAAACTTTTGGCGAGCAATATGTTATAATTATCCAAAATAAAAACGAATGAGCCAGGATTTTTTAATATGAAATTCATATGAAATGCTAGGAACCAGTAGCAAGTTTCTAATCAATGACGATTTCGAATAATAGAAGTTCAAATTAGCCACGTTCCACTGTATTAATAAAGTTGATCAAATTTAGATTTCTGACGTATTTGCTATTGTTGTACTCATAAAAGCCTACATTCTTGATTTTTTTCAGATTTTTCGGATGGGAGGCGTCCAATTGCGAGTTGGTATATGTGAAAATTTCGAGCATTTCCCCTTTTCCTACCCCCTTGGTACTGATAAGGTAATTTTAAGCTAGTTTTGAAAAGTTCTCATTGAGACCTTTGCAATGACAGCCTGCTCAACTGCCAATTGTGAAAAAAATAAAATGCGGATAGATTGCATGCCCGACAAAGGTGAAAGGCCTTGCTTTTGGGTAAATATACTCGTGTATATATATATATATATATATATATATATATATATATATATATATATATATATATATATATATATATATATATATATATATGTATATATGTACAATATATATAGGTTTATATATATATATATATATATATATATATATATATATATATATATATATATATATATATATATATATATACGAGGTGTGTTCAAAAAATATCACGAATTTTGTTTTTTTCAAAAATTACTTATTTATTCATGAATATCTATTTTGTCCCCTTCAAAGTAATCCCCATGAGATATTATACACTTGTGCCAACGGTTTTTGCAATCTTCGAAGCACTTCAAAAAATCATTTTTTTTAATCTTGTTCAGCTCCTCGTTCGATGCCGTCTTTATCTCGTCAAGCGTAGCGTAACGTCGTCCTTTCATGGGCCTCTTCAGTTTAGGAAACAAGAAAAAGTCACAGGGGGCCAGATCTGGGGAATACGGTGGCTGCGGCATCATTAGTGTGTTGTTTTTGGCCAAAAAATCGCGCACAAGCAACGATGTGTGAGCAGGGGCGTTATCGTGGTGCAAAAGCCAATTTTTGTTCTCCCGCAAATCCGGGCGTTTCTGGCGGATTGCTTCGCGCAAATTGCGCATAACTTGCAGGTAATATCCCTTATTGACCGTTCTTCCCTGTGGCAAGAACTCATGATGCACCACGCCCCTGCAATCGAAGAAAACTGTCAGCAAAACTTTCACATTCGACCGAACTTGGCGCGCTTTTTTCGGTCTTGGTTCATGCGGCAGCTTCCATTGAGATGATTGAGCTTTGGTTTCCACGTCATAACCATAAACCCACGATTCGTCACCAGTTTTGACCCTCTGGAGCAAATTTGGTTCGTCGCGGACAGAGTTTAACATCTCATTAGCAATGTTCATGCGTTGCTGTTTTTGGTCGCAATTGAGTAATTTTGGTACGAATTTCGCGGCGACCCGTCTCATGCCCAAATCGTTGATAAAAATCGAATGGCACGAGCCAATTGATATGTTTAGGTCCTCAGCAACTTCTCTAACGGTGATTCGACGATTGGCCAATACCATTTTCTTCACTTCATTAATTTTTTCGTCTGTTGTTGAAGTGCTCGGGCGTCGGGCACGCTCTTCGTCGTTCACATCTTCTCGGCCTTCTAAAAACATTTTGTACCACCGATAAACGTTGCTTCGGTCCAAGGTAGCTTCTCCGTATGCCAGAGTCAACATTCGGAATGCATCCGCGCACTTAATTTCGTTTTTCACACAAAATTTGATACACGTTCTTTGATCCATTTTTTTGAATAAGTAAAAATCGAAGACGATTGAAAACACGCGCAAGTAAAGCAGCTATCACCAATTAATTGAACATTCAAAATAGCCGAGCTTGTCGGCATAAGTGACAGACATGAGTACCAACATAATGCCACAAAAAAATCGAAATTCGAGTATACGTAACCCGCGAAAATTCAAAATTCGCGATACTTTTTGAACACACACATATACATATATATGCATATATATATATATATATATATATATATATATATATATATATATATATATATATATATATATAGATATATATATATATATATATATATATATATATATATATATATATATATATATATATATCTATATATATATATATCTATATATATATATATATATATATATATATATATATATATATATATATATATATATACAATATATATATATATATATATATATATATATATATATACAATATATATATATACATTGTATATATATATTGTATATATATATATATATATATATATATATATATATATATATGCATATATATGTATATGTGTGTGTTCAGAAAGTATCGCGAATTTTGAATTTTCGCGGGTTACGTATACTCGAATTTCGATTTTTTTGTGGCGTTATGTTGGTACTCATGTCTGTCACCGAATGTTGACTGTGGCATACGGAGATGCTACCTTGGACCGAAGCAACGTTTATCGGTGGTACAAAATGTTTTTAGAAGGCCGAGAAGATGTGAACGACGAAGAGCGTGCCGGACGCCCGAGCACTTCAACAACAGACGAAAAAATTAATGAAGTGGAGAAAATGGTATTGGCCAATCGTCGAATCACCGTTAGAGAAGTTGCTGAGGACCTAAACATATCAATTGGCTCGTGCCATTCGATTTTTATCAACGATTTGGGCATGAGACGGGTCGCCGCGAAATTCGTACCAAAATTACTCAATTGCGACCAAAAACAGCAACGCATGAACATTGCTAATGAGATGTTAAACTCTGTCCGCGACGAACCAAATTTGCTCCAGAGGGTCAAAACTGGTGACGAATCGTGGGTTTATGGTTATGACGTGGAAACCAAAGCTGCCGCATGAACCAAGACCGAAAAAAGCGCGCCAAGTTCGGTCGAATGTGAAAGTTTTGCTGACAGTTTTCTTCGATTGCAGGGGCGTGGTGCATCATGAGTTCTTGCCACAGGGAAGAACGGTCAATAAGGGATATTACCTGCAAGTTATGCGCAATTTGCGCGAAGCAATACGCCAGAAACGCCCGGATTTGTGGGAGAACAAAAATTGGCTTTTGCACCACGATAACGCCCCTGCTCACACATCGTTGCTTGTGCGCGATTTTTTGGCCAAAAACAACACACTAATGATGCCGCAGCCACCGTATTCCCCAGATCTGGCCCCCTGTGACTTTTTCTTGTTTCCTAAACTGAAGAGGCCCATGAAAGGACGACGTTACGCTACGCTTGACGAGATAAAGACGGCATCGAACGAGGAGCTGAACAAGATTTAAAAAAATGATTTTTTGAAGTGCTTCGAAGATTGCAAAAACCGTTGGCACAAGTGTATAATATCTCATGGGGATTACTTTGAAGGGGACAAAATAGATATTCATGAATAAATAAGTAATATATATATATATATATATATATATATATATATATATATATATATATATATATATATATATATATATATATATATATATATATATATATATATATATATAAACCTATATATATTGTACATATATACATATATATATATATATATATATATATATATATATATATATATATATATATGTGTGTGTATATAGATATATATATATACATGTATATATATATATATATATATATATATATATATATATATATACACGAGTATATTTACCCAAAAGCAAGGCCTTTCACCTTTGTCGGGCATGCAATCTATCCGCATTTTATTTTTTTCACGATTGGCAGTTGAGCAGGCTGTCATTGCAAAGGTCTCAATGAGAACTTTTCAAAACTAGCTTAAAATTACCTTATCAGTACCAAGGGGGTAGGAAAAGGGGAAATGCTCGAAATTTTCACATATACCAACTCGCAATTGGACGCCTCCCATCCGAAAAATCTGAAAAAAATCAAGAATGTAGGCTTTTATGAGTACAACAATAGCAAATACGTCAGAAATCTAAATTTGATCAACTTTATTAATGCAGTGGAACGTGGCTAATTTGAACTTCTATTATTCGAAATCGTCATTGATTAGAAACTTGCTACTGGTTCCTAGCATTTCATATGAATTTCATATTAAAAAATCCTGGCTCATTCGTTTTTATTTTGGATAATTAGAACATATTGCTCGCCAAAAGTTTCCATGAGCCATTTATAAACTCTGGGAGTCCTCGAAGATCGCCTTACTCTTATCTTTTGGGATTCCCCAAGAGTTGTATGGGCTTATTTTATATTGACGTGGGAGACAATCGTGTCGTTATGGTCAAGTCAATGTGTCCCTTCTTTACAAAGTCACTTTTGTGCATATTCAGTGTATTCACTACTTCCCCTTCCAATCACACGAGCAGTCATTGCCAACGCCTCCAAACAGACAATTTATTTATAGTGCATATAGTTTTTCAGTTTGCTTGGAACTGAATTTTACATTGTTGGTTGTCTTTTGTTGTGCGCGTGGTGTTCTCGTTATTTGTGACTTAATTTTATTAAAATTGTTGTTTTTTGTTGAATGAACATTGAGCCAAGATTTCATCGTCAAACTCGCGGGCTTACAAATCACTAACATTAACTGAAAAGGTAGCCGCGATTAGGGAAGTAGGAGAGGGACTGAGCAACATGTTGTCGACTTATATAAAAAATAAAGAAAAGATTTTAAGCAGTAAATTTGAGAACGGAAATGACTAGAAAAAGTGAATAGTACCAGCTACTCCCGATGCGGAAAACTTTGTTTTGACGTGGTTTAAATAGGCACGTGGTAAAAAAATTCCACTGAGTGGCCCTCTTGTAAGAGGTAGAGCTCAACAATTTGCCACTGGAATGGGGAAAACCAATTTTAAAGCAAGCACAGGATGCCTAGATGATTTGAAAGACCAAAATAAAATTTCTTTTAAATCTATTTGAGGTGAAAGTGGTGGTGTTGGTCAGCATAAAGCAGAACAATAGAAGAAAGAATTCGAAGAGTTGATCCAGGACAAGGAGCCCAGAAACATTTTTAATGTTGACGAGACGGGTCTATTTTTCAAGTGCACCCGTGATTAAACGCTTGCTCTTACAGACGAGAAATGTCGTGTGGGGAAACTGAGTAAAGAAAGAGTAAAGCTTTTGGTCGGAGCCAACATGGATGGCTCTAAAAAACAGCCTTTGTCAATGAAAGGACAATTCGCTTGGCCCCGTTGTTTCAAAAACGTAAAGTCAAAACCAGTACAGTATGAATCTAGTGTACCAGCTAGGATGACAAGTGCTCTTTTTGGGACGTGGCTCTCTAAAATCAATAAAAAATGTTGAAAAAGAAAAATGGAAGATCTTACTCTTTATTGACAACTGCTTTGCTTACAAAAGCCTGCCACTTATGGACAATGTAAAAGTTATATTTTTCCCCACTAATCTGTCATTAGTCATTCAGCCCATAGATCAGAACATAATAAAAACCTCAAACATTTTTACCGGCGCTTACTGGTTGAGAATATTCTCACTGGAGATTTCACTTTTTTCAAAATTAGACTTGATGTCCTTCAGACCTCACGTATGTGTAAACAAACTGGGGATCTTGTGTCACAAGAAACATTTAAGAACTGTTTCAAGAAAGTTGGTTTTTTTAAAAAGGAAGCAGAAAGTGAAAAGCTGTGCCTGCAGTTAACGGCTGGGAGGATATTATGTCAGATCCTGCTATCTCCTATGTGGACTTCCGCAACGAACACGAAGATGTTGCGGTATGTGGTGAGCTTACTGAAGCGGACATCATCACTGAGGTACTCGAAAACGACAATTAAGATGGCGGCAATATATCCGATGATGAAGATGACGATTTAAAAGTGGAACAAGAACGGCCAATTCTAAGTACGGCTGAAGCTGCGAAAAAATTCAGGTGATTTTTTGAAAGTAGAAATTCAGTAAGTGAGTCAATTTCTCAGTCAATAAATCAGTTAGAATCGTTCATTACGACAAAGAGATTTAATGCTGGGAAACAAATGATGATCCCAGATTTCTTCATGAATTTGTAAATGAAATGCCTTAAATTTACGCAATAAAGTTTTGTTTGTTATATCATGCAGTGTTGTGTTATTTTCAGCATTTTCTGAAAACTGTTCTAGTTCGGATTTTAAGATAATTTGAATTTTTCGAGTAGTCCCTTGAATTTAAAATTATTCAAGTTCCACTGTAATAATATGATTTATAAATTTTATATTTTCTTGAGTAAAACCGTAACGGCACCCTTAAATTCAATCAAATTTGATACACAAATGATTTCACAGAAGATTAACTTGTCCTGAAAGTTTCAAAAAGATGCAGTTGTATTTAACAAAGTTATAGTGGCTTGAATTTTCTTGTATTACTATGCAACAATATTCACTGTACTCGTATTACTATGGAACCATATGGCTATGAAAAAATATGCGCTTTCTACCGGCTCAGACAATACAGGTTTGCTAGGAAAGTTTCAGGAATGATAAGTATCATGAATATCTTTGTGGATTTGTTCAACTAGTGATATCAGTAATTGTAAAACAAAGTGGCGGGTATTTTAAATGAGAAGATTGAATATATTTGTGTTATTTTTCTCCAACTTCAACATTTAAGATATGTGATATTTGCGCTTGATTGAATTTATTATTGAATGGCCGAAGATGAGTACCTACAAGTTAGAGGTGAAACAAGTCAATTTAGTACAATGAAACGATGCATCGAAATGAATCGGAAATGGCATTCCAAGATAATTTTATGAAATGTTGCATGGAATCAATGGAAAATTCATTCCTTTGATGATTGAGATCATCGATTTTGGTGAGAATGGTGCATCAAAGTTAGTTCTTAGTTATACAATATTAGTTTTTCATTAGTTCTAGATAGGACGCGTTCGAGGCAACATAAGTTTCGTGAAAAAGTGTAATTTGTGAAAGTAAAATGTTTGCAAATTTAAAAAATAATCAGGTGAGTCTTTGTATGTGTGTGTGAACTTGTATGTACTATTCAAAATAGCCGAGCTTGTCGGCATAAGTGACAGACATGAGTACCAACATAACGCCACAAAAATTCGAAATTCGAGTATACGTAACCCGCGAAAATTCAAAATTCGCGATACTTTTTGAACACACACATATACATATATATGCATATATATATATATATATATATATATATATATATATATATATATATATATATATATATATATATATATATATATATATATATATATATATATATATATTTATATATATATATATATATATATATAATATATATATATATATATGTATAATATATATATATATATATATATATATATATATATATATATATATATATATATATATATATATATATATATATATAAAGGATGGTCCAACCAAAACGCACGATGTTAATTGTAAATAAAACAGAAAGTTTACACAGGATTATGTTAATATGTTTTATTATAATTGAAGAATCTATCACAATTATGGGTAACACGAAATATCGCCCAAATGCTCGCTACCACTACAGCGGCCTACTTTTATCCGATGGTCCATATTTGCAATGACTCCGAAACATAATTGAGGTCCTTAGTGTGCTGAACTATCTAATCCTTAAGTTCTTGACTTGTTCTTCGCTTATTGACGTACACTTTTTCTTTTAAATATCTCCACAGAAAGAAGTCAAACGTTGTCAAATCACATGATCGCGGCCAATCAACATTGCCACAACGTGAGATAATACGGCCATTGAATTTCGCGCGCAAAAGAGTCATTGTTTCGTTGGCTGTGTGGCAAGTGGCACCGTACTGTTGGAACCATATATCGTCCAGGTCTATAACCTAAATTTCTGGCCACACGAAGTTCGTTATAATCTTGCAATAGCGAATACCATTCACGGTAACTGCTTGGTCATCCTAATTTTATAAAAAGTATGGCCCGATGACGCCGTCAGCCCATAAACCACCCCAAACAGTTACTCTTTGTGGATACATCGGCTTTTCATCAATCACTTGTAGATTATCATTTGCCCAAATGTGACAATTCTGCTGGTTAACTAATCCACTGAGGTGAAAGTGTGCCTCATCGCTGAAAATAATTTTCTTTGTAAAGCTACCATGTTTGTTCAACCAACCATTCGGCGTATTGCCGACACTTGAAATGGTTAGTAGGCTTCAGCTCCTGAGTTAATTGAACCTTGTAAGCGTGTAAATTCAAATCTTAATTCAAAATTCAGATCAGTGATGTTCGTGAGATGTTCAATTGTTGCGCACGATGACGTCTCGAGGTTGACGGCTCTTCTGCTACACTCTCGCGAACAACCGTAATGTTTTCCGCAAATCAAACTGGGGGAGCATGCGCAGGTGATTTCACACTTCCTACAGCCCCGGTTTGCTGAAATTCTTCCGATTGTGGACACATTTGGTCGATGATACTGATCAAAAAACTCACCAAGTGCACGAAATGCATTTTGATTTGAACTTCCTTTTTTGTAAAAGGCTTAAACAACCTTAACGCTCAATTGTGTACCTCTCCATGATTGAATTTGTTTTTTGTAAAAGGCTTCAACAACCTTAACGCTCAATTGTGTACCTCTCCATGATTGAATTTGTCAAACATTGAAACAAAGGAAAGATGTGACTCACAATTAATATCGTGCATTATGGTTGGACCACCCTCTATATATATATATATATATATATATATATATATATATATATATATATATATATATATATATATATATATAGTTTCCATAGTTTCCATAGTTTCCATAGAGTGCAAACCTTTACATGAAACGTGTAAAAATTTCACTTTGATTGGATCACAGACAGCAGAGTTATCAACGTTAGAATAAAGAACTTTGTGATTTGTTTGAAAAATGGAAAAAAGCGAGTTTCGCGTGTTGATAAAACATTGTTTTTTAATAGGTGAAAATACCGTAGAAGCCCAGCAATGGCTTGAAAAACATTACCCGGACTCCTCTTCATCGAAACCAACGATTTGTCGTTGGTATGCTGAGGTTAAACGTGGTCGTACGGACACAAACGATGCGGAACGTCCGGGTAGGCCATTGGAAGCCGTTACACAGGAAAATGTGAGTGAAGTATTAAAAATTGTAATGAAAAATTACAAAGTGAAGGTCCATGAGATTGCAGAAATGACATAGATATCGTCTGGAACGTTCATGGTCACTGCTTCAATACAATACACATCGGCGGCATCGATGCTAAATCCGAGTACAACTACCGTTGAACCACCATGCATTCGTACATGGCCCCAAATACGAGATGTGACAATTAAGTTATGACACTGATTCCACGAAAACCATATATTTAAAAATTATTCCACAACTCTGCCATCCTCTTCAAAATAATCTCCTTGGGCAGCTAAACAAAGATTCCAGCGCGTTTTTCATGCTTCGTAACATTTGGAACGGTTCGACTGGGATGTCCACAAATACCCTCGTCAAGGCTGCCTGGATGACCGTTATCGACTCAAAATAGGTTCCTTTGACACCCGATTTTGTTCTTGGGAACAAAAAAAACGCAAGGTGACATTTTGGGTGAATAAGGTGGCGATCCCTTTATAGGCCAAATACTGGGATAGGCTGTGGCACGGCGCGTTGTTGTGATGAACGTTTCAGTTACGAGCGATGTTTTGGCGCACCCTGTTGACTCGTTTTCGCAATCTTTCGAGTACTTGTGTGTTTGACAACTGATTGATAGTGTCACTTGAGTTATCAGCTCTACAGAAAAATCTATTAGGAAGTGAAATAAAAAGTGAAATCAGCTGTTTTTTTTTTCTTTAGTGAAGTTGGTGTTAGGTTCTCTGCTATTTCTCGGTGGAAATCACGGATAAGTAGTATTCATCTTAGCCAAATTTTTCACTTAAAGTTTTCTTTGTGCTTAACATTGCTAACGGTTATTTTCATTTATTATTTGTACGAGGAGAGGGATTCTCGTGTAGTACAAATTGAACATTTCTGAATATTATTAATAGTAAAATTTTAATTTCTATATAATTATTTCCTGTAATATATAAAATAATTCATTTGCAACATAATCCCAAAAATACTGATAAACCAAAAACTAACAATATTTTCTATAATAAATAAATCGATTCATATTTTTTTTTCATCTTGCTTTTTCCCTCATATGGAAAATTTTAAACATTCTTTTTAATCATAATTCAATTCATTCTTGTTTTAATTGGTTGAAATACTGTTTCATATTATAAATCGTTAATCCTCATTATCAAATTTAATTAAAATCAATTAAAAAATGTAATATATAATACCAATTGAAAATCACCAATCATGGCAACGCCACCTGGTGCTGACAAATGTGGTAAATGCAGAAAACCAGTGGAGGAAAACCATAAAGGCATAGGCTGCGATGGCATTTGCAATAAGTGGTTTCACCTGAAATGCATAAAAATGAGTGAGGAGAGATACCGCAAAATCATGGATATATCTAAGGATGTGATTCGGATGTGTTCCTCGTGTAAAAGCGACCATCAAAAAACGAAAGAAGATCGTCTCCTTAACCAAATGAAAGAGGTCGAGAATCACATTCTAGAAATGAAAACCACTATAAACTCATTGGTTGCAAAAGCAGCACCTATGCGTCAAACTTCATATGCTGATATCACAAAAAGTATCTCCACTTCTCCAAGAGAACGGAACTCTAGCACAACGTGCCAAAAAGGGATTTTAATCAAGCCAAAAAAACATTCGTCCTCGGAAAAAACACTTGCAGATTTTAAGTCGAAGATAAAGCCGTCCAAATGTAAAATTCCTTTGCAACTACTGCGGCCAATTCGTGATGGCGGTGCCATCATAAAAACATCATCAAACGAAAACACAACCACGCTTTACAACATGGCAAAAGAAATAATGCAGGACGAATATGATATTATGGAGACCAAATCCCGTCAACCAAGACTGGTCATTAATGGCCTAGAAAAAGAGTTTTCTACTGAGGAGTTAACGAATGAAATACGTTCCTTGAACCCTAATATTGGGGAGAATGAAAAAATGGAAGTAGTTCACGCCAGAAAGACAAGAAATGGAAAGTGGTTACATATTCTGCTGGTGAATGGGTGTATGTACCAAAGATTGGTAAACAGATACGTCAATATTGATTATGGGTCTTATTTTATCAAGGAAGACTACAATATTACGAGGTGCTATAAATGCCAAAAGTTTAATCACAAGACGTTAAAGTGCGAAGGGGAGCAAACATGTGCTAAGTGTGCAGGAAAGCACAAAACGAAGGCCTGTAAAAGTGATTTCGAGAAATGCTTCAATTGCGCGGGTAACAGTAAGAATGTTGATTACTCCCACAGATCAGACTCTACTCTGTGCCCAGAATACCAACGTAGGATAATGATTGCCAGGAGGAGCATTGACTACGACTACAAATGAATTGTAACGATACAAACCGACTAAGTGGCAAGCAACTGACTCTCCTATATGCGAATATTAGAAGCTTACGGCACAAACTAAGTGACATTCAGATTTATCTGCAGCATAATCCCAACATAGATGTGATCATACTAAATGAAGTCTGGATTTATCCTGAGGAAGCTAAATATTTTAACATTCAGGGTTATCTTTAAGTTTTCTCCTGCAGACCCGGAAGAGGTGGCGGAACAGCAATTTATATTAAAAACTCAATAAATTTCACCACTAATCGTGTGACCCCTGATAAATATAATATGATAATAATCGAGTTAATCCAAGCTGGTAAAAAAATAAAAATCGGCACTTCTTACAGCCCCAGCCGTTTGAACGCGCAAGATCTTTGCTCTGTTCTAGACAACATATACTCAGCAGAAAAAAATTTACTCACAGTAGCTGACACAAACATTGACTTAATCACCGAGTCCTCAGAATCAAGGCTATATAAAGATACTCTCGATACAAATGGTGCTGTTGTTATTAATAACGAAACAATTACTCGTCCTGTTTCAAATACTTGCCTAGATCATATAGTCATAAATGACAAGCTTACTGCGGAAAAAATTAATTTCAAAGTAGAGAACTGGCCAGAGCTAGACCATCAGGTTCTAAAAATAAGCATCCAAAACTTCAACGTTCATAAACAAAAGCCTAGTTACAAATCGTTTCGATATGTAAACAAAGACCTCTTCAAAACGCATCTTCAACGAGTATTGGAAACCCAAAAACCTACTAATCTAACAGAACTGACAAATATGATCTCTGAATCCAAACGTCACTCGACCATCGAGAAAAAACTTAGATGTCGCCAGCAAACTTGGATTACGAAACGAGTTATAGAAGCCAGTATAAGAAAGAGGAAGGGGTATACGGATTTCAGACGGAACATGGAAGATCTGACGCTTAAGTACATATATATCCAAGTGAAAAAAGAATCAAAGCGTCTCGTAAAGGAAGCAAAATTTTCAGATTTTTCCAAAAGATTGGAGGCAGCGGCTGATAATAATCGCGAAATATGGAAAATAATAAACGAAGTAAAAGATAACTCTCTTCCCCGGACTTTTTCACCTGATTTGCAGGTCATTCCAGTCTCTCCGCCTGATTCTTCGCAACAAAATGAAGCAGCAACAATTCTAAATAACTTCTTCTCAACTATTGGTGAAAAAATAACGAGCGAACTCGGTGCTCCTCCAACAAGTATAAGGAATGATACAAATACCTCGCTTAGATCCACATTTCACATCCATCCAACCAACAAAGACGAGGTGCATAAAACCATCGAGGCAATGAATAAGAACACTGCTCCAGGCAGTGATAACATAACAATGGATGAAATTATGCTCATCAGAGACGAAATAGCAGGTCTCCTTGCTGACTTTTACAGTGAGCACATCAAAAACGGGACGTTTCCTGAGGTGGGGAAGCTAGCGAAAATAATTCCTATATTTAAGGGAGGTGATCGTTCGGACCCGAATAACTATCGCCCGATTGCGCTTCTTACAGGATTCAGTAAAACTTTTGAAAAAATAATTAACACCCGTTTAACATCGTTCATTGTGGATAATTCTATCCTAAATTCCCATCAATATGGTTTTCAAAAAACCAAAGGAACACTTGATGCTTTGATCTCAGTAACCCATTTCATCAATGAAAGGCTTGACAATGGAGACTATGCTGTTGCCATTTTTGTGGATCTGAAGAAAGCGTTTGATACGGTCGACCATGACCTTCTGCTTCGTAAATTAGAATCATATGGTGTACAAGGCAAAGCGAATCAGTTATTTCACAGTTATCTAAAAGGTAGATTGCAGATAACAGAAGTCAATAATTTTTTGAGTGACCCAGCACCAATGAAATCAGGAGTTCCACATGGTTCCATACTAGGCCCCACTTTGTTCCTATTATACACGAATAATTTGATTACATGTAGACTAAATGGGCATTACACATTATATGCTGATGATACAGTACTCCTGTACCCGGGATGTAACAAGAATGCCATTGAAGACTCCATCAATGAGGATCTGAAAACATATAGTTTGTGGTTAAACGAAAATAAACTAGCGCTGAATGTAACAAAGACTAAGTTTGTTATTTTTAAACAAAAGAACAAGGAAGACATTGATATTGATATAAAAATTAACGGCGAAAATCTGCAAAGGGTATTTGAATTTAAATATCTTGGCCTAATCATTGACCACCGTTTAACTTGGTTCCCACATATAAACAGCTTAAGAAGGCAATTAGCCCCCATAATCGGCTTATTACGTAGGTACGAGGGATTCCCGAGGAACATCAAACAACTGGTTCTAAATGCATTCGTATTGTCAAAATTACATTACGGAGTGGTAATCTGGAGTCAGTCATCAAAGATAAACATTAATATCATCTCCAGGATGTTAACTAAGGCATATAAAAATATGCATAATCTCCCAAGGCTCACGTCAACAAAATTAGTGTACCAATCGTGTAACGCATTAACTTTTAGCCAAATCATTATAATGGAGAAAGCTAAGTTTATCTTCAAATGCTTAAACCTCAACTTGTCCCCACAAGTGCCATTTGTTAGGGTATCACAAAAGAATCAATACAATGCTAGGAACGCAGACCAATTTGTTATACCATTTGCAAGAACAGATCGTCTAAAGAACGATCCTACAAATGATGCCCTTCGTATATACAATGATCTTCCGGAATCAGTAAAAGAAGCGAATTCACTTATGATCTTCAAGAAAAGAATCAGGAACTATTTAATGAATAGCGATTGAATCTCAGCGCAGAAACTTTCAGCATAGCATCTTAGGGCAATTTTTTTTTATCCTACCATCGAGATGCCTCAAGACACAGCTAGCCTTATGATTTATTATTATCTGTCCAGTAACTTCAAAATAGCATCTTAGGGCATTGTTGACCCTATCGTCGAGATACTTGAAGAAACAGCCATTCTTTTAACTCAGAGTTTTTTTCACTGCGTCGAATTAATATTTTTTTTACCTCTGAGAGCTGTTAACGAATCGGACATGAAAAGATTAACAGGATGACTTAACATATTTTTTGTGTGCCCCCTTATACCGATGTTTTACACATTGTCTGGGTGGCACACCTGTGAAGTGCAGATCGCACGAGCGTTGTGCGACGAAGAAAGTGTGATGGAGAGAGTGGAAGGGAAGGAGGTATTAAAAAAAAAAAAAAAAAAACTTGGCGATAGTAAACTTGATTTACGGTTTGCCCCGATGGAACAAATTCTTTGTGGACGATTCCACGGCTATCAAAACAGGCAATAATCATCGTTTTCACCTTCGACTTGCTCATGCGAGCTTTTTTTGGGTGTTTGGTTTCCGGGTTGTATTGGAAAAACCAGCTCTCATCGCCTATAATAACTCGATCAAGCAGCGAGGGATCGTTTTCCCCTTGTTCCAAACAGTCTTCTGCAACGTTCATTCGATGCTGCTTTTGCTCCTCAGAAAAGTCCTTTGGAACCTTTTTCGCGCACAACTTTTTCATACTAAAATCGTCAGTTAAAATTTGTTTGACTGTTTCACGGTTCATACCCAGTTCCAAAGCCAGCATTCGAACTGTTAAAAGCCGAACTTCACGGGTTAGGACGCGCACATGCTGCGCATTTGTGTCAGTCCACACCTTGACTGGTCTCCCACTCCACGCTTCGTTTTCCATGCTTTTATGCCGCTTAAACTCTTTATGCATCTAACAACAAAGTAAACTCCTATCCAACTCTCATTCATGCTTTTCTCATCGCAATTCATCGCATGGCCACCATCCGCCGACAAACATGTAAAGTAGGCAACCATCAACCAACCAAAAAAACGACCTTAATATTCTCAATAAGGGCTCGAAAGGAATGCGATAATTTAGTCGAAAGTTTATATTACTGCATGAACAAACTCCTACTGAAAACAGATTGTCGCATGAATGCCATTTTGCTGTCCACCCCGAGTGTAAATGGTTATGCTTTTTCGTTTAATCTGAGTATTTTTACCCCCAGTAAAGAAGTTCCACTTCAAAAATCGCGAAGAAAATAAAGTGTTAAGGTGTTTGAAAGATTAAAATTGCTCTTTGCAATCAAACTATAAAAATCTTTGCCTTTAATTTGTGATCATTTGAATTTTATTTATGCCACACAATCTTCAAACTTTAACGGCTTATTTTTTGCAAAACATTTGACAAAATTACTACAAAAATTAGTTGATTTTCTTTAAAACTTCTTTGTGATATATTTATAAAATATATTTAATACTTTGAGTCTTTAATATAAGTAAATTACCTTGAAAGATGAGTTAAAGCTGGTTCAAACTAATAAATAATGACGTGATAAACTGTAAAACTGCAATTTGAATTTTATGCGCACTTCAAAACATACCAAGCACGAATTAAATCCACGAAGAAATATATGCACTTTATGATAAACTTAATTCACTCTAATTTCAATTCACTTTATAACCTGAAGACATTCACTTTATGATAATATCAAACTGTAAACAAATTTTCAATAAATAACAATGTAGACGTACTTTCCCCTAAACCCATTTTGAATTGGTTCGGCTGCCTTCGGTTATGTTATTAATATGGAAATCAATGGCCCCATTGAGACTTGGGCTGACTCAACACATGAAATTCAGGATAAGCTTACAGTACCATTAACTCATATTGGCTAAGCGAAAGATCATGTAAATCTGTTATGTTCGTCAATTGACTAAAAGTAATTCTAAAATTTGAAGCATTTTCTAAAAAGCTCTCACCTACTCAACGTTTTACCGTTAACAATGTTTTTTTGTTGTTTTTAGAAATATAATCAGCTTCTGTGAAGGAAATCATCATACTTTCAATATAAAAGTTGTGAGATTTTTCGTGCTTGTAGACACTTCTATGATATCATTCTATCACGATATCAAATCATAAACTCTACGACTGTACTTATGATGTTAAATCTATTCTCGATCGATTATTATCAATTCTATCAAAACTATATTCAGGTCTACGGATGGCACTTTACGTAACAAACTTCTCACATCTGCTGGTTTCCCTAACATATACCCAAGTATTTTCCGTGAACATATTTACTTTTTCGTCAACTTTAAAATGTTGTCGCCACTTCAATACATTATATATTCCCCATCAGTGTTTGAACCAAGCATGGTTACTGCCGAAGCACCATGCATTTGCCAATGATTCCCAAATATCCAGCAATGACCATCCATCGTCACCACTTCAATACATTGCACATCGGTGCTTGGACCAAGGATTAATGCGCACAACGATCAACTCTCGCCAATCGCATTCATTTTACATCGGCGGAATCAGTTATAGCACCTAGCAACAAAGTGAATTTCTACTCGACCCTCATGCGTTCTCTTTTCATCACAATCCATTGCATGGCCACCATCCGCTGCTACCAAACATGCACACCAGGCAACCACCGTTGCCAGTTTTCCAACACACAGACTTTACTATCCCCAATAAGGATTCGGGTGGAATGTGATAATTTAGTCGAAAATTTACATGGTAGCATGATTAAACTTCGAGGTAAAACAGATTGTCACGCAAATGTAACTATACTGTCCGCCTGAAGTGTAAATGGCTCAGCTTTTTCGTTACATCTGGAAATTTTTACCCCCCAGTAAAGAATTTTCACTTCAAAAATATTTTTTAAGGATCACCTTCCCATATGGGGAGACCCCCTTAAATCTCTCTGAAAAATGTTTACTCTCCAAAACCTTCAAGAAGTCACCATTTCTGAACTTTCGTTAAAATTTCATAGCTGCAGCTTCTATAGTTTCGGAGAAAATGTGCTGTGACATACAGAAAGACGGACACAAGTCGTGATTCCAAAAGTGTTTTGTATTTTAGTACAAAACCCTAAAAAGTAGAATATTCAATTCTCACTGTAGGCTTTGTTAAAACTGAAAAAATATTTCATTAATTGCATTGGTTGCAAGTCTGTACTTCTTCATTTTAAAGAATATTGGTACTTAATCGATATATTTAATCATATGAATACGAGTATGCTGTGATTATGGGTCATGATAACATTTGTTCGGTACTAAGCAAAATTTTTTGAAAAATTTTTCATAAATTTATATTTATCTAGAAGCTAGCTGAAAATTTAGTTATTTAACGCTTTTTTAGGGCTTTGGACTAAAATAAAAAAACGCTATTGAATTTTCGAACTGTGTCCGTCCGTCACAGCAGCTAAAGCCATGGAACTTCGTGGAAAGGTCAGAAGTGATGGCTTATTGTAAATTTTGGGGTGAAAATATTTTACAGAGAGTTTTAAGGGGGAGAGTGAATATTTGAAATTTTTTTTTTATAAAAGGAAGTCAAACGGGGTGTCATTTAAAAGGCCTTAATAAGATCCTTTCAAAACAGGTCCTTCAATTACCTTACCAGTATCAAAGAGGGCAGGAGAAAATGAAAAGTACGAAATTTTCGCATACCGTCCTCGTGATTGGACACCTTTCATCCGAAACAACAACTATTGTAGGCCCTTATAAATTGATAATAATCGCATGATTTATCAATTTTACATAGCCGTAAATTAAATTTAATTAAATAGACAGATGTCTATAAATTCAATCTCTCCTGCGAATCCCCGAAAGATGGAATAGTATTCAACAAAGTTATAGCAGTTTGAATTTTTCTGTACTACACCAAGAATTCATGGCTAGGGTTTGTCGGACTTTAAAAACCGTTTTTGAAAGCCGAGTTTTGAAGAAAAGAGATGATGCTCGAAACCCAATTTTTTCAGGACAAGAACATTGGTTTCAGATTCACATATTAACTTGTTTTAATGATTGATAGGTATTGTTGGGCTGAAAAAATAGTCGTCAAGCTACCTTTTTATATCAAAGATTGCAACCCATTTGCAAAAGAGAAGCAATGATGTTGATCGCGATGTACCGAGGCTATCCATGGAAATGTGACTAGATGACAAGTTATTTTGAGGCATTCGAAAGGTTTAAACGCTGAAAAACAAAGTTAATTTTTGTATCTTGTTTATCGATTCTCTCCGATACCGAATTTATTTGATGGTAAATTTTGAGAAGTAGCTCATTCTTGCTACTTGTATTATTTACAGCATTATCTGCTGGTCCTCGAACGGCGAGTGCAATTGATACCCTGGGCTTGACAAAGTTGGAAGGTCTTACACTACGGTATACTTGTGTTTATTTTGCAATAAATTCCACTTTTGCATCTTGATATCCAGAGAATCCTCGATATCAAATCTACCGCAGTTAATGTGGCTTAATTTTTCCACAGGCTCCGTCCTAGCCAATTTGCACACACCGGTTGCATGAACGTCTTAGCATTTTACGCACCAATAGTGCATGGCACAGTTGGCAGCCAAATGACCAGATCTTTGACATCGGTAACACTGGTCGACTTCTTTTTTCTAAAGTTGTTCTTACCTCATCATGCCGAAATTCAAGTACCTTATTTGTAGAAGGGCACTTGAACTGGGTTTATTTGGAATTTGTAACAGGTAAAGTGGTAAATTCTTCCTTTTTACGGTCGATCTTCTTGTCTCAAATGTTTTGACAGAAATAACTTCTATTTATGGTGCAACTTCCTTGAGCACCTGAAAAAGATCAACCGTATCGTCTTCGCAGTCCAGAGTCTTCAAAAAAAACGTCTGTTTTTTTAGATTTTTGGGGTACAGGTGAAGTGTGGAACCTCCCCAAAATTCAGCGCATCTTTAGCTGACTTGAAATCAACCAGTGATTTTGTTTTAAAAGTTAAGTTTTCGGCATTAACTCTTTTGATTTCGAAATTGCGCAGTTTATTTCGGCAACCAATAGCCGAACCATACCGATTCCAGTTTGTTCGAATTCATCGATTGGCGGGACTTTTTCTGACTTGCTGTTGGCTTTTTCTGAGAAATCAGCAGAGCTGCGAGTTGGTTTCCTCTCCTTATTTTTATTTTTTGGATATTAAATAAAATTTGTCTTAGTATCTTTATGAGAATTACTTTCGAAACTTTCATCAACTTCCATTTCTTCTGTTAATCCGTCCAGCGCTGCAAAATTGTTTTGACTATCGTCAGTGCCGCCAGCACTAAAATTTCTTCGGGGATCGTATGTTTTGTACTTTTTTTCACCTTTGTTTCCTTTTTGACTTGCTTTTGCTGCTGCGGCTTTTGAGTCGTCATACATTTCTTGACTAGATCTTTGAGCGTATGTATCTCTATTTTAGGTTCATCATTAGCGTTTTTTAATTTGATTATTTGTTCATTGTCTGCTATTATTTGTAGCTTGCATACGCTGTCTGTCACCAGTTTCGTATATGACGTTTCCCCACGTTGCCTCAATCATACAAGCGGTCCCGAAGTTGTCTTTGGATTCTTCGCTTTTCTTTATGTATCAAAGTAAAATTTAAATTCCTTGAATCGATTGCTTCAATGATATCAGCTTTTTCCAATAACATTTAACTTTGGACTAGCGTTTTAAAAAATTTAATTTCTGAAAGGATGACAGGAGCGATTTAAAAACACGTCTGTACGCAACAAATGCTAGACGTAGATCCACTTGTATGTTACTCAGGCTGATAGAATATTACCTTGATTAAAATGACTACGAGATACTTTCCTTCATAGTAGACTGACACTTTGTACGTTTTCGTGCACTGTTCTTTTGCTAATCTTACCGTCAATTTGAATTACTCATGTATTATTTTAAAATCTACATGTACGCAACTTTTCCTTCCTATTTCATAACTTTTCAACTATTATTTTTTATCTTCTTTTCCATAATCGAAGCACGATTTTTATGCAATAAAATACTTCACCACATGCGCAAATATGACACAAAATTACATAAAAATTACGGCAAAATGTAAGAGTACTTGAACATTAAATAAATTGATTTCATGTCACCTTTTTAAAAGCTCAAAAGATTGATTGCATGGACACTTTTTTGATGCCATCCTAAAAAATGCCTTCATCTTTGTCCGTATCATAATCGTATGAATGATAAATTAACGTACAATTTCATATCGAATGATTCTTCATAATTTACGCTTGAAAGGCGATAAAAGAATGAACATCCCTTTCACTGAAATCAACTGTTGGGCTTCAATTTTTCATGTGCCCACCAAAATAACACACGGAGTGACTTCAATTATTATCTTAACAAATAACCAAGCAATCCAATTAATTACACCATCCTCGTTTGGATGTGAGTTTAAGTTACCTTTGTCATCGCGCTGCGGTCAAAGTTATTGTAGCTATTTCGAGTTTTTTTCAACCTCCACAGATATTTGAAACCTTTTGAGCAGAGGCATTCAAATGCGAGCAGCGGTCTGCCCGATGTATCTAATGCAGATAAATGACTATTTAAAGTTACTGGTCAAGTAAAATTTTCAAGTACCACTTGCATGTATGATGATACCGAGTGGCATAACAGGAATTAATCGAGACGAAGATTATGACTTCATCTCGCCAGTAATGGTGAGAACGAGAGTGCGTGTTATGTCGGTTGTAATGTTAGGCATTTAATTACCCTTAAATGTTGCATTTGTGGAATGCTGCAGGTTATTCGTTTAAATTTTTAATTAGTTTTCCTTACTTTCGCAGATCAAGTGCAAACTTACTGGTTCAGTTTGCTTAAAAAGCGATGAAACGGTTAAAAATAACTTCATTTGACATACGTTATCAGCACACTCGTAGACAACTTTATGGTTGCAACTAAAGCTGATATCCACTGCAGACGCACACGACGTAAACCACGACACAAATTCCAAAGATGAGAATGTAATAAATCTCTCTTGAGTATCTTTTAAAAATAAAACATGTTAATGCTAAATCTGGAATCTATTTAAACTGTATAGTATCTCAGAGACGTTTGACAAATTTCGACGGTTTCATTATACTTCTTAAACATAATAAACAATTATTTCGGATTTATCTAGTATACACAAGCTAGATGTAGTTTTATGCAATTTAGAACAATTACATCCCGTTCGCAAAATAGCTGAACTTGCTGCAGTAGGGGAAAATATGTTAACCTCTAAATCAGTATTAATTTGAACCGGATTCCTTAAATTGTCGGAGACCAAATAAAATGTAGCTATCGTCACTTTTTCAATATTAAACACCATTTTTGAAATTCTCTTGAAAGTCCGTTCAAAAGTTTAGTGTCTAAGTCTTTTGGAAATGCGTATCTCCGCAGCAATTGGCTGGAACATTGTTATTATAAATCGTTTTCTGCAAAATATTCAGAGTACATACACCAGTTTTTAATCATCTATATAACAATTTTTAAGTAATCAATTTTATTGTTTATTTGATATCCACAGGCCAACTCTCTTCTCTCTTCTTGAAGAAATAAAATGTTTAGTAAATTTAAAGGTCCCTTTTTAATTTGACGATCAAAAATTTAAAATTCATAAGTGACAACATATGTTATAACATTATTATCAAAATTTATCCAATCTGGAATTCTGGGGTGTTTGTTAGTGTTACGAAGATCTATTTTCATGACAGATTTTTAAATTTTTCAGTCGAAAGAAACCCAATCATTTCCTTTACAATTTTTCACATATGTTGACTACCCTTAACATCCCTCATCTTGGTTACCGCTATTACAGAAACTGCTATGACGAGTACTTTGGATAAAACACAATGTTTTCAGACCACCTCCATATATGGGGATCCCCTACCTATCCTTAAAACCCTTATATCCTTATATGCAGTTAATTACTTAACACCACAAATATAATATATCTTCTTTGTATGGAGATTTGTTCGTTCATTGATAGAATATAAGGTGGAATGAGAAAAATTCTTTTTAAATCAGTATTTAATGACTGACTATAAAAACAACCATTGTCTACGGTAGCGTGAAAAAATCTCACCAAAATTAATTAATTAATCATTTATCGGAAGTGTAGAATGTGTAAATATTTAAGTTATATCGAAAATTCAAAAACAATTGAATTAGAAAAAAAAGAACTAAAAACAGACATAATAAAGGAATATCCACAAGGTGGAATTCGCCTGGAATGTGGATTTTCTCACCGTACACCATCATAGCTAGTGTGAATTCGAATGACTCGTGGAGAGTGGTTCGAAGTCCGAGCAAAACCATAGGTAATGCTTCGAACCAAGATTGCTGCTCTTGACAAAGAAGTGCTTCTTTCAGGGTACGATGCCATCGTTCAAATAAACCGTTAGTTTGCGGATGATATGGTGAAGACAGTTTACGTTTGAAACCAAGTTTGATGCTAAGTTCTTTAAAGAGCCGCGATTCGAATTGTGGACCTTGGTCCATGATGATGCATTTGGGAATACCGAAACGTGCTAACCAGTTTGAACAAAATGCTTGAACTATTGAGTGAGATGAAGCGTCAATCATAGGGATGGCTTCCGTCCATTTATTCATACGGTCAATAATTGTTAGGCAGTATTTGAACTGATTGACCATACGGAAAGGTCATATTATATCCATATGAATAATTTCGAATCTTTCCATTGGTGTATCAGATGCACATAATGGGGAAGAGACATGACGTGAAATTTTGACTCTTTGACAATTGAGACAAGCTTTGACTCTATTTTGAAAGTCTACTTTCAATTTGCTCCAAAGAAATTTGGATGTGAATAGTTTGATGGTGGCTTTAATTCCGGGATGGTGCAAATTGTGAAATTGACAGAAGATCTGTTGTCTAAATTGTTCGGGTATAAATGGTCTTACTGAATTTTGACACAGAGAATTTTGAGGGTAGAATTTGGAATAGGGACTTGTTTAAAACAAAACAATGGGTTTTGAGGGAGTTCAGCATCGTTTTGTTGAGCATGAGCGATTTCCTTAATGTCCAAGGTTGAATACAACTCAATCGATTCTCCTCTTGAAAGAGTATCGGCGACTACGTTGCTGTTGCCATATATATATATATATATATATATATATATATATATATATATATATATATATATATATATATTGTATATCAGTTGAAAATTGAGAAATATAATTTAACTGTCGATTTTGAATTGGAGAAGCCTTATCCAGATTTTGTTAAAATGCGTAAATGAGAGGCTTGTGAGCAGTAAAGATTGTAAATTGGCGATCTTCTAGTAAGTATCTGAAATGGTTAATAGAAAGGTATATCGCAAGAAGCTCTCTATCATAAGCGCTGTATCTTATTTGTGAAGGTGAAAGTTTAACTGAATAGAATCCCAGTGGTTGCCATTGATCATTGATTTTTCGCTGGACAACTCCGCCTATGGCGAAGTTTGAAGCATGCACCACTAATGTAAGTCGAGAGTTTGAGGAAGGAAAATATAGTAAAGTGGCTTGGAATAGCTGATGTTTTGATTTTTCAAAAGCTTCTTCAGCGAGAGGGTCCCAATCAATTTTGCGAAGTCCATCTTTTTTCTTTTCCACTAAAAATTTATTCAAATGGCGATGGATATCTGCAGCATTTGAGATGAAACGTCGATAAAAGTTAATCATACCGAGAAATCATCTCAATTACTTAACAGTTTCGGGTTGGGAAAATTTTTTATAATAGAAACTCGTTCAGGACAAGGATTTAAGCCTAGAGAGTGGACAACGTGACCAAGAAATTTTACCTCTGCTTTCATGAAGTTGCAGTTCTCTAAGTTTATCGTTAAGATGAACTCCCGAAGTCGTTGAAAAATAGTTTTTAAACGGGCCAGATGTTCATTTTTGTCTTTAGATGCTACAAGAATGTCGTCAGGGTAAACACAGAAACAGAAAGATAAATCTCTAAGAACGCTGTGAAAAAATCTTTGAAATGTCTGAGTAGCGTAACATAATCCGAAAGTCAACCGTGGAAATTCAATCATCCGATATATATCCGATTCTTCGACAGGAATTTGATGGTATGCCTTAACTAGATCTAGAGTGGAAACGCTTTGAGTTCCGAAAAGATAATTTGCAACATCGTGAATGTGAGCAGTGGATAATTATCAGCAACAGTGATGCTATTTAGTCGTTTGTAATCACCACATGGTCTCCATTGGCCATTTTTAAGGGTTTCGTACTAAAATAGAAAACCCTATTGCAATCAAGACCTGTATCCGTCCGTCCGTCCATCCGTCTGTATGTCACAGCACTTTTTCTCTGAGACTATAGAAGCTACAGGCATGAAACTTTGTGGAAAGGTCAGAAGTGGTGACAGCTTGAAATTTTTGAGATGGAAACATTTTTCAAAGGGGTTTAAGGGGATCCCCATGTAGGGAGGTGACCCTGTAGATGGTAGTCCTTATTCCGCTAAAATATATTTAAAACCTTTATAAAAGGTACACTGAGTGAAGCCAGGAAGTTCTGTTTTTTATTTTTGTTAATAAATGTCTAATACGTCTTACTCCTTCTTTTAACTATTTTAACACATTTTACTTTTTACACAAATCTCTAACGACATAGTCTTAAGAAACAACTTTACTGTTTAACATAGTTTTATGAACGAGAAAGTATTTTTATTTTTTCTTTATTTGACAATTCAAAAGTAGTCGTAGAAAATACTATTTATTTTTGTGTGGATTTTATGAAAATGTGAAATTGAATTTATAAGTGATGTAGAATACGCTACAGACCCTTTAAAAAAATTTTCCACCATTGGTAGTCGAGTAGGGTGTCATTGGAAAGGTCTTAATGAGATATTTTCAAATTGCCTTATTGGGTCCAAGGGGGCAGGGGAAGGCAAAATGTACGAACTTTTTGCTTCAGGGGGGCATAGGGGAGAAATACATGAAAAATGGGTTTCCTCCCTCGCGAATAAACACCTGTGATCCAAAAAATCTGAAAAAAGTGTAAAAGGAGATATTTATGAGTATAAAAATAACAAATAACTCAGAAGTCAAAATTCGTTCAACTTTGTTAATAATAGTATGGTCTTCGAATTTCATATTTTCTCCAATAAAATCGTCTTTGACATGTTGCTTGATTTTGTTCATTGCTGGTGACTGCATTTTGTAAGTTGAATACAAAACCCTTCTGTCTACCCGACTTGTTCTTTTTAACGAGGTGCAACAGTGAAGACCATGGGCTTTTTGACGAACGGCAGATGCCAGCTACTAGAATTTCGTCGAAATCTTTTTTTGCATCGAATGCTCATTCGCCACTTAATCATCTCACTTTTGAAGAAATCGGATTACCGGACGTTTTAATTTTGTGAGTGATCGAATGTTTAATTGGCTTAAGAGTTCCATCATCAACGATAATATTGCTAAACTGTTGTAATAACTCATCCAATTTGAGATTGTTGGATGCAGTTAATAAAATTGATAGAAATTCAAAAAGTTTTTGATAAATTTTAGCTTTAGAGGCAATTCTCGTTAATTGAACAACTAGCGATCTTTCTTTAAGGTCTACAATTAGACCAAATTTTTTAAGAAGTCTGCACCGATGATAAGTTTTATTACATGTGTAAAAATTCCAAGGAAAATTTCGTCTAAGATGGAAACTGACTGTGATTTTTTATAACCAAAAGTTTTAATACGAGTTGCATTTGCAACCGTAAGATAGAAATTGTTATCATGAGTTCTAGTTTTATTATTGTTACTTCGTCACACAGAAACCTCTGATCCTGTATCTACGAGGAAAGCCAACCTCAATAAGGGGCCAAAAATATCTAAGCGGCTGTTTTTATCCGGGGCCGTTGACGAGGATACACCCATTAGTTTAAAGTTTGATTATTATTTAATGGGGCTTGTAAAAATTTGCAAGGATGTTTGCATTTGCGTGCATTTGAACCAAAAGTTTTATGGTAGAAACAGATATTTGTCTCGTGATTCGAAATAGGAGTTCTTGATCTAGAACGGTTCCAGAAATTATTGTCTTTGCTTGAATTTCTAAATCTATTTAAATTTGTTAATTGCGACATTAGAGAATGTACTTCCATTGAGAGATTTGAAGCGAGTGCTGTGAGCTCTTTCACTAAATCAGTATTTGGCTGATTGATTACACAAGAATTTAGATTATTTGAATTTGGAACCGCAGAATTATTTAACGATAGAGAACAGACGGAGGGAGGACTTGTAATCTCGTGAATTTTATCAGCTCAGATTGCCATTTCATCCAGAGGACCTGTATAACAAGCTAGAATGGCCTGCACATGATGGAGTAAACGTTGAAGCCATAAAGTTTTAATATTTTACTACTCAAACGTCCTTCATTTTTAGTTAAGTCTATCAATTAGGCCTCTTTTGAACGTTAAATGTGGATCAGAAGGTAGGGGTGATGAAACCAGGTCACTAACAAGCCTGAAAAGATCCTGGTCAAGAACTGAGAGCAAATGGTTGAATTTGGTTTGTTCCAAGGTGATTCTTGTTTGGTCAAACTGACTTTCAAGCAGAAGAAACCACGCCTCAGGGAATCGCTTCCAAAACGGACACGTTTTCACAGAAACTGCATTAATGGATCTGTTTGGGGAATTGTTAATGTTATTATCTCGATTACTTGCTGGTGGGACTGAAATGAGGATGTTGTCTCTAAAAATTTCTTCACGTTGATCTGGCATGTTTATAAACTCGGAAGTATTTTTGAAACGTGTTTGATTTTAAATTTTTTTAAAAATTTGCTAAATTAGTTATTAAAATTTTGTAAATAAAACCTAGGCGTTGAAGGATACCTCTAGGCGGGTATATCCCCCCGTCGTAGGAGGTACCTTTTCCCATTCGTGAACTAAAAGGGAAGTTAATAATTATGTATTTTGAAATTATTTAAATTGAATATAGATAATATATATGTAAATATAGGGTGAAAAAAAAGGAGTAACCTTTACAATAAATATTGACTGTGTGTATATAGCGTTAATAATCCGTAAACCTCCAATACATTCAATCGAATGAATTGACGAAAATTATGATTGACGATGAAAATTGTGATTGATTCGTAACTTGCTTTAAAATATTGAGTTGAAACTGCAATGCTGTCGATGTGACAGATAATTGCTTACACCAATAAAAGATCTAGGACATCGTCTGAGGCTTCCTTAATTTGCTTTGTCAGATTCGAGCTTGAACTCCGAAGGAAGACAGAAAATCCATATAATAGTTTCTTCGTCGCCAAAATCTTGATACTCTTGCTTTGGAAATGTAAATCGGGTATCTCTGACGTGGCCTTGCTGCAACACAAAACGACCAAGTCCACCATTGGATCCCATTCGTGACTTGGGTAGACGAATGTTTCAGCGTTCTCGAGTATATCTTCTATGATGTCATCAATGGAATCACCAAGTTCCAATTCTAGTTGATCGGTCTCGCCCGCAGTTTCTTCAAGGGGTTCTTCTGTCCGTAATCGATGACAGAAGGTGCTTGAGCCCTATCGATGGTCACCAGTATGGTGATGATAAAATTTTTTGGCAGGAGGCGCTTATGCCTTGTTGGTGGTCACCAGTATGGAGTTAATTACTTAACACCACAAATATAATATATCTTCAGTATGAAGTTAATTCGCTTAACACCATAAATATAATATATCTTCTTTGTATGGAGATTTGTCCGTTCATTGATAGAATGTAAGTTGGAGTGAGAAAATTTCTTTTTATTAATCAAATTGAATCGTTGAACGGAAGTTAAATCTGTTTTTAATGACTGACTATAAAAACAACCGTTGTCTACGGTAGCGTGAAAAAATCTCACAAAAATTAATTAAAAGTGCCAAAAAGTTTTTTACTGAGGTTACTCCTTTATCGAAATTGTATAATGTGTAAATATTTAAGTTGTTTCGAAAATTCGAAAATTCAAAAACAATTGAATTAAAAAAGAATTAAAAACAAGTTGCGTAAACAGACCTACGCTCATGACAGAAGGGTTTTGTACCCAACTTCTCAGAAATGCAGTCACCAGCAATGAATAACACCAAGAAGTATGTCAAAGAGATGTGCACGTTCAAAAGAAAATCCATTGTTTTTCTATTTCCAACGGCCGCCATTTTTTTTTAAACAACCAAAAATCACTCAAATCATGAATTCTCGAGAATATTAATGTCATTGACGATATTGGAAAATTTCAAGAAGATCAATTCAAAACTGCAGTGATTGATTCGATGGAAAGTCCATGAAAAACCAAAATCATGTGTTATTGTTGTTGTAATTGCAGAAATTTCAAACGGCTATAACTTCCGTGTATACCATTCGATTTTCATCAAACTTACAAAGCTTAAGAACCCTTAGTAGGACTATGTAAGCATCGAATTTGGTTCAGTTTAAGAATATCGATGCGATTTTATTGGGGAAAATATGAAATGTGAATATCATACTTTTATTAAAAAAGTTGAGCGAATTTCGACTTCTAGGGTATTTTTTGTTAGTGTACTCATAAACACCTACCATCATAATTTTTTTCAGATTTTTCGAATCACAGGTGTCCTATCGCGAGGGGGGGACACAAATTTTTCGCGTATTTCCCCTCCCTGCGCGTCCCTCGAAGCAAAAAGTATCAAATTAAGACCTGTTTTGAAAAGTTATTATCAAGACCTTTCATTTGATACCATATCGACTACCTTAGATGAAATTTTTTTCGGGGGGCCACTCCGCTATATGGGGAGACCCCCCTTAAATACTTTATAAAATTTTTTGTAGTTGAACTTTGAAGAGAGCACCACTTTACATCTGAATACAAAATTTGATGTTTCTAGCTGAAGTAGTTTGCGAGAAAAAGTGCTGTGACACACGGACAGACAGGACGCAATTTTAGTAGGGTTTTGTAAAATTATTTTAACAAAACCCTAAAATACATAATGAAGGAATAGCCAAACTTATACCACAACATGTAAGAGGCTACCATATTTGTATGTGATCAATTTACAGCGTTTTATGATTGTAGCTAATCTAATTTCTGAGAAAAAATGGTGTGGCACACGGAGAGATAAGTCGCGGTTTTAGTATAAGGTTTTTGTAGAGTTACTTTAAAAATTGCCTGAAATGCACTCGTTTTTCTTTGTACCATGCATACCGTCAATACCGAAGAGCAGACACTAAAACAGCAGTTGATCTTATTTTGACATTTTTAAAAGGAGCTTGAGGGGCAAGACGTAAGTAAGGTTTAAAAATTTTTTCCATTCACGTTTGAGCTTCAATTTCCTAAGTACATATATACATTGAATTATGTATACATTACATGAGAAATTATCATTAATCATTCAAATATATCACAAGGATGAAGATCATAAACACAAACAGCTGCCATTATATTCTAGTCTAGATAGTTTTGCTGAATGCTTGACCTGTTGAAGATATGTATTCACATCAAACACAAATACATCAATCTTCAACACGTTTTGTTGTTTTGATTCCATGTATTACATTGGTTGATAAGTCTCAATATTTTTAATCAAGGCAAGTGTTTTTTGGACAGAATTATATTTCTTCCCCAACGTAACTTCCTTCGAGAGCGATACACGTGGTATAGCGATTTTCCAGTATTTCGATGCTTTTTCTGAGGTATGAAACGTCCAAACCTACAAAACCCGCTTTTGTATATACATTGACTTCCTCATTCAAATAAATTTCATTCCCTGAACCCACTTGAAACAGATAATATTCACTAGGGGCCAAGTCTGAAAGAAACAGTGGGTGAGCAACCAATTTAAATAGTAATTGGTCCGATTTGACCATCTCTTTCAGGAACGTGTGTGACAGTGCGTTGTCGTGATGATACAGAACTTTTTTGTCTGCCATACAGGGCCGTTTTTTCTTTAATTCGTCATTCATTATGTCCAATCATGCTGGATAATACTCTTCTGTGACTGTTGTTTTCTTCTGCAGGGAATCGATGAAGATTATTCCATGTGCATCCCCAAAAAGGAGGTGTTGGACTTTTGGTCATTTTGGTCGGCTTTTGTGGCTTTTCGGGCACTTTTTAGGCTGCCTACTGAACCCAGGCGTATGGTAATGGACCCACATTTCATTCATTGTCTCACGTTATAAAGTCTGCTTGATTACGCTGTGGCCATTGAATTATAAATGCACTACTTTAGTAGACGGTCAGCAAATGCGGCACTTATCACGCCGATAGCTTTTTCATATTCCAAATATCATGCATAATGTCTTCATTCCATTCTTTTATGATCTCCGTAGCCCCAGCCAACTCCTACAATTTCTATTCATGATCACTCACAACGATTCGATGTATTTGCTTTACGATTTCTGCAATCGTAGCCTCTTTTGGCCTTTCGCAGTGAGGTGTTTCTCTGGTACTTGTATGATACTGTCCTTAAAGAAACAGATGAGGATCAATACTTCTGCATCCATTGCAATAATTTTCCAGAAATTTTCTCCATCAACAAGCAATGTTTGATCAAGATATGATATTCCTGTATTTCCATCTTTTTTGCAGGTGAAGGTGGTATCACTCTAACGACAGTAGCTTCTAAAGGAATGGACAAAATGTCATGAACCTTTATACATAAACTAGTGATAGATGAGTCCCTCGAAACGAGTCATGTGCATTTTCCAGTGTTACCACCTATTTGAAGATCTCGGGACTTATTAGCCCATGTAGTATAATATATAAAATCTTACGTTTTCCTAGGGTTTTGAACTAAAATACACAACGTTATTGAAATTACAACCTGCGCTTATCTTTCCATTTGTCCACTTATCTGTATACTACAGCAGCTTATCTCTGAACTATAGACAGTAGACCGTGTGGAGCATGGATTAGAACACACTCTGCTTGTTCAGCAGCTACCAAGTTCAAACCTCAGTAGTGTCATCGAGTTTGAGCTCCTGATGCTGCTGTTGGACTATCAGCCCCCCCCCCCCCCCCCCCCAGCGATAATTGGCACTAATTAATATTGACCATACCACTTCGAATCCCGTTACGGTCATGGAGAGAGTTACCCTAACAATAAATGTCAACGCCAAGGTTCGGATTTGGAGTATTATGCGATGGATTATCGTTATAGAAGCTACCATCATGAAATTTTGTGGAAGCGTCGGAAAATATGATTTCTAGAAAACTTTCGGGTAAAAAAACACAAAGAATTTTAAGTGGGTCCCCCATATAGAGGAGGACCTTTAAAAAAAAATGTTATCGAATATAGCAAAGTAGGCTGTCATAGGAAAAGCCTTGATAGAGTCCTTTCAAAACAGGTCTCAAAATTACCTTACCGATGTTAAGGGGTCATCAGAACGCGAAATGCATGAAATTTTCGCATACCTTCACGATTGAATACCTTCCACCCGAAAAATTGAAAAAACTTTTGAGTGCAGGTCTTTATGGCCACAACAAAAACAAAAACATTACAAGTCGAAATTCACTCAACTTTAGTAAATATAACTATCGTTAAAGGTTGCAAAGTTGAAATGATACTTCACAAGAACAAATGGAAGCCCTGATTCAAAATTTTCATTCCATCGAGATATCCCTGGTTGTTCTCCAACATGATGAAAGCAAGCGGTAGCTACTCCTGGAATGGTATGGTATTTAAGCAGTGGAGAACCATCAGCAGCTCAACATCACCTAATTTTAGCTTTAAACACCGAAAAGTATGTACATCTACTAATGTTTCTAATTGTACTAACCAAACTTTACCTGAACTTTCCTCAACACCTAACTCATTGCAAGGTACTGCTGTTATTGCATCTAAGGTAGCATTGGCAACACAAGGCGACTCTAACAATAGTAGCGTGTTACAAACAATAATTAACTTAGGCCAAATGGCCAAAACGTCTCCAAATCGATTGAAACTCTGGCCATAGTGGAGAAATCCTCTCAACCACAATGTAAATATAAAAATTTCATCCGTGGCGAGGTTCAAGTACCATCTTCTTTGGGCTCAATACACCTTCCACAATCTTCTGTTCCCTCAGATAGCAATAAATCCTTTTAGATCCGCTTTGCCCACCATCTATAAAGGCCACGATCAACTCTTGGGTTGATTTAGAAAAAAGGGATCTATTGTCAAGATTCAGAGACCACAAAATCTACGAATGTGTACGACTCTTTTAGGCATACATGCTCCCGATAGAGTATCGAATATAGCAAAGTAGGCTGTCATAGGAAAAGCCTTGATAGAGTCCTTTCAAAACAGGTCTCAAAATTACCTTACCGATGTTAAGGGGTCATCAGAACGCGAAATGCATGAAATTTTCGCATACCTTCACGATTGAATACCTTCCACCCGAAAAATTGAAAAAACTTTTGAGTGCAGGTCTTTATGGCCACAACAAAAACAAAAACATTACAAGTCGAAATTCACTCAACTTTAGTAAATATAACTATCGTTAAAGGTTGCAAAGTTGAAATGATACTTCACAAGAACAAATGGAAGCCCTGATTCAAAATTTTCATTCCATCGAGATATCCCTGGTTGTTCTCCAACATGATGAAAGCAAGCGGTAGCTACTCCTGGAATGGTATGGTATTTAAGCAGTGGAGAACCATCAGCAGCTCAACATCACCTAATTTTAGCTTTAAACACCGAAAAGTATGTACATCTACTAATGTTTCTAATTGTACTAACCAAACTTTACCTGAACTTTCCTCAACACCTAACTCATTGCAAGGTACTGCTGTTATTGCATCTAAGGTAGCATTGGCAACACAAGGCGACTCTAACAATAGTAGCGTGTTACAAACAATAATTAACTTAGGCCAAATGGCCAAAACGTCTCCAAATCGATTGAAACTCTGGCCATAGTGGAGAAATCCTCTCAACCACAATGTAAATATAAAAATTTCATCCGCGGCGAGGTTCAAGTACCATCTTCTTTGGGCTCAATACACCTTCCACAATCTTCTGTTCCCTCAGATAGCAATAAATCCTTTTAGATCCGCTTTGCCCACCATCTATAAAGGCCACGATCAACTCTTGGGTTGATTTAGAAAAAAGGGATCTATTGTCAAGATTCAGAGACCACAAAATCTACGAATGTGTACGACTCTTTTAGGCATACATGCTCCCGATAGAGTATGTATTGATGAAATAACAAAAAATAGTCTCAAGGTCTTAATACAAAGAGAAAGTCTCCCTATGGATTTTGATTCCCTTTGAGGCATGTATTTTTGCTTCCATGAAGAGTCACGGCAGATCAAACGAAAAAAGATCTTGAAATATTTGTGTCGCATGTAAGTTCGAACTACATCTCCTCGCTTCAAAGGACTAGCGTCCCCAATAAGAAGCCTGTTCAGCAAAGCCTTAAATTATTTTACCACAATTGCAGTGGTATCCGATCTAAATTAAATCAATTATTCCTTAATGCAAACTCTTACCATTTTAAAATTTTATCTCTGACAGAAACTTGGCTGAATGATGAACATAGAAATGAAGAGATCGTAGTCAGTGATTGGACCATCTTTAGAGACAATCGAGACTTTCGTAGCACTGGAAAATCACGAGGAGGTGGTGTGTTCACTACAAATAAGCTTCGCCTCTATCTTGGCGTGCACTATGTCCCTCCAAATTCTTCCCAAATCGTCTATAACGAAGTCATCAAAACCATTTCTTCTCTAACTGCATTTATTAAAGAAGATGATATAATAATTATCATTGGCGACTTTAATCGACCGAATCTGAAATTTGTAAACGACAAAGTCGGTAATCGTCTTCTACCAATCAATCTTCTTGACAGGATTTCAATTTGATGAGTACTTTTTATGGCAACTATTTGCAACAAATCGTTCCGACGCCCAACTAAAATGGAACTTGGTTAGACCTAATTTTTACTAACGCATATGACGATGAAGTGGTCAATCAAACTGATGACGAAGAGAACCTTTTTTGTAACAGCCTTCATCACTCTGCACTGAATATTGAAATTTTCACTCCTGACGTTTCTTACCCTATTTCATACAATAAATCAATTGTATACGACTTTCGCAATGCTGATTATGAAATTATCAATAAAAATATTTGCGCTGTTGATTAGACTGGTACACTTTTGACGTTAGATTGAGAAGAAGCGTTATCCTGTTTTTATCAAATAAGTCTGGACGCCGTCGAAAAGTATGTACCTAAAATTAGGAAAAAAATAAATTGTCTGAACCTTGGTTAAACAGTGATCTTAGATATTTCCAAAATCAAAGAAACAAATATTATAGAATTATCAAAAGCAATCAAAATATAATGAGCTTGCAAATGAATTTCAACCAAAATCTCGAGAAGCACATGGAGGAGATGTTAATTTGATTTGGTAAAAATATTATTAAAAACCCAAAAAAGTTCTTTGATTTTGTAAATATCATGCGTAAGACTCAAGGCTACCCTTCATCTATGTTTTTCAAGGATTCAGTTTCTTGTTCCCCAGAGCAAAACTGCGAGTTTTTTGTAAGTTACTTTTTTTTTGTGGTAGGGAGGTGAAGGCATTTACGCCCGCCGAGTCTGGCAGTGTGGGACTCCCATGGAGGATACCCTTGGACTACCCACTAAACACCTCCCCTGTCAACCTGAGAACCTAGTCTGGAACCGTTTGACACATTACTTCGGGCCAGGTCTCGTTTTGTTACGCCGTGGGGCGCCTTCAAGCTGGGGAGTCCCTTTCCTAGCGGGAGGGGAGGGGGGAAGAGGAAATGCCAGAAGAGCGATCCCCCAGCCCCAGCACCTCCGGCTGCTGCGAGTCCCTTTTATCTTTTAGGACTGCCCGAGCATAATGTGCCACCCGGTTCCATTTGTCAACTGATTCGAGCATCACCGCAACTATATTATCCAGGGTGAGCTCTCCCGTCTCCCTGTAGAGTTCCCTTCGCAGCCTGGCCCATTTGGTACACGCAAAAAATGTGTGACAGGCATTGTCCTCTTCTGCTGGGCAAAACCAACAATCGGGAGACCGTGACTTACCGAGTTACTTTAAAGAAGTTTATTGTAATCCTGAGGATCCATTATATACCGCTTCGGAAATGACTCCAACGACATTGATTAACGAAGTTACAATTTCTGAGGAAGAAATCGGTCATGCAATCGGCAATTCGGATGCCAATAATATATATATATATATATATATATATATATATATATATATATATATATATATATATATATATATATATATATATATGATTTTAGCAAAGCATTTGATCGTGTAAATTATGAAGTTTTGATTAGCAAGCTCCGTTATTTTAGAATTACTACCCGTTTACTCAATTGGATCCATACTTACCTTAAAGACCGCACTCAAATTGTCAAATTTCAAGGACAATTATCGAAACAAATTCAGGTCCTCTCTGGAGTTCCTCAAGGAAGTTATCTCGGACCTCTTTTGTTTAATATCTCTCAGCAGTTTAACATGATGTACTTCATCTTTTTTATGCAGATGACCTTAATGTTTATCACGTCATATCATCTCTCTCCGATATGATGTTTCTCCAGTCCAAGCTTAACAGCATCTCTGAATGGTGTTACAATAATCATCTCCCTCTAAACTTGGAAAAATACCAGGTGATAAGTTTTTCAAGAAAATGGAGCCTTCTTCTGTTTGACCATCATATCAACAAGACAACACGTAGTAGAGTTGATAGCATTGTGGACCTTGGTGGGTTCTGGACCAAAAGCTTCATTTTAAACTTCAGTATGATGGAGTTATATCCAGGGCTAATAAGATTCTAGGACTCATCAAACGAAGAGCTAAAGAATTCAAGAATATTTGGGTTACTAAGTCGCTATATTTCTCATTAGTATGCCCTCTTCTTGAATATGCCAGCCTGATTTGGAGTCCTGTTTTTGATATTCAAGCTGACAGGTTCGAATTGGTCCAGAAACAATTTCTTCTTTTTGCCCTCAGATCCCTTTACGACCCTAGAAACTTCTACAGCCTACCATCATATAACTATATCTAGGAGAATGATGATGTCTGCATGTTTAGCATTCGATGTCCTCAGAGACAATATTAAAGTTCAGTATATAACAAAAAAAATCACTCTTAATGAACCCCTAAAAATCACAAGACTTTCACCAATGCTTACCGTAGGTCGCCATCACACTACTTACGCAGACAATGAGGCAATAAGCAGATGTTGTAAGACATTCAACAAGTTTAGTAAATATTACTCCCCGTCCATTTCCAAAACCTCATATAAAAATAATATCCTGAAATCCTTTCATTCCTCAATATAATTGTATTTCAAAATTACTGTACCAAGAAAATGTATTGTTTACAAGGTTTTTTTTGTAAGTTTATGCTATAAGGATATGTCTTGTTTGGTATAATAAATAAATAAATAAATAATTTATCAATTTTTCAAGTTCTTGAATAAAATCATAAGGGAAGTCTTAAATTCAATAAAATTTAATATGCAAATGTAAATTTACAAGTTTAATCATTACTAAAAATTTCAGAAAAATCGAATAGTATTTCACATTCCTGTTTTACAACAGCAACTTCCAATCAACTCGGACGCTATGGGTTTGCTAGGATTTCCATGAAAGTTTTTGAAATTATATTGAAGTGAATATTGAGATGTTAGAAAATCCGCAAAGGACTGCAGCGATGGACTACTGCCTCAGCGAGCGAAGATTTCGGTGCTCGCCGAAATCGGCCTTGTCTGAGGATGCGTGAATGCGCTGGTAGGCTAGCGTTACGGTTCCGTGGGTGGATCTCTTTTCCCCAGAACAAGAGCTCACTACAAAAAATTTTCGCATTCATTAGTTATACATTAAAAACATCTCGCTTCGACGGTGTCGAGGCCGAGGTAGCCTACTGAAGGGATAAACTATTGAAACGTGACTGGCTGAGCTCGATTAACGCGCGCTGGATGTGGAAGATTTAGTCTTTATAACTAACACTTACGACCCCCACTATGAGTGGCGCATCCAGATGGAAGTGGCGTCCCCTCGCACTTCCCATCCAGATCAAGATCTATTATAGACGTAGCCATTTATTTTTCATTTAAATGAAAAATGCATACAAAAGTAATTCCTATGAACTTTTCCCTTAAATGAAAAATAAAAATGTTTCAGATTTATAGTAAGATTTTATATGATCGAATCATATAAAACTTTAACATAAATGGGTAACCCATGCGATAGGCCACTCTACTCTGCAAGAGTACCTGCAATAACAAAAGAAAAGGGGAGAGCTTACCCGATGGCCAGCCCATGAGTGGAGTGGTCAGCCAACGCGGCGGGTCCTACACCCGGCCAGAAGTCGAACAAAATGGAAAGAGCGAGTTTTTCCTTTTTTATGCTTTCACGTCTCCGTTCCCCTTCCCCTGTCCAACATTCATGATTTCACACAACCTAACCTTAGATATACTTTCTTTTTCCTAATATAAGAATATCCAAATAAGAAAGAAACTTTGAACATCAAATATTCCAAACAATCAATGTGCATGAAATTGATTTCCAGCCAAAAAAAAATTAAATTATATTCAAAAGCATCAATTTCGCACTGCAAAACCTAAGAAATATTTTTTTTCCTATATAAAACAATCCATATAAGAAAGAAACTTATAACGCCAAATACCATAAGCAATTTAAGGGTGTAAAATTGATTTTCTAACAAAAGTAAACTTGAATTATTATTACAGTATCAAAAGGCACCCACCCACTTAACCGACGGACGCCCCCTGTTGGGAGGTTAAAGGCCTGCAAACTTTAAAAAAAAAATGTTTATCTCTTTTTCCCACAACAATTGGGATCCCTGCCAATAAAACACCTCATAAAATCAAAAAATATAGTTTTGAATATAAACACTTGAGACAGGAAACACTCTAGAACCTTGAGACCGCTTCCCTGTGCACCTTCCCGACCATTTTTCACCTGGCCCAATCCATGATGCCACTGCTCAAAATTCCCTCAACAACAATCCGAATAAGTGATTCAAGCATCCAAACCGTAATCGATCAAAGGGTGAAAAACCTCGATTGGTCTCACTAACTGTACGACTGACACTCCTTGCATGCACTGCAGCTTTGGCCCTTTGTATAAACTTCCTACCCACAGAACATACAAACAAGATGGAAACAATGACCCCCTTAACACTTCGTTGAACATGCGAGACTCTCGCTTCAGCGAAACAACAAGCACCATGAAATAAAGTTGAGCACAGCTTGAACCTGTTATGGGAATACATTTCATCGCTTGCGCAATGGAACGACATGGATGTGCGTCATTTTCCAAAGCCAAAACGATGACTAGACTCGTGCGGCACTGAGCAAAATGGCCGATAGCCGCCGTGCACAGTGCGACGACGTTCACCTGGTGGGGACCCCGCGTGTGAACTTTTGCAAGCAGGTTTCAAGACTTTGCGTAGAGCCAGTGAAGCCCAAATGTAAACAATGCACAAATAGTCAGAATACTAGTGGGAGTCGGGTTTTGCAGAAAAATTGGGCATTTTCAAATGCAAACGAAGCCGTTCCGATCAATGAATGGACGATCCTCATCCCTTCAAAGAGCAGCTGAACATAGGATCAAGGTCACTCTTGGGAAAGGAAAACAGCATATGTAAGCCTTTGTCACTGTTATTACACTTTCAATACTTCCCAAAAACTACAATCAAAGTACAAAGTACAATTGACTACATTTTTCTCTCACAGCCAAACTTCTCTCAAATAATACAAGACATTCTAGCACCTCCGACCATACCCTAACATACATTCCTACAATATCCACCATGCACGGGAAAAATTGAACTCGTCACTAACCCTCATCAACCAGATTCGCTTCGCACTCTCTCCAGCAAACTTCCAACCAATCGCCCTCCGCCAGCACGGGATCAAGTGCCAATCCCATTCCTTACTCCATCCCTCTTCATCCACTTGCTCAAGCTCTGGCCATAGCGGCAACGGTAGACTCGGTTGCAAGTGGAATGTTGCAATTGCCTCGCTCTTTTGCATAGCAATGGTGTTGCCACTATCAATTATTTGATCAAATTATTTATTTATTAGAAATTCAATTCAAGGTTCATTATGACCGCCCTCAAAACCAACTGGGACAAGCAAATTTGTAATTTTGTCGAGCTCAACACTAATGTTAGTCAACTGACATTTTTCTTGCAAACTCACTGAGTAGGGATCGGAGAAACCCTTCATCGATGATGGTAGCGGTGATAATGGCGATGTTTATTTCGGGTGAGCACCAACAACATTTTTAAGTTGCGTATCAATCGTTCCGCGCCTATCGCGTTACTATTACAATGAAACTACTTCTTTTCATGACGGTCCCTCGAGCAGCTTGCCCAGGTGGGCAATTTATTCCACAGTTGACATCAGTAATCGTAAAACAAAGCAGCTACCATTTAAAATGAGAATATTGCTTGAAATTGTATTATTTTTCCCGAACTTCAACATTTAAGGTACATGCTATCAACACATAACTGAATTTATTAATTAATAGCTGAAGATAAGCACCTAAAACTAAAAGGTGAAAAAATATGGTGGTAGATCTAATAACAAATAACATAACTTAGAGGTTGAAATTCGTTCAAGTTTACTAATAATAATAGGATTTGTTAATTTAATATTTTACCAATAAAACTGCATGAGTACGGTTAAATTTAGATATTTAAGTAGTCCCCTATAAAAAATCCTTATATTCTATAAATTTCATTAAAAAGTACAAAATTTATACCCGTTTGAATTTCCTCCGATTACAGCACGGTTTTTTTTACTAGATGGGCTTTCCTTCGAACCAGTAACAATAAGACATTTACGATTCGCCTTAGTCAATGATCTTAGCAATATTGCAATAAAATGTTGGCCAGTTAAAATGAAATAATACTAGTTAGGGTTTTGAACTAAAATACAAACCCCCTTTGAAATAACTCCCTATGTCCGTGAATCTTCTGAAGCAAAATAAGCACAAAAATCCACCAGATCATTAAGATTTTTGCAGAAAACTATGTGTTGAACATATTAAGCTACTCGTGATGAAATCTTATCATAAAAAAAGTTTTTTGGTGCTTTGTACTCAATCCAAGTAACACTCAACATTCTGCGTACATCATCATCGTTAAATAATTATTTCTTGGTGAAACTTCAACAGTTGCTGTTTAACGAGCAATGAGTTAAAGCTTTTACGAAAACTTGTATGTCACATTGCTGACGCTAATTTATTAATCGCTGGACATATGTCTCATCCTTATCTCATTTCAAGCATCATTTAGTGACATTCAACATAGGAAGAGAATGAAAAGTGCTTGGTAGGTATGGGGTATCATAATTTATCTTAAAAATGATTTAAGTACATCTTAAGTTGATGTAATGTGTAATGTAACTTAATATTGTAGATTATTTCCTTTGCACACATGTATTAGAGATAAGCATTATATTAAAGTGTGATATGTTACAAGGAGCTCGTAACATGTTTATGTTTTCTCAATAGAAGCTTGTTAAGCTTAATAGGAAAGAAGATAGGAAGTAAATTACATCAAAGCATGGTTTGATCTTTATTGTTGGCTAGGGTTACTGGCCTAAGTCTTTTGTTTTTTTATGAAGATATGTTATAGTATATTTCATAACATATTTGATTAGCAAAGGGCTCTGTGGCTTTGCCGAAACATTACAACTTGTCTTAATATCATGAGTTAACATTTGATATCTTTGTAGCAGGCCACAAGTTTTTCCATAATTACTTTTTAGGATTTTATACTAAAATACAAAAACCTATTGAAATCACGACCTATCTCCCTCTATCCGTCAGTCTGTATGTCACGGCAGTTTTTCTCTGAGACTATAGAAGTTACAGTCATGAAACTTTGTGGAAAGGTCAGAAATGGTTACTTCTTGAGAGGTTTGGGATGAAAAAAATTTTCAGAGTTCCACATATAGAGGATGACCCTTAGAAATTTTTTTCACTATTGGTAGTGAAGTAGGGTGTCATATGAAAGGTTCCATTGAGGTCTTTACAAAACAGTTTTCAAATCACTTTATTAGTACCGAGAGGGGAAACAGTAAATGTACGAAACACGTGATTGGATACCTTTCATGCCATAAATATGAAAAAAAATCATGCGGGTAGGCCTTTATGAGTACAACAACAAAAAATACATCAGAAGTTGGAATTCAATCAATTTTTTTAGTAATAGTATGATTTATTAATTTTAGATTTTCTTGAATAAAACCGTGATGGTACCCTTAATCTCAATGAAATTCAATTAACTAGTGGTTATTTAAAAGGCTAGCTTGCTTTGAAAGTTTCTAATAGTATTTAAAGAAGTTATCGCAGTTTGAATTTCCCTGTATTAAATACTATAGAACAATATGCGCTGTATTATTATGAAGTTATATGGCTATGGAAGAACTTGTGATTTTTACCTGCTGAGACACTAAAGGTTTGCTCGGATTTGAATGAAAGTTTCTGAATGGCATCATAAATATCTTTGAAAATTTGTTTAAGGAGTGATGTTAGTAATTGCAAAACAAAATGCCGACTGTTTTATTAAATGGGACGATAGAAGACATTTGTGTCATTTTTCCCCAATTTCAACACTTAACGTACGTTCTAAAGGGTTTTCCAATAAGAGATGTTATTTTGAATAGCCCGGTATTTCGGTAGCTGTCACTTTTGAAGCAACCATTTTCTGACATTTGACAAGTAAAACTACGCCTCTAATAAAAATGGAACGATACATGCTTCAACAATGCATTGAAATTATTAAATTTCACTATAAAAATGGGGAAAATTTGACAGAGACGGTTCGTATAACTCGAACATTTTTGGGTCGTCATGAAGCACCTTGTCGGACCGCAATACAGAAATTGGTGGAAAAATTCGAGCAGTTGGGACAACTTAGTGATGTGAAGAATAAAACTCATGCACGTCACTCAAGAACAGCCGAGAATATTGCTACTGTAGCCGAAAGTGTTGAAGAAAACCCAGGTTTGTCCATTCCTCGTCGTTCTTTGGAATTAGGCAGTCCACAAACGTCATTACACCGTATTTTGCATAAAGATTTGGGTCTTAAGGCTTATAAAGTTATGATAACACAAGAACTCAAGCCGGCCGATCATCAACAATTCCGTATCTTAGCTGATAAGGTCCTTGAAATGCGTGAAAATGATCCGAAATTCCATTGAAAAATCATCTTTAGTGATGAGGCCCATTTCCTCCTCGGTGGCTTCGTCAATAAGAAAAATTGTCGCATCTGGGGCTCGAAAAATCCAAGAGTTATTTTCGAAAAGCCTCCATATCCTCTGTGCAGTTTATCGCGCGGTGGAGTCATTGGACCTTACTTTTTCGAAAATGAGGCTGGCGCAACTGTTACGGTGAATGGATTGCGCTATCAAGAGATGATTAATGATTTTTTATGGCCGAAATTGGATGGTATTGATCTGAACAACCTTTATTTTCAATAATACGGCGCTATGCGCCACACAAGCAACTAAACGATTGATCTTTTACGGGAAAAGTTTCCAGACCATGTTCTCTCTCGAAGAGGTGATCACAATTGGCCACAGAGATCTTGTGATTTAACACCTTGTGCCTTCTTCTTTTGGGGCCACGTGAAAGAGTAGGTCTACGCCAACAGCCCAGCGTCGATTCAAAACCTCAAAGATGGAATTCGTGAAGCTATCGAGGACAAAGGGCAGCCACTTTGCGATCTGGCTATGGAAAATTTCATGAAAAAGATATGGTCCTGTAAGCGTGGTTGTGGTGGTCATTTGCCTGATGTTATTTTTCATTATTAACGGGATACCTTTGTCTTTATAATAAAGCAAACATCCGATCATTTATATTAAAAAATGGCATTGGCATGGAGAACCCTGTACTATGGCTTGATTGAATTTATCAATGACTGGCTCAAGATAAGCAGCTACAATTTAGAGGTAAACCAAGTAGGAACGTAACCCTACCAGAAGGACTTTGTAGCAATCGTAGGGTTCGAAACAAGTTTTCTGATGGCCATAAATTATTCATACAATACTTGCAGAAGAAACTATTCAAACTTATTCAAAAGATGGAGAATTTCGTTCATAAGTTCATACCAGGACCGTTTTTTCCAACTTAAATAATTTTTGAATGTTCAGCCATTTGAACATATTTTATTCCTTAAATTTTCATGAAAACCCGAAGAAAATAAGAGTGTCCAAGCGAATTCCAGCGTACCAGCATTTCCCCATTCACAACATCAAATTGCCTCCGTAAAATCTTCACCTTCTTTTGTGCACAGATACCTTTTTATCCGTACACTTATTTATTTATTTTTTTAACATTTAACTGTTTCCCTATAATTTTTCGCTATCATCTCAATCCTACCTTCTTACCCTATTTTTGTTTACAAAAAAAAATATACAATAATAATCTTAACTTTCCCACTAACAACACTCCATTCATTACTTGCCATTAACGAAATTTCATTCAATACCTTTTCACTAACAAAACCTAATTCCTTCCTTCATACTAACTAATTTCATGCATTATCTCTCACTAACGAAAATTTATTTGTTATACTTAAAAAAAATTCTTCTACGCTTCCCTGCTAACAAATTTCATTTCCATGCCCATTAAGAAGGGTTCACGGTTGATGTTGATAAATAAATGCATAGGAGATCAACAGAAGGTGGCTCCAGTGGTGGCGCCGTAGTTTTTTGACCGTGGAGTCTACTGGGACCCTCGGTTCAAGGTCCCCCAAACGCATTAAAACACTCTTTTCGGGATACCGACAATTGTTTCCATGTATATGGCGATTAGCATATAACCAAACGCTGTAATGGTTTCTTGAATTGCCATAAATGAAAAATGGAAATTGTTGCGTTTGTCGATATGGAGAAAATGTGTGGATAACGGAATCAAAGTGTATTGAACTTTGATCACGTTACCCGGATCCGGCCGCAGGAATTGGGAGAAGGAAAAGAATGCGGGATGGGTTTTCTGTAGTTGATGGCATTCAGTATTTGGTTATGAGAAGGAAGCGTGAGTTTTTGTCGAGGTGATTTTGGGAATTAATAATTCGGGGGAAAAATGTTTCAATTAAGATTTTAAGGGGGGAATAAGGAAAATTTTGTGGGTCAGTTGTGAGTAAGATAACGATTTGGTTAAAGTGGAAAAAAATACGGTATTAAATTAAATTAAGAGAACAATTCGCGAGGGGCTCTGTAAAAAAGAAAGAAAACTGTGCTTGGTTCTGGTGGTGTCAGAGCGGAAAAGTGACTGGAAAGGGATGAGTGACCAAAAGTGATTAGCGGGCATGAAGGTGAAGCAAATTACGTACAGACGGAGTGCAATTCATTGTGCCAGAAGTGGATTCATGGAGCTAGGGAACTTGTAAATAACTGATGAATTCGTATAAGATTAGCAAAATGTGGTCAAAAAGTGTGTGAAGACGTCAACGAGGAAAAACTTCTTTGAGTTACATCTACTCGGGAATACTCTGAAAGTGTAATGATTAAAACAACTTGTGCTCAAACCTCCATAAACGATAAACAATAATTTAAAAAAAGTAAATTAATTTATTAATTTTCAGTTGCAAAGCACTCCGCAACCGTAAAAAAAGGTTTTCTCGTTCAATATTACTTATTTTTTCTCACTATACGGCGACCTGAATTCCTTAATTAATTTTTTTATCTAAATTATTTGAGTAACTTTTGATTGGAGGTAAATTTTCATTAAATAATAATATTTTTGAATTAAATTGAGATACGTTAAAAAAGGGGGCTATTTGAATTGAATTTTTTTGTATTTATATTATTTCTATTTGATAAATTGTTGTGTTGCAATCAAATTGGTAAAAAAATATAAACTATGAAGTGTTAAAGCAATAATTTTTTCAAGAACCTAATGTGGAAAATTCATAACGGTACGTTTATTATTATTTTTTTACAGACATCCAAAGTGAACGCTCTTAGTGAGTTTGTAAATATGGCAAAAGTGCGCATCGTTATGTGATGCAATACTCTCATTTGAAACGACTGAGCCCAACCGATATCAAAGCTGAGTTGGATTCTACTCTGGGGAACTCTACTTCTTCGTTTACAACGGTTAAATATTGGGTAGCTTAGTTTAAGCGAGGTCGTATGAATTGCCAAGATGAATACCGCAGTGGTCGACTAAGTGCGGTCATTACGTCAGAAAATGTGAAGAAAATCCACAAAATGGTATTGGATGACCGTCGACTATGAGTGCGCGAGATTCCAGATATGGCAAACATTTCAAAAAGTACAGTGCATCGCATTTTGAACGAAAATTTGGACCTGAGAAAGCTGTGCGCAAGATGGGTGCCGCGTTTGCTCACAATGGAGCACAAACAGCAACGTGAGGATGTTTTCATCGAGTGTTTGACAATATTTCGCAGCAATAAAACCAAGTTTTTGCATCGATTCATAACCATGGACGAAACATGGGTCCATCACTTTACACCTGACACCATGGTGCAGGCAAAGCAGTGGACTGAAATGGGAGAACCGGCTTCAAAGAAAGCAAAGACAGATCAGTCAGCTGGCAAAGTCATGGCATCCGTTTTCTGGGATGCGCGTGGAATAATATTTATTGATTATCTCGAAAAAGGAAAAACAATCAACGGCTCATATTATGCAGCCTTATTGCAGCGTTTGAGTGATGAGATCAAGAAAAAACGGCCCCATCTTACGAAAAAGAAAGTGTTGTTTCATCACGACAACGCACCAGTCTACACGTGCGTCATTGCCATGGCTAAAATTAATGAGTTGAAGTTCGAATTGCTTCATTATGCACCCTTTTTATCTGATCCCTCGGATTATTTTCTGTTTCCGAATTTGAAAAAATGGCTAGGCAGCAAAAGATTTGCCAACAATGAAGAGGTAGAGTCTGCGGTTAGTAACTATTGCGAGGAGCTTGACGGTTCCTACTATAAAGTGGGTATCGAAGCTATTGAATATCGTTGGGAAATGTGTATCGAGCTAAAAGGAGCGTATGTTAAAAAATAAAAAACATTTTCGCAATTTTTTTACTGTTTTCTTTGTCGGGTCGGGTACTTTTGGGACCACTCTTGTAAGTGAGAATAGCTAGTGTTTGGCATAATTTATGCTGCAACTCAGTTAAGGTGACTGATCATTGCACTACATGCACTCTGAATCCCCGTGGACTCTATAAGGGAACCCACGAGCGTCATAGATCCACGGGACACCATAATATCAATAACATATCGGAATTCAGAAAACATCGTTTCAATGGTACTCATGATAGTGATTTAAAACTCCACTTAAAATGCTCAATGCATTTTGCATTTGGAATGAAACTATTCTGTTTAACTTGTCAGCAGCTCATATGCACAAACTGCAATTTGCTGCTCCATAACGGACACAAAGTAGACACAATTCGAAAAGTGTTCAAATCCTATCAAACATTGCTGAAGAAATCAATTGAGAAAATGAAACCCCTCTGCGAATGTCCTAACCATTCAATACTGAAGTTGGCGGCAATTTCCAAGACAATCAATGACAAATGCGATCAAGTGCAGTGGAAACTGGAATTACATATGGCAGCGTATTTCGAGGCCTTGGAGTCACATCGAAATACTCTTTTACAACAAATTGGTTGCGCTCGTGAAACCGAAATGCAAATGATACTGGAGCATCAATAAGATTTAGAAAAACGTCCATCAGAAGCAAAATCCACCGTGGAATTTGGCGAACAGCTGAAATGAAACTGAAATATCATCATTTGTGAATTTAATAGTATAAAGAGTAGAATTTTGCTATATGTTAAATGTTATTGGATTCAAAGATCTCTGATATTCCAGTTCGATGTTCAAATAAGTACAACGAGTGGGAAACATTCAAAATAGCGTTGACAGAAATGATGGGGAGATCGCAGTCTATAAATGAATCTGATCAAAATACAAGTTCTGAAGAGCCGAACCAGAAATGCAAAGAAGATGAAGATAAGACAGGACAGATGAGGATTGGGAATATCTTTTGCATCGTTACAAACTGGCCTTCATGAGATATTTTTCGAATGTGATCATTCATAATGATCCCAACGCACCTTTATATCCATATATTCCCGTTATTTTCTACAGCTTTCATGTGAGTATGAAGAATTCACACTAGAAACGAAAATGTACATATAATTATTTGCCATTATGAGAAGAGTTTTCGTACCAATTATCAGTGTATATGCAATAGCAAACTTGTTGCCTTCATTACTTCCTTGACTTTACCGGGATGGTACACAAAAGTGCTAAACGCAATTTCACTGAGCGCGATGCCCAAAAATGTTGAATAAAGATTTACTACGAGAGCCTGCACCAAATATTTACAAGCAGATAGTCAACATTATTCAAAATAAGGAGTTGTATCAAAATCCACATATTATGAAAGTAAATATTTGGAGCCGTCATATAATACAGATTGTAAGCCTCATTTGTCATGGTGCAAGTGAAGTAAAAACCTGGTTTAGATACGTAGAATTTGTTCCGTCATCAGCCAGCACCAAACGCTTGAAACGGATGATATCAGCGAAGTTGTCCCAATCAGAGCAACTGGTTAAAGTATCGATGCAATTGAATATCGATAGAAATGTTGTTTCCATTGCGCTGCATAAATTGACATTTGCGAATGACAATCCATGTTACAAACATCGACGGTGAATGTGGGATGCAGGTGCGTACCCAATGAATTCCAGTTGGGGGGTCGCTGATGCAAGCCAGCACCACAATCGAAAGTTCAATTGCCCCGAAGAGTTCAATTGCTGGTTGGAACCGAGCTGACGAGGAACCTGTGGACAAAGGACGGGTCTCTTTTGGTGGACGAAGATTGACAGCGGAGGATCAACAGTGCGATGAAATATCAAGGACGAGTATCCTAATCAGTAGCTCAACGGAGAAATAGTAGGCAATTGGATGGAACTTCCATCAGCGACGTGGCATATTGGGTGTGAAAGTTTGACGAGTGGTGCGCTGGAACAGATAACTTCATGACGCGACTTTATCCGGGGGGCATCCAATCAGGAGATTAGAAGTAAGGGGAGGTAGAGTGGAAATATTGTTCATTTGTAATATAACCAAATGATGAACTATATTTTACGATTTGTTTTCTTTCTTTTAAAACACAGTCTTGTTCATTTGAGTAAAATTATTCTTGTGTAGACTGTACACTTGACTCAGGTGTGTTTCAGTGTTCTGACTAAACTTTCAGGGGGTTTTCAATTGGTCTTACGTTGGGTGAACACATACCAAGAAAAGAGTGCGAAACAGTCGCCCCGTCCTTGAAGAATTTTCTTTCTGCGTAATTCCTATCGGGGAAGCTGCACTAGGTTAGGATAAAAGGTCTTGATTTCAACTTTGTGAGGGGTGTTTCGGCGGCCGCGTTTCTTGCTTGGTGGCTACTTGGGAGCAAGAGACAAGCAAATGGCACCTCCTACGACGACTCTAATGGGCAAATCGGGTTCAAAGTCCCAAGCCAAAGGGTCCTCAACGTGGAGGGTAAAAAGGTCCAATGCGTTATTAGAGGTGACCCACCCTAAAAAATTTGAAATTTTCGATAAGACCTAAACTTTTGAGGGAACATTGCTTCGGAGCTTTTCACAAAGTCTGAACTTTGTACTCATAGCTTCTACACTTTCTGAAGAAACTGCTGTGACGCACGGACAGATAGACATGTGGACAGACAACACGCAAAATCAGTAGTTTTTTGTAACATTTCTTTTACGAAGCCCTAAATATTATGGAAATATATGCAATAACAAATTATTGTGAGGTTGAAATTTGTTGGACTTTGCTAACAATAGTAAAATTTAACATTATTGTCAGTAATACCGTGTTAGTATCATTAAATTTGATGAAACTAGAAATTTATCTAATTCTTCAAAAGATCCTTGTATAATAAAAGTTTCTATAAAATTTACAAATAACAACAGTCATAAATGGTTTTTCTACGACATGAGCTTTTTGTTGATCCATAGACTTCACTTTTGACTGGATCTTCTGCAAGTATTCAGATAAGATGAATAACAAAAATATTGTTTATCCTTTTAAAGCAAGAATATATTTGTTGTGCATTTACTTAAAGTTTATCTTGTATTAAATCATTCTATATGTCTGTATATTGTAAGTTAAGTGCAAAATCCTTTTGACATGAGCGAAGTTCTGTCTGCTCAATTTGTTAAGCCCAAATTATGATGCGCATTAAGGTGTATTGATGTATGTCTAGCGAGAATAACACAAGGCAAGCATTCAAAGTATTGAAAAGCCTGAAATGTGGTTATCAGTCCAAGAGAACACACTGCCGAGATTACATCGGCAACATCATCGCTGATGAAACCAAGATCAAGGAAAGATAGGCATCATATTTCAAGGAACTCCTTAACCCTTTAAGATATTTCGGGTGAGCCTCGACTGTCCTCACCAACTCTGGATGAAGTTTGTTCCACCATCTAATCCCAAAAGAATATAAAGCCCTGGGCATCGATGAGATTCCAGTGGAGCTCATAGAGTACTGTAGCACCGATGTTCAAAAAGCCATCCATAAAGTCATTCAACACATTTGGTGACAAGAACATATGCCATACGAGTGGAGCTAACCAATTATTTTCCTTAATTACAAAAAAGGTGACAAGCTACAGTGCGACAACTATTGATGGTTATCTTACTTAGCATGGAGTACAAGATAGCTTGAAAGATCTTAGAAAATAAAATTGGATCATACGCTAAAAGTTTTATTGGGGAGTATCAAGATGGTTTTAGAACAGGAAGATCGACAATAGACTAATTGTTCATAGCCAAGCAGGTACTTGAGAAATGCTCGGAGTTCAACATAGACGTACACCGAATTTTTTTTTTTTTTGACTTCAAGCAAGGACCGTATAAGTTGTAACGCATGGTTCCAAATAATACTTTTCTTTGGTATTCCAGCCAAATTAGTCCGTCTTACCAAAATGACACAAATATCGGACTAAAGCAGGGAGATAGGCTGGCCCCTTTACTAATCAATTTGGCTCTAGAATATGTCATCAGTAAGGTACCAGCCGATACAAAATATACGTTACCATGCAAGTCAACTCAAGCGGTAGCCTATGCGGACGACATCAACAAGCTCGTCAACAACTATCAAAGGACTCTTCCTGAAACTCAACAGCGCAGCAAAACTAGTGGGGTTACAAATCAATGAGAATAAAATAAAGCTCGTGATGCAGTTGAGGAAAAATACCTCAAATACACAAAATATCGCACTTGGCAAATACAATATCGAAAATGTGTACAAATTTGTGTATTTAGGTGCAAAATAACGAGCACTGGTAATGAAAGAGACAAAATACGCCGAACAATACAGCTCGCAAATAAAATGTTTTTTTTTAGTTCTGCTGATCTTGAAAACTACCTGCATACACAGGAAAACAAAGCTACAAGTATGCAAATCTGTGATAAGACCTTTTGCGTTTCAATGGGTTTGAAACATGGACCCTAACTCAAACATGCACAAACATATTGAACGCCGTCGAAAGACAGGTCCTGTGCCGAGTTGTTGGAGTAAAGCTAGACAAGGACCAATGGCAAATTCGATACAACCATGAGCTGTATGAAATTTTTGACGAGATGGAGGTCTCAACGATTATAAAGCTGTGGATGCTGCAATGGGCTGGCCATATGAATCGTACGAACGAACAACGGATACCCAAAAAGGTATTCGTTGGGAGAACTGAAGGGTGGAGACTAGATGGGAAACCGAGGAAAAGCTGGCCTGACTCGGTCGACAAAGACAGTTCAGCGCTGCTTGGATTTCGAAATTGGAAGACACGCTCAATGGACTAAGAACGTAAGAGGTGCTTTAGGCCCGATAGGGACTGTAGCGCAACGAAGAAGAAGAAAAATGATGCATTGGAATTTTTTTGATCACTAAGCATGCTACATTTTGTGCCAGTGTTATTTAGTACATGTTTCAGATAGCCTTTTTAGGGTTTTGCAAAAAAAGCATTTTTACAATTTTCTATTAATATCGTTCCCTTCTATCTGTTCCTCTGTGTGTCACAGCAAGTTTTTTCATCAAATCTTGTTACCAGCTCAGAAGTTTTGGGCTAATGAACGTTTCACAGTCAAAAAAGATTTCGTACGGTTTTATGGGGAGGTCTCCCAATTAAAAGATGTGATCGCTTGTAAAACTATTTTTCACCAAATATAGTTGAATAGGGTATCAAATGAAATGTTTTGATTAAGGTAAGTCCAGGATAGTTGGACCATGTTTTTCTGAAGCTATTCTTTCCGAAATTTTGCAATGTCTAGGATAAGTTTTATATTTTTTTAATAAGTATATATGTCTTTAAACAATTGTAAGGAAGTTTGCAGTTGTTAAGCTTATCACACCAGAAGTTATGATGTTTTTTTGGTTTTGCTCAATGGTCCGTCTATCCCAAGCATACTTGGGTTAGATGGACCACCTAATAAGGATTGATGGATCTCTATTTCACGTGGCTGAATCAGGATATAACACAAGAAATACATGTTATCAAGGGTATAAAGACTATTTATTCCAAGCTATAAAGTTAGGGTATAGAGTTATAAGCTATTTGATATGATTAATAGATTTGACAATCAAAATAATTAAAAAATAGAGCTAGTCTAACTCAGTTTCTAGAAACTTGAATCATTCAGCAGTCATATTATTGGGAGGATCTTGCTTTCCGCAGTAATCGCGTTTATCCTCGAATCTTGTACAGCCTTCATGTGTCCAGCGGGAGCATGACACACACTTAATCCAATCTTCATCTCGTTTTGTTTCGTTGTAGTTCTCTTTACACCATACACAGAAATCTTCATCCCAGTTACTTTCATAAAAATTGTCGTTGCAAATTGTGTCGATATCAATATCTTCGGAATCTGAGGATGGCGTTAGTTCTTTTTTTCTTCGCGTTCTCTTATTTTTATTGATCATTGTTTGCATGTTGTTCTCATTTCTTTTCTCTAGCTTCTTTTTCTCCTTTTCTCTTTTCTTTTCCTCTCGGTCTTTCTTTTTTCCTCCCTGTCTTTCTTCTTTTCTTCTTTCATTTTAATTTTTGACTCTTTCTCATTATTTTTCTTTTTCAGAGCAGTTATGTTTTCTGGAGAGCTCAACACTGTTGATATAGTTTGAACGTTTCTTTTCACAGTCTGAACTTTGTTGACACAAGGCACTGGATGTTATTTGTCCAATAACTTTGATGGGGTCATAATTTCAGATTTATTCTGGTGCTTTTCAGAAAGTCCAGGTAAAGGAACATTTTCAAAGCTTCTTGAAGTACCAGCACTACAACTGCTACTTGAGGAATTGCCACAGCAACATCATCACTTGGGCTATTAGGACCAGCAACAGTTGCATCATTTTTTGATCTACCGGAGCCAGCAACATCAACACCAGTCATTACGTTTTCGAAAACAAGAGACGTATCTGGAGGTCTGGAGTCCATTGATTCTGACAAAAAAGCGTAGTCTGGTATCGCATCAGGTTCAAATGGAATGATTCCACACGTTCTAAATCCACTTATTCCATTTTCTGCGTTTGCTGACTTACCCCAAGCTTTGTTAAGAAGCGCACCAAACTGCAGTCGAGCTATCTTTTTTGAAGGGTTATTGGTCATTGGGTGCAGCGGTTCTTAAGCTGGCATCTAGAATTGTCGATACGAAAACCAGAAAGCACTTCAGCTGCACGTGCATCTGGGTTTAACAAACAAGCTTTTTTTTCAACTTTCTCAACATTTATGATGAGCATAAGCTTTCGCCAGAAAGAATTTATAATTGTGATGAAACAGAAATTTCAGGGGTACCAAAAACCAAGTCAAAATAATTGCACATAAAAGTAGAAAACAAGTGAGATCTATAACTTCTGCAGAGAGACGTACGACAATAACTGTGGAACAATTTTTAGTGCGAGTGGTAAACAAATGCCTCTAATGCTGGTGTTCCCACGAAAGAGAATGGACCCAAAGTTAATTCTCAATCCTGCAACTGGAGCTTGGGGTGTTTGCAGTGATTCTGGCTAGATGACAGCTGAATTATTCCTTGGCTGGTTGAAGAAGTTTGTTTAATTTAGTGAAGTTGATCTAACTGTGAAGTCGATCTAACTGTACTGTTGTTGTTAGATGGCCACAGCACCCACACACAAAACTTGGACCTCATTAATGAAGCTCGTACCAATGGGGTTATTATTTTATGTTTCCCCCCTCATACAACTCATTGACTTCAAGTTCTGGATGTAGGCCCTTGAGCACATACTACGACCAACAAATCACAGCTTGGCTTGTTACGTTGGCACAATTAATGGCCCCTCTATTTTCAAACCTTTAAATACCCCGACGCTGAACTTCGCTTATCCGATGCAAAAACCCACATCATCTCAACGCGGGGACGCAATCCAGCGCGCGTTGATGAAATGATGCGGCTGATGTAATCAAGCGGCTGAAGTTGAAATAACTTGGAGACGCGTTGATGAAAATGACGCGGAGGAGGCAGTTCAGTTTGAGAACGGATCGGAAAGAGTCGTGGTGAACGGACGTATAATTTTATGGCGTATCCCCTTGGTAGAACAAAAAAAAGCCCTGTGAATCTCAATTCAGAAAGTTCGTAGAAAGATAGCCTCTTTTCGTGTGTGCAACAAAGGATTTTTTGGAATTTATATTTAGTATTTCCAAGGATTGTGATATTGTGTAAATCGTAATCAAATTTGTGTATTAATTGTTCGAGACATAGTTGTTCAGAATGGCGTGTGCATGTTTGTTCAGGTGCTTCATCATCGATGACACGGGTGTTACCTCAGGCGGAATGTAGGTTTTCTGACGCATTTGCAATGTACAGCCTTGGACTTTCGTTTGGCTCCCTGAAACAGCTATTCGTTACTCCAATATTCTAAATTTAGTGGCTTTACTACGCATTTTTTAAGATCTGTATTCGTAAGTGTCATTTGTCTGGGCGTCGCTGACGTCTTATTGTTGGAGTAATTTTCGAAGTATCAGCAAATGCACAAACATTAACATGTCTGTCCGCTGTTAACAGTATTCGAGGAAAGCCATCGAAGTCCTCCGACATAGACTAATCGCATATGAGGAAATTCGGTAACATATGGTACCACTGAAAATTTGCTGCGCTTCCTTTATCAGCAATATGTATTGCCGTAATCAATATTTTGCTTATTTACTTTTTCTCTAAAGGAGTTGGGAACTCGTGTCTCTCGTAACAATTCATGGACAAGCGATTTCATCCCGTCCATGATTTAACGATCAGAGTTTGGTGCTCGCATGCTAATAATTGATGGAAAACAACTAAGGTTGCAAATTTGGGATACAGCAGGCCAGGAGGCATTCAGGTCAATTACCCCTTTCTAATATCGGGGTGCAGCAGGAGCTCTGCTTGTGTATGATATAACCCGAAGAGAAACATTCAACCACTTGACAACATGGCTTGCAGATGCTAGGCAACATTTCAAATTCGAAAATGGTCATAATACTTGAAATCTGAAACAAAAGTGAAAACACAATCTGGCATAGGTGAGCAGTATTTATAACAAATGATTTATGTTCATGTAGAGACCTTTTATAGATAAGAAAAAGTCGTTTTTAAGATGAAACCCAATATTAAACCTTTTGAGACCGAAAATAGCGGAAATTCATTGTATAAAAATGATTCTAAATTATTTAATGTGCTGATTAAATCATTTATTCTAGTTAGTGGTATACTTACTTGAATTCACTGTAATTCGGATTCCAGTTTTAAGCTACATTTTAAAATTAAGTTTAATGCGTTTGACAAAGCATACATTTTTCGATAAAGAGGCTGATGAGTGAATCTGTCGATGAGCAAATAATAGGTGGAATCTGTTTAAAAATATCGTGCCGTGTTAGTTTGTATGTAACTATCTCAATTTGAAAATACTTTAAGACTCTTCGAATATTGTTAGAGCACTGATAAAACATTCCGAAAATAAATATTCATTTTACAATCAAAACAGCCTAGGAAAATTGAAATAATTAAATATGTTCAATGTGCTGGATTAAGCCCAGTTTTCATTTTTTTTGATTCAATTTAATTTAATTTCAGGAAGTTATCAGAATTCATGACGCACTGGTGAATATTTTAGTGTGTGTGTGTGCGCGTGTTCGACATTATGGAGTTCTTTAAAAAAAAAATTCTTTCTGTCTCTCAACCCACTCCCATACGCGGTGAGCTAGCCGTGGAACCAAAAAGATCTCCTCTTCAGTCACCATCATGTGACTTTATGTGGTTCCATGGTTCCATGTGGTTTTTGTTTAGTCAGCAACCTTTGCTGAATACCTTTTTTTTTTTGCTGCGAGAGCAACTCCTCAGTTGCTATTACTACATGCATCCTGTTTTTTCTTGCTAATGCATATTATATTTTTTTTTATTTTTCCTGCGGAACACCACCACATAACAGGCTTTGCAGCAACCCAGGGATGATTGTAACTATCCGGCAAGTAGCAGAAATTTTTAGTAAAGCCTTTATTCAGGCTTCTACAATGGCAACGGCAGTGAATGGCTTCAAGAAATGTGGCATTTGGCCATACAATCCAACAGTTTTTTCCGACAGTGACTTTGCTCCATCATTGACGACTGATATCCCACAAACAGCCAGGTTATTCATCAGTGAAGGATTGTCTGAAAAAACGACAACGAACAACCGTGCTACTGCGCTAAATAGACCAATCGTTGTTTCTGAGATGGTAATGGCTGAAACAGTAAATTCAATTTTGGCAGTTGGAGATTTTGATAAAGAAACTATTAATAAACCGCTGATATATTTATTTATTTATTTATTTATTTATGTTGCCATTAACAGAGTTACCTCTAATACAAATGGTGAAGTATATACTAAAAAACACACAAAATTAACAAATTAGTAAACTAATAAGTTGTTGTTTAAGTAAATAAAGAGAACGAGGAAAAGGACCAATTTGTAGACGATCATGATTGCGAGGTAGCCTTAGCAGTGGAGAATGGAAGTACGGGCTAATCCGAGCAAAGGGTACAAGAAAGATACTAGCACTTCTACCCGAGCGCATATTTAGCCTATAATAAATTCGAGAATCAAGATTTGTATCCGTAAGGCGGTTACATATTTTAAAGAGAAGACATTCATCAAGTATCAATCTGCGAGTTTCAAGAGAAGGAATCTGAAGGAAGGACAGGCGATTTTCGTAGGTTGCATAAGGGATTTTGAATTTGAAAAATAGAAAACGGGTGAACTTCCTCTGGACAGATTCAAGGAGAACAATCAGATAATCATTGTGAGGTGACCAAATTTGAGAACAGTATTCAAGAAGGGAACGTACGATACAGATAAATAGTTTGATAGCAGACTTAGGGTTAGAAAAAATAGAAGTATGCCTAAGAACAAAACCCGAAACATGAGAAGCTCTAGTGACTAAGTTTATAATGTGAAGGTTAAATTTGAGCTTTGGGTCGAAGATAACCCCTAAGTCATTCACCTGATCCACTACTGTTAGAGGAGTATGATTCAGTAAATAGGAATGGGATATTGATGAACTTTTCAACGAAAACGACATTTTGTGGCATTTTGGTACATTTAAATTCAAAAGGTTAGCCTTACACCAAGAAGACAGAGATAACAGATCGTTTTGGAGAATATGACAGTCAGCAGGCAAGCCGATTACTCTGTAGATCTTCAAATCATCCGCAAATAAGAGATAGGAAGAGTTAAACACTGATGGGAGATCATTGATAAACATGGTGAAAAGGAACGGACCTAAGATGGAACCTTCTGGAACTCCAGAGCAGGGATGAAATGACTTAGAAACCGAGTTATCAATGACAACTTGGCATGTTCTAGAAGCTAGGTATGAAGTTAACCATGACAAAATGGAGCCACTCACACCATAATGCTGCAATTTGCAAATAAGAATGTCATGGTTGACAGTGTCAAATGCCTTAGAGAAATCAGTGTAGATAGTATCCACTTGAAGACTGTCATTTAAGGCTACTGCCACAGTATCCGTAAGTTCCAAGAGATTGGTTATGGTAGAACGATTTGGCACAAAACCATGCTGCTCAGGAGCTATTTGGGAACAAAGAGAAGAATAGAGCTCTAGGTGGACAATTCATTCTAAAATTTTTGAAAAGGATGAAAGTTTTGAGATAGGGCGGTAATTCTCCACCATGGTCGGGTCACCACTTTTGTGTATTGGAGTAACATTCGAAATCTTCCAGCAATCTGGCATGTGACCTGTTGTCAAACTTAGATTGAAAAGCAATGATGGAAAGCTAATGGTAGATGCTAATGCTTTAATAAAGAAATTGGGAATGCCATCCGGCCCAGATCCAACGTTAGGATCAATAGAGTTGATAATAAGTTCAACTTGAAGAGGATTCGTGACTATCGAGGTGATAATAGGCGAAGGCAATACGGAAAAAGAGGAAGGTATAGAAGTCTTGTTATATGAAGAAAATGTAGAGGAGAAAAAGGTGGAGAATAAGTTAGAAATTTCAGAAGGGGAAGAAGCAGTCTTGTTATTCCACTGAAAAAAATTTGGAAATGCACTTGAAGATCTTTGAGCTTTAACAAAAGACCAAAAGGGCTTAGTTTGGTTGGAATGAAGAGACTTTTCGATATTGTCATAATATGTTCTTTTGGCTCTCAGAACCTCCATATTAGCAATTGACCGATACCTAACAAACTCTTGACGATAATCAATTGTTCCATGAGATTTCCACAATTTATGAGCTTTATCCTTATTTTTAATGGCTTCCTTAACATGCCTCGTAAACCAGGGAGGATTAGCGCCTGCTGAGGAGGCATAAAGTGGAGTGAAGTTTTGGATACTAATAAATAGAAAGGAATAGAACTTTGATATTGCTTTTTCACAATCCAAGTCAGCAAAGAAACTTTGCCAGTCAATGGTAGAAATATGCGTGGAAATTGAATGGAAATCGAATTTGTAAAAATTGAACCTAGGCCGCGTACGAGTTTTGCATCGTGCTAGATATTTCAAAGAAAGGACCATAGAGAGGGGAGGGTGAAATAAGTCGGTGTCTACATACGGAACCGCTGACCGAGATACAGAAAGATGTTGATCAGCAACGTTGGAAAGCACTAGATCCAGCAGTTTGTCGTTAACATTATGTACAGAATTAAATTGAGAGAGGGAGCAGTGATTTAAAAAAGAGGAAAGAACGATGGATAGATTATTCGTAGGAGACGGAACTGATGCAGGAAAAGATGACCAAGAAACCGAGGGCGAGTTGAAATCTCCACAAATTAATAAAGGGGAGTCTGGGAAGAAGGAGTCAATGTAAGATGAAAGCTCATCAAAGACCGTTTCATATGTAGGAATTGAAGAGTTACAAGGATCGTAAGTAGAGGCAACAAGAAGAAACTTATTGTGTGAGGTTTGGACTTTTACAAGAATACATTCTATAGGAGAAGATGGAGAGAAATTCGAACAGGCTGAAGCTCACAAAGTCTTCTTAGTAGCTATCAAGACACCTGTTGTGTAACTCTACATATTTGTATATTCACTTAAAGATAAATACAATAAGATAAATACATTTCACATGAACATAAATTTTAATTGCAAGAATCTATTTCGAGCAATTCAAATTGTAATAAATATAACCCAAACTTATATTTCAACATGCACATAAAATTCTTATCGTAAGAAACATTTCATGAAAATCAAAGTCAAGTTCAAATAATTATTTTTGTAGTATGATCACTTGACTTTGAATTCGAATGCATCGTTCATTACATTTTTCACACAGACCTTTTCTGTGTAATGCGATACTAGTCGCGTGCTGAGGATAAACAAGTACATGCATTTCCATTCATGTGATCTGATTTACGACATGCTATCTGTTTCGATAGACAATTAAAGGAATATGAATGCATATGCTTGTGAACTGACCAAGTCAAGAATAAGGTCAAGTGGTTTCGGGTTTGTTAGAGGTGTGAAGAATGTAATGAGGATGTTGACACTTTTCGTGGAGTAAAAATTATGAATAATAAATGAACGTAGAATTATGTTTTGAAATTGAAGTGTTGAAAGTAGGTTTTGGGTTTAGGAAAATTTATGACCAATATTTTAAGTAGGTTTACGAGCTAATATTTTTATGTGTGTAATAATTTAAGTAGAGCATGATTTCTAGAAAATGATATAAATACCGTTGTAAATTTAAGAGAAAATACAGTTATACTTTTGACTTTCATGTCGTTCTTTTTCTCTGCGTGATAACGCTGTTAGGATCGAAGCTATGGTTGTCTACGCAATATCTTATCGTTGCGCTTATATCTCGTCGCAAGGAATTTAACATTCATTTGCGGTATTAGTAACATTAGCGTAGTGGACACTATGTCCTCGCTATTTTATCTGCGGCCCAGCCGCTTGGGTAGGTAGGTTTCTAACCTTATAACGTATTCTTGATCCCACTAAAACCTACATCTATACTTAGTGAGGAGCAAGGAAGCGTGCAAGAACGCGCATCTTTACACACCCCCGCCATCCATTTTAGATGAAGCTGTGATGTCTCGATCCCGTCTAAAGATATTGTGTTCAGTCGAAAGTTCATTATTAAGGATACTTCCATTAAACCACGTCTCTGTAACACAGATGATATCATCCGACGCGGTAAAGCAAGACGTATTAAAAATATTTAATTTGGTCCTTAGTCCCCTAACATTTTGATAATAAATTTTAATGTTATTAAAGCTATTATGTACTATTTTCTTGCGTGAACCGAAGGATTGCGGAAAAAAATGTCTTTTTAACAGGTACGAATGGTTTCACTAGTGTACCAGGAAGCCAGAACTCGGGACGACATACAGAATCAATGCTTGGTAGAGCTGCCTGTTGCTATAGCACCATCTGATATTGAAGCAGAGCCACCTCACGTGCCTGTTGTCCCTTTGACACCCTCTATCACAACAGCTAGCTCAATGCTTGTAAATTTTATGAATCCTGAGCCCGGATTCTCGACTTGGACGAGAAATACAGAAATAGGCCACAGACCAACTACTCCACCAGAGCAACCAGTATTTTCTGTTGTTAGACCTCAGCAAGTGATGCCTTATCCTTCAACTCACAAAATTTCGCGCATGCAAAGGAAACGAGGAAAATCATAACGTCTTCCCCATTTAAAAATGAAGTGGAAGAAACAATCAAAAAAAAGGAACTGTCAGAAAATAACAAGAAGAAAAAAGGCACGCAAAAGAGCAAAAACAGAATAAGGAAACCAAATTACCTAAGAAAAACAACATAAAGGAAACCAGCATAAAGTTCAATTCTCCATCAGAAATTGACAATGTGGAAAATAATATCCCTTGTTTTTACTGTCATGGAAAATACTTAGATTCAAATGAAGGATGGGCCGCTTGTTCTCTCTGCGGGAATTGGGCACACTGTAGCTGTGCTGCCATAGATGACGAGGCAGTATTTGTTTGCAAGTTTTGCACACAAAAATAGAATGTGTCCCCCATACCCCATGTTGCCCCATAGGGTACCCGGTCTTATCCATCGTAAAGGGTAAGATGGGGTTTTGGACATGTTTGACATAATTGGCCACTTTCTAATTTTTCTATGAGTGAAAAGTTGCTTACTTCCGAAGATGAATTATGTAGGAGTAATTTAAAATTAATAAAGATTTAAATTACATAAAAATATCCGTTTTATTACTCTTCAAACGTTAAGGACCCCGTCTTGACCAACCCCCTTTCCCTACTTGACTACCAACGGTGAAAATAAATATTTGAAGCTTTACCTCGCTATATGGAGAGTCCCCCTTATAACTCTCTGAAAAAATATTTTCTCCCTAGAACTTTCAAGAAGTCAGTACTTGTGACTTTTTCACAAATTTTCATGGCTGTAGCTTCTATAGACTCGGAGAAAAACTGCTTTGACATACAGATGGACAGAGGTACACAGGTCGTGTTTTCAATAGGGTTTTATATTTTAGTACAAAATCCTAAAAAGTAATCTGGGAAAAATTCATTGCCTGCTACACAGCAATCAACTATTAACTCATGATATCAAGGTAAGTTGTAATGTTTAGGCAAATCCGTAGAGTCCTTTCCAAATCAAATATGTTATGAAATAAATCTTTACAAAGAAACAAAAGACTTAGGCCAGTAACCCAAGTTAACGACAAAGATCAAATTATTTACTGAACTCCGTGCGTTGATGTCATTAACGTCCCAACTTCTCTCCCATTAAACTCAAGAAGCTATTATTGATAAAAATAAACATGGAACGAGCTTCTTGTGACATATCACACTTCAGTGTAATGCTTATCTCTAATACATGTGCAAAGGAAATAATCTACAACATTGCGTTACATTACACATTACATCAACTTAAGATGTACTTAAATCATTTTTAAGATATATTATGATACCCCAAATCTACCAACTGCTTCTTATTCTCTTCCTATGTTGAATGTCACTAAATGCTGCTTGAAGTGAGATAAGGATGAGACATATGTCCAGCGATTAATAAATTAGCGTCAGCAATGTGACATCCAAGTTTTCGCAAAAGCTTCAAGTCATTGCTCGTTAAATAACAAGTGTCTAAATTTCACCAAAAAATAATCATTTAATGATGATGCACCCAGTACGTTGAATGTTACTTGGATTGAGTACAAAGCACCAAAAAATTTTTGGTATGATTAGTTTTCATCATGAGTATCTTAATATGTTCAACAAATCGCTCCTTAAGAAAATCTGAATTATCTGGTGGATTTGTGCTTTTTTATCTTCAGAAGATACAATATTTAGTCGCATCGTTGGTATCTTTACTTTAGAAAACATTCCAAAGAAACGTTGGAAGTAATCTCCAAAAAAGCTTTCGTAGAAAAGTTCTTCAATGTATACTGAATATTAATAGTTGAGTCAGCTTTGCGTCTTTTTAGGATTTAAACTAAACATTTGGAATCAATAAAAGCTTTCACAATTTTAGTAGCTAAAGCGCTCCATCTTTCTTTTAATAGTTCGTTTACCATACAAAAATTCAGAAGCTGCGCTATTCAATTTTCTTATGCTCTGTGCATACTTAGTATTTTGTTCAAATGGCTTCTTAATACATACGTGAAAAGGAAGTCAGCACTTCTAGTATGTATTTATGTTTAAGGTACTGAAATTTCACAGGATTTGCTGAGATTTGCTGACATAAAAATATGGGGTTGTCCATTTTACACTTGGGAAAGTAAAGCTAAAGAAAACACATAAAATATTCAGATAGAAATAAAAAATTTTTTTTCAATATAAAGATTTAACCTTGCCATTATACGTGAAATACTACATCATTCAAACGTTTTCCACGGGACCTCTTACAGGCCTCAATCCTTTTGAGGTAATTTTCAATGACTTTTCGGAACATTTCTGGCAATATCTCGGCCATAATTTCATGAATATTGGTTTTCAATTGCTCAAGATTTTGAGGATTGTTCGCGTAAACACGATCTTCTGCATAGCCCCATAAAAAGGAATCCAAAGGTGTTGGGTCGCAGGATTTTGTGGGCCAATTGACATCACTCAATCTCGAAATTACGCGTCCTGGAAATTTCTATTGCAAAAGTGCTTGATTGGCCTGTGTTGTGTGGCTTGTGGCTCCGTCCGGTTGGAACCACATGTTCTCCAGATCATAATCTTCAATATCTCTCCAAAAATAATCGGTTAACATCCATCCATAGTGGTCAGAATTGACTGTAATGGCTCTTCCTTGATCGTTTTCAAAAAAATATGGGCCAATAACACCACCAGACCATAATGCCCACCAAACTGTCCCTTTTTCCGGATGCAAAGGCCTTTCTGCGATCACCTGAGGATTTTGAGAGCCCCATGTGCGGCAATTCTGTTTATTTACATAACCACTGAGCGAAAAATGAGCCTCATCACTAAAAAAAATTGTGTTCGAAAAATCGTTATCAATGGCTTGTTGTTCAATCACTCAATTTGCAGACATTCTGCGTTGTGTATGGTCTTGAGGCTTAAGTTCTTGAGTTAGTTAGATTTTGTACGAATGGAGATGCAAATCCAAATGCAAAATCTGCCACAATGAGCCGTAAGACAAGCGCAAATGTTGAGCACGTCAAGGAATCGACAAATTCGGGTCTTCCTCCACACTTGGAGCAACGACAGCGATATTTTCAGCAAAACGAATGTTGCGATGATGCACAGGCCTTGCAATATAAATAAACAATCCAGTCTTTTCAAATTTTCTCACTGTGTTTGAAATTGTTTGCTGTGTAGGTCGATTATGTCGACCGTGATTGGCTCGCAAAGCCCTTAATGTTGATACAGCAGAATCACCATTTTTATAATAAAAGTTAAAAATTTTAACACATTTTTTGACTGTTAAACGATCCATATTTTTAAATGGAAAACCTTCAGCTAAAAAAACATGCTTTGAATGACATTTATTTTGGACAAATATCAATTGGCAGGGTTATACTTTCCCAAACACGAAATAGATAACCCTGTACTGGTGATTGAAAGCGCTCATTTCAAATCGTCCTATTATGAAGTTGTTAAATACATTAACTATGCATTTTGCACCGTATGCAAAGATAAGGAAAATGAGTTCAGTTAAGCAACAAGTTAAGCAGATTAGGGTATACTTATATCAAAAAGGTCTTGTATCAAATGTTTCAAATTCAGAAATTTCTATTAAGCCATTGTAAATGATCCAAATAAACTGTTTCAAGCTATGCAGCATAAATATTCAATTTAAATACAATAACTTGATAAAGCTGCTCATCTTATATGTATATATATATATATATATATATATATATATATATATATATATATATATATATATATATATATATATATATATACATAAATATATATATATATACCTATATATATATATATATATATATATATATATATATATATATATATATATATATATATATATATATGACTTTGTAAAGATGTAGGATATTAAATACATCCTTTCCTTTCTTTCAAAGTAAACAAACAGTAGTTCAATCAGATGACTATGACTTATCAATTATTTTGCAGTTAGACGGAAAACGTTGATGACCACTCAGGAGCTGCGTTAGGTAGACACCAGTCCTACTAAGTCCTTGATTGAGCTGTGATCTCAAAGTATTTATAAGCCACTTGATCCACCTCCCATGTTTACTAATCACCTAGGATTATTGCCAGTCCTTGATTGTATGTTGAACTTCATCGTGGGTAACAGAATCGATTCATACTTTATTTTAACGCAAGTAAATTTTGCTATGCTCTTAAGAAAGAACAGCAATGAGTTACACACCGATGATCAGTACGTCCGACATAGAAACTGTCTAATATACAGATGCAGTTCTCAGCCCTCCTCGTCTCTTCACTAGCATCAACAGTGTTTTATAAAGCTCCTAGCTGACAGGTACGATCCATACTTCCAATCCATATAATAGCACTTAATCAATAATCGCCTTCTAGATCAGATCCTGACAGAAAACCAATACGCCTTTTGAAACCATGCCTGTAACAGTCCTGATTAATTTACTCTATTTCAATTTTTAAAGAACTCGCCTAATTTTAACAATAGAAACGTAACAAATTCAAAACATCGAAAAAATCAAAGATGCATAATACTGCCCTGATAAGTTAAAAGGCGGTAACTCCACCTTCTCAAAAACTTTTTTTTTCGAATCTTGAACTAGACTAAAACAAGCGTATGGCGCCAAGCTTTCGCATAACTAGCTTGAAGCTAAGGCCCCATGGATCCTTGTTCACATTGTCCACTGGGTCTTGCCAGCAGCGAGCCTTGCTATAGTGAATCAATTTGCGAAAGCATTTCCTAGCTGACTTATATGCTGCCACCCGGTTGCATACCGCATCACAGTCTCGGGCCCGTTGAGCCACCCTTCGAAAATTTTATAAAATAATCGATAAAACCCTAAACTTTTGAGCGAGCACCACTGCTGCCCTTTCCACAAAGTTTGAGCTTCTTTAGCTTCAATAATTTCCGCGAACACGAATATATTTTTATAAAATTTGTTTCACAAAGCGCTAAAAGTTCAATTAAATGAGGCTTATTATGATACGTTACAGATAAGAACAATTTTCAACTTAAAATTGGCCTGCAGATATCATTTAAACAAAATTATTGACTTCACCATAAAATTGAATAGTTTTATTAAATATTTTTTTAGATATAGAATAATTAAGCATATTTAGAATTGACAACCTGAAAACTGTAGAGGGGTGTTCCGATACCTCCCACCCCAATTCCGATACTGAATTGAGCGTGAAACACACGGTATGTGGGCGCGCGTAATCCTGGAGAAGAGTCGCACTTCGTGCTGGAATGCTCCTTCGTTTCGAGCATTATTTTGCGATATTGAAGGTGTTCGTGGATGATAGACTCTACACTACGAATACTGATGCCAAGTTTAGCCGAAATGTCTCGAACATTCATCCTACGGTCCTCCAAAATGTGTTGTTCCACGCAGCAAATGTTGTCTGGTGTGATGCTGGTTCGCGGTTGACGGTCATGCGGCTCATTTTTGACGGTTTCATGAGCATCCTTGAATACTTTGGCTCATTTGTACACAGCAGCTATACTCAGGTACTCACTACCGAACTGATTTCACAAACACCCGTGTTCCGTGTTGTTAAGGCCTTCCCACACTAAACACATGGAAATCGCAAGGTGACAGGTCAGGGCTATAGGGTGGATGATCAAGTGTAATCCAATGCATTTCATCCAATTTTTTGGTTGCTGGGACTGCAGTGTGGGGTCTTACATTATCGTGCAAGGACATCGTCATCCATGACGCGACAACTCAAGCCGGGCCTTGGCCTCCAGGATTACTCCTCCAATCACCACGGTTCTGCGACCTTATCCGCCAGTTGTTTATTTCCAACAAGGATCTGCTGTCAACGTCTATCGTATCTTCTCATGGTGTCCTCGGTCTTCTCACATGACGTCTACTTTGTGCTCTACCCGGCAATGTACTTTTGGGTAGCCGGTTTTCTTCCATTCTTTCTATATAGCCCACCCATTGCAATTTACGTTACTTCACGCAAGAGGAAACAGCTGCTAGAAAAACAGTTCATAAAACTCATCGTTGTAACGAGATTGGGCCATATTTTTTCGTGAATGGAAATGACCATGATGTTACCGTCAATGGAGAGCGCTATCGTGTTATGTTGAAAGATTTTTTATGGCCAAAATTGGATAAACTTGACATCAACGATAGGTGGTTTCAACAAGATGGTGACACTAGCCACACAGCATGCCTTCAAATCGATTTATTGAAATTTATATATTTATTTCTATGTCCTTAATGGAGAACCCTATATGTATATATATATATATATATATATATATATATATATATATATATATATATATATTTATATAGATAGATATATATATATATATATATATATATATATATATATATATATATATATATATATATATATATACATATGTATGTATGTATGTGTATATATCTGCACACATACATAAAAGGTTATTCATTACCAGATTTGTTTTTTAGTAGACTTTTTTCACAGATCACGCGTACTTCTGTAAGACTGTAGTGTCACTTTTATTCAGAGTTGTTTGACAAATTATCATGGAAAGACTTATACCGCATACCGCAACAACTTATCCAAATTGTTTAGCTGTATTACAAAAATCATCGTTCTGTGAGAAATAGTTTTCATGCTCTTAAAGCAACTTATGGACTTATTTAGAAATCATTTTGATGAGAACCTGATTTCACGTTTACGAATAGTAAATTGGCGGCCTAGATCGTGTGAGACCACATTTTCTTGGGAGTTACACGAAGTTTCTGGTCTTCAGGTATAAGCCAGCTTCAATCGACATTGTGGAAGCCAACATTACTCGTGTCATCCGCAAGATACCGGTCGCTATGAAGGAACGCTTCGTCCAAAATTGAACCCTCAGAATGGACCATTTATACCACGTAAATGTCACGATCAACATTTAAACAAAATCATCTTTAGAAAGCAAATGTCATAAATTATTGTTTCGGCTCACAATAAAATTTTTACAATAAAATTTTATTTCAGATTACAAACCAAACCTTATAATGAATCACCTTACATATATATATATATATATATATATATATATATATATATATATATATATATATATATATATATATATATATATACACGTATATATATATACACGTATATATATATATATATATATATATATATATATATATATGTGTATATACGTATATACATATTATATTTATATATATATATATATATATATATATATATATATATAAAATATATATATATATATATATATATATATATATATAGATATATATATATATATATATATATATATATATATATATATATATATATATATATATATATACACGTATATGAAGGGTGATTCATAACAAGTGTGCAATTTTTGTCGAAAAAAAACATAGTTTTGTGAAGATTGAGCTGTAATGTTTATTTATTATGAAAACTTTGTCCCTTACAATTATATATAAAACATTACTTTGGGCATATGTGCACCTCGTGCTGCTTTACGGACTCAAACGATGATTGTAATTTTCGATGACATTTTCGCACATTTCCAGCGTTATTAGGCGTATGTTGGCTCGAGTATTGTTTTTTAATGCTTCAGTAGTCTAGGGAGCATCAGCGTAAACACGATCTTTCAGAAACCCCCAAAGAAAGAAGTCACAAGGAGTCAAATCACACGATCTCGCCGGCCAATTTATGGGTCCATTTCGTGAAATTATTCGATTTCCAAACTTGGTCTTCAATAAGTCTATAGTCTGTAAAGCAGCACGAGGTGCACATATGCCCGGACTAATATTTCATGTTTAATTTTAAGGGACCAAATTTTTATAATAAATAAACATTACAGCTCTATCTTCACAAAAACGATGTTTTTTTTTTTCGATAAAAAATGTGTACACTTGTTATGAATCACCCTATGTATAGATACACGCGTATCTCGATATAAGTCGTTTCGCACAAAGTCGTTTCACACATGAGACGGCAAATAACTACAACTTTGTTTCACACTTGCGTCACTTTCCGAAACTTAAAAATTCGTAATTACCAAGAAAACTACATAATTACGGAAAGTACATGTTCATTCGAAATAAGAAAATTTTGAAATGTTCATCTTTTTTGTGAAGCAGTGTACTTATGACCTTAAATATGCTTCAAAGAATCATAAAATTTCACCATTGCACAAAAATTATGTATGTATGTATTCGTCTTTTTCTAATTTGCTGAACATGAAGAGTGTCTGATTTATTAAAGAGGGAAATCCCCGAATATCCACAAGTCAGAGTATTCTACATATACGAAAGGTTTCAGATTTCATTTTTTTTTGTCTCGGGTTCGATTGCGTGAATAACATCGCGTGTGGTTTGGTAATTTGTGACTTATGATGGGTGGAAAATGCAGTGCAGAAAACTTTACTGCAATCAGCTCGAAGAAAACTAGAAACACAGTGACCTTAGAAAAGAAAATGGAAGTTTAAAAGCGCATTGATTCCGGTGAAAAAGTTACGTCCGTTGGATAAGCATTAAATTTAAATCGTACAACTGTCCATACTATAATAAAAAATGCCGAAAAAATTCGAGCAAGTGTACAAGCTGGTTCATCTAAAGCATGCTCTGTAATTACGAAATCGCGAAGTATTAACATTGAAACAATGGAAAAGTTGTTAAGTATTTGGATCGAAGATCTCAATCAAAAAAACCTGCCTCTCAGTACACTGATAATTCAAGAAAAAGCTAGGGCTTTGTTTGCATCCGTGAAGGAGCGCAATGGCGGTGGAACAGAATCATTCCAAGCAAGTTCAGGTTGGTTTCACAGATTTAAGAAGCGGAACAATCTACATAACTTGAAACTATCGGGAGAATCAGCAAGTGCGGATACAGATGCAGCCGCTAACTTTTTATCTACATTTGTGGGTATCATTTCAGAGGGAGGATATGCTCCACAACAAGTAAGCGTTTCCAGTTAAATTTGGATGTATGGGCAGTTCAAAACTCTCTATGTTACTATACGAGTATGTCTTTAACGTGGACGAAACGGGCCCTTTTTGGAAGAGGATGCCCTCCAGGGCATTTATATCCGTAGAAGAAACTACCGCATCCGGTTTCAAAACTTCAAAGGATAAACTAACATTGCTTCTTGGAGCGAATGCTTCTGGAGACTTTAAGTTGAAGCCTTTGCTTATTTGTTCTTCGGAAAATCCAAGAGCGACGAAGAAGATTTGCAAGGAAAGATTACCCGTAATTTGGCGCTCGAATAAGAAGTCTTGGATGACTTCCGTAATTTTTAATGATTGGTTCCAAACATACTTTTGCACGGCAGTGAAAGATTATTGCCTTAAAAATAACTTGTCCCACAAGGCAATACTAAATGTTGACAATGCAGCGTCGCATTCGGTCAACTTGGACGAGTTCAACGAGAATATCAAAGTAATATTTTTGCCCCCCAACACCACGTCCTTGCTCTAACCTATGGATCAGGGGGTGTTGGCTTCTTTTAAGGCTTACTACTTACGCAGGACATTCAAGCAACTTATTGCTGAAATTGATCAAGGGGACCAGGATACTGACTAATCAACTATTCGAAGCTTTTGGCGGAATTTCAACGTTCTGAAAGCAATTGAAAATATCAATGAGTCTTGGAAAGAAGTAAAAAATTCCAATTTGAATGCTGCATTGAAAAACTTTTGGCCTGAATGCGTTAATAGGCAAATAAATCTGACGAATTCGCCTGACACTGTTCAATCGGATATTTTAAGTTTGGCTCATCAGATTGGTTTTAACGATATAGACGATAATAATTTGGCAGAATTATTACAATCACACAATGATGAAATTTCAGCAGAGGAATTAATTCAACTTCTAGAAAATCATGATGATATTGAAACTGAAGTCGGTGAAATAAGGGAAAACCTTAGCTGCAGCCCTTCTTTAACTATTCAAAAATTATCGGAAGGTTTGGAATGCTTAAAGAAAGCCGAACAAATTTTTAGTTTAGACACGGATAGGGAAAGACTCATCGATGACGCATCTTTTCCGTACAAGGAACTATACACTGAAAGAGGGAATGCCACAATACAGCGTACCGTAGACTCATAATTTTCAGATTCATAAGCAACAACCTCGTCAATGCATGTTTCAAATGAAAATTTTCTCCGATTAACATAATTCTTAAAATATACAACAGCATCCTTCTTCATGTTTTTTCCCCTTTATTTACTTTAATAATAAATAATATTATAATATGAATTTTGTGCCTTAATTTTACCTAATTCGTTTACATATGCATTTTGCTTTGACCCGGTTTAAGTCGTTTCAACTTAAGTCGCCTTTCCCTGGAACGTATCCCTGTCGTAAATCGGGGTACGCCTATATATATATATATATATATATATATATATATATATATATATATATATATATATATATATATATATACATTTATATATATATATATATATATATATATATATATATATATATATATATATATATATATATATATACATTTATATATTTATATATATGTATGCATGCATATGTATATATGTATGTATATATATATATATATATATATATATATATATATATATATATATATATATATATATATATATATATATATATATATATATATGTATATATGTATATATATATATATATATATATATATATATATATATATATATATATATATATATATATATATATATATATTGTATATGCAGATTCATAGGATATAACGAGATTTGTGCCTGGAGGTCGCAATCGCCAAATTTTCAGCAATGGTGTGTTGTGTTAATATTTTGGCTGGTTTTATTTATCATTCAAATTAGCTAAGCAAAAATAAAATGGCGGCTGTTTTAGACGGAAATCCGTGGTTTCTATTCTGACCAAAGTATAGTTCTGGTTGGCACCAAAATCGGTACAATGGCTCATTCAAGTTTATGAAGAAACTCGCTGTAAAAAATCGAAGGTGGAACTATCTAAAACGAAATGGTAGCCGCTCAAAGTCGAAGAACATGCAAAATTGTTTTATGTAATTTGAACAAAATTTTGAACCAATGTTAATGAAACTTGATAATGTAGTGGAGACCGTAGACGTCTATTTAACAATAAACTTCAGGGTCAGGTCAGAATATCAAAATGGCGGCTAGGCAAAGTTCAAATTTCGTAAACTTCTTAAAACTACAATTTATATTTTTTTATCAAGGTCAAATCAAGGTAGACGTTGATGAGATCTTGGATAACAAGATTTGATTCCAATGGACACTGCAGACTTTAGCAGTAGTTAGTCTTGCAATGCAGTCAAGAAATCAAATTTTTATATACATGGTACAATGTATGCAAGGAACTGTAAAAATGGTGAAATAAAAAAAACTTAAAAAAAAGAAAACCGACATCGAAATGCCTTAGAAAGGATGAAATAAATTTTATGGAAGCGGTGCTAAATCTATAATCCTATTTCAATACAAAAAGAAACAAAAAAAACCTAATATGGCACCGCTTCTATAAAATTTATTTCATTTTGAAGTCGGTTTTTTTTAAATTTTTTTTGAACATGTACATATCATTGAAGTGTTTTCTGAGTTTATTTATTTCTGGTGACTTCATATCATTGGTTAAGAACACAGCCTTTCTTGATTTCTGCGTGTATCTACTCAGCTTATTTAATGCAATAAATTTGAAAGGTTGTTAGTTTATGCAGTTCAAATGTAACAAAGTTTAATGCTACAGCCAACTCAGTTTCTTTCTACACTGGCAAAATTGAGCTTTCTGAGCATTACCTAACATTATTGACAAAGGAATCATCATTTTGTGGGCACTATTTTAAATGCTATACCTTGAATGGCAATTTGATAATTCAACGTTTATTTTGATCTCTGCTATAGAAAGAGAATTTCATAGCAATTTAGCAGTGCTGTTCCTGGATTGCTCTCTAGAAAGAGATTTTGCAGCAACAATAGCAGGGCTATCAATTTTATTACAATTGGTGTTCATAAGCATTTACTGATTTATTAGGAAACCTGTAACGCTTATGCTATTACAGGAGCATTTCGTATAGTTTGATCACCAGAACAGTTTGACAGATTCCTCAAAATTTATAATTGGATCTTACCGGGTGCTGGTTTAATGCACATAGTGGCACATATTTTTAGCATGCAAGTGACTCCTACGTTACTTTCATTCCTAGTTAAAATACAAATGACAAATTTTCATGGCAGAATGAACAGTGTTTAAGTGGATGTTAAACTGTCCGTAAAAGACTGCAGTGGTGGTCTGCTACCTTAGCGAGCAGAATTAGTGCTATGCTGGAAATGGTCTTGTCTTGGGATGCGTAAGTGCACTCGCAAGCTAGCTTATCGATATATTAGGGCGAGTTCTTTTCCCACAGCACAAGAGCTCACTAGAAAAATATTTTTGCACTTTTGGATGACTAGAGTCGAAACGTCGAACCGATGAAAAGGTGTTCATGACCGAAGTAAGCAACTGAAAAGGATTACGAGGAAATGCGACGACGAATAACCGGTTAACCGCACGCCAGACGTAAACTAAAGCAAAAGGTGTTCCCAATGGAGAAATACTATCAAGCCATGCAGTTTATTGTATTATTAATAATGATTCAGGCGACAATTCAGATTCTAATTTTAAAGAACGGGTTAGTTTTGTGTCTGATGGATTCTGTGCTAAATGACGATGCAACTAGAAGCTTATATGTAGAGGGACGGGATAATAGTTCACGTAGATTTGTTGGTCTACAAACGGGGTAACGCCCTCTGCTACTTATTTTTATCCTTCAAATCTATCGATGAATTGCTACTTCACTTTGATGTTTAACATGGTTCAGCAATAAATTGATAATTGTACAGGAGGGTAGTTGATAGGAATAGACATGGGAACCTCAGGAACACTTCATTGGCTAATTTTTCCACATGTACGCACTCATTTGCGCAACATTAATCACATTTGCCATCTACAGTGACTTAACGCCGTGTCTTTCAAAACGACGAATCGATTAGGAAGCAGGCCAAAGTAGCTTCAGTTTTGCTTGGAACAGCACATGCTATCTTTTTGTTTACGTTTAATATTATTGCCTCTTACAAACGGGAAATCGGTTGGCCAATGATCGCACTCAATTTGCGTATCAAAAATAAACACACAAACCACGCAGCATCCAAGGACTCATGTATATTTTTGTCCCTTTTTCTCAAATATCTTTTAACTTTGCCTTTTGCTTTATCATTATCTGCTTTAATAATAATTTGGATTTTATATTAAATTGATTGGAGCACAATTTCAACTAGAATTTATATAAGTTGCAGCACGAAGGTGTTTATTTTAAAAAAAGACCACCGCGGATAATGTGGATTTCTGAAAATTGACCCAAAGCAAGATCCCCTCGGCTGAAAGGGAGCCTTGACTACCTCAAAAAGGTCCACTGCAATAATGTGGTCTAAATTCGGTAAACTCAATGGCAATGTCTACAGCTTACACATATAGCTTAAGAGCTACGAACAAGCTGCGAAATTTCCAACAACCTTGATATTCCAGAGTTGGACGCTTACGCAAGGAGAAATTTATAAATATAGCTTCTCTAGACATGCACACAAATGCTTTAAAATCACTTTTACACTTCCCCATGTTCCGTTTAAGACAAAACATAATTTACGTTTTCCACGCTACTAACGACGTGCTCATCTCTCAGACAATCTTTCTAAGATTATACTTTCACTTGGAATTGTGACATTACCAAGCCCTTCTGTTCATGACTGTCGCTATTCGCGACCAACGCACAACTCCCAGATCTTTCATCGAGAGTACGGTAAAAGTAAATAAGCAATCGGATATCACACTTTGTAATACTTATGTATACAAATATTTTTGTCATAAAATATACGTAGATTGCAACAAATTCACTATTCTGTAAATGAATATTCTAAAAGTGTAATTTCCATTTGACCCGACACAAGACACATTCATTCCGATACGTGACATCAAATGGCTCCCGGGTCTATCGCCGTACTCGACCTAGCAGCAACTCCCTTCCGTCGACGAGACAACACTTCACATTCCGTTCCTCACTGGAACGGAATCATTCTAATGGTTTCACTTTGCATTGCCAATGTAAATATTAAACTGTTGCTTCCTCCAATTTGCGCTCGCTAGCAAATATGCAAAATCATTTAGCGTTTCATTTTTTTTAATCGTTAATTTATGAAATAAGATTTTTATTTTTATTTTTTGCAGTTAATTTCGTTGCTTGTACTTTAATATAATTATATGATTTCACTTTCAGCTATTCAGTTAAAGGCGCTCTGGCTTAATAAGGTTGACCGAATAAGTAGCATGGGTTTGAATTTTACTCTATATTTATTTATTGAGAGGAGTTATTTTTGTTTGAATAGATTTTTGCGAGCTGGAGGTTGATATTTAGTTTACATTTGTAAGTATTTAGAGTTTATCTTAATGAATTAAAGTTGGATATTTATTTGGACATATTATTAAATTTTTTTCATGGATTCTAATTACTTTTGTATTTTACTTTATAGTGTCTAGAAGTTTTTACATCATCAGAGTATGTTACTATGCATGTTTTAATTGTTTTTCAAATATTTTTCTAAATAAATTATATATTTTCCATTCCAAATTTTTAAAACTATTTATTTTCTTCCTTTTAATTTAAATAATGATAATTATCTTTGAAAAAACAAATAGAATTTTATTCGAAATATAAAGTAATTTAGTAACTAAATGTGTCCGAACACTAAAAATATAGTCGAGTAGTTCCGTAAGTAATTTAGTCGAGTCAATCCATTTCATTCTATTTTTTGGGCGAGTATTGCTATTCACTGTTCAATTGTTTACCGAGTTTAGTAGTGTGTATAGTGTAAAATCAGTCGAATATAGATATTTGGCTTGAAAATGTCGTTCCGTTGGAATGGAGATACTACGTTTAAATTTGTATCTAAATACATTGAAAACAAGTGTTTATGGAATATATCGTCTCCGCACTATAAGAACAAAGCAATGAAGGAATGTGTTTCCGAGGACGTTGGAAAAAGCATGAATATACCAGAATTTCGTGTAAAAGAAATCAAAATTAAAATTAAAAACAGCAGGTTAGTTCGCACTTCTTTTGTTTTAATTCCATAACATCCTTAAACGCTACCTATTATTTATTGATTATGACTATTGTTATCAGAAAATGTACTATCTAATGCAATACAATTTTTTGTAGATCGACCTACTCCCAATAGCTGCAACAAATTAAAGAATCGAAAAATTCAGGCGCAGGAGTTGAATCAGTTTACATTCCATCTGTTAAGCGGTTCAATTGTTTCGATGCATCACTTTACCACTTAAATTCAACACTCACGCAAAGCGAAAGCAATTCAGTAAGCATGCTCCAACTTACAGCAATTAATAAATTAATTACGAATTATGGGAATGAAAAAATTTACAGTAAAATTTCATTATAACACTCTTCATAGTAAAACGAAACTTTTTGTCGATATAATAGGTTTTTAGCAAAATAGGACACTGTTCATCGGCCTTTCTATTATACTGTTGTGTGGATGGGCCGACAATTTTTAATATATCATTCTTGCCTGCCAAGGGACTGATCCGCTTCCGACAAAAAAATTTGCATATCTCTCCCGAAGACCTGCAGACCTTTGGGATGAACGATTGCTTAAAGATACTGGTAGCGGCTGTAATCCAAGAGACTCTGGCTCATCTCTCCAATTACCGGAAATGATAGTTCCTACTTCATAATTTTCTATGTCTACTCTATCTTCATATTGTTTTTTCTGTAATTTCGTTTGTCGGAGCCAATTGTGTAAAACACAACACGCCATTACTAGCTTTACAACTTTCTCAGGACTATAGGGCATTGGTTTCTCGAAAACTCTGAATCTAGCAGCTAATATACCGAAAGCGTTTTCAACTATTCTTCTAGCACGTTATAAACGATAATTAAAAATTTTCTGCTTTAATGTTAAGCGATTTTCTGAAAAATGTTTTAATAAATACTCTTTCAAGGGAAATGCATTGTCGCCTACTAGGACATGACCGTTCGGTAGTACACCGTTTTCTAATGCTTGATACAAAGTACAATTTCGAAATACGCCTCCATCAAAAGCTCTTCCATTAGACCTCAACAGGCCAATTGAAAAGTCTCCAGCGTGATACACAGATGGCGGTGCTAGTATTAAATCCATATCATTTTTAGTTAGCACCGACATTCAAACAATACGTGTCTAAATTTGACAGCAATCCGCCCATTAGGTTATGAGATATTGCGTTGTGAGTGTAGTTACTTTTATTATTTGAAAAAAGATGGAAAAAAAGAATTTCGTGTGCTGATAAAATATTGCTTTTGAAGGGAAAAAATACAGTTGAAGCAAAATATTGGCTTGGTGAAGAGTTTCCGGGGTCTGAACCAGGAAAATCATCCATCATTGATTGGTATGCTAAGTTTAAACGTGGTGGAATGAGCACCAAAGACGGCGAACGCAGTGGCCGCCCAAAAGAGGCTGTCGCCGACGAAAACATCAAAAAAGTTCACAAAATCATTTTGAATGACCGTAAAGTGAAGTTGATTGAGATAGCAGACATTGTAAAGAACGTGTAAATCATATTATTCCCGAATATTTGTACATGAGAAAGCTGTGCGCAAAATGGGTGCCACGCGAGCTCACAATCAACAACGTGTTAATGATTCTGAGCAGTGTTTGAAGCTGTTTAAGCACAATAAACCTGAATTTTTGCATCAATATGAGCCAATGGATGAAACATGGCTCCATCATTTCACTCTGGAGTCCAAAGCGAGGAAAAACACAACAGTTATCTGGCAAGGTTATGGCATCAGTATTTTGGGATGCGCAAGGTATAGTATTCATTGATTACCTCCAAAACGGCCAGACCATCAACAGCGATTATTATATAGAATAGCGTTATTGGATCGTTTAAAGGATGAAATCGTTAAAAAATGGCCCCAATTGACCGAGGACTTTTCAATTGGCCTTTTACATCTATAGAACTAAAGCAATAATTATGATCTACAACAGCCATTAAGACAATGCTGTTTGTCCCTTTGTGATTGTAATACAAACTTTCTGATTCCGGAGGTGCTTTCACTATGACATGTTTGCCGTCAATAGCGCCACAGCATCCAGGAAAGTTCCATTCCTTTCGAAAACCATTCTCAATTGCTTTCCAGTGCATAGTGTTAGGAACCTAGAAAAAAGAATTAAGTTCATCCAAATAAAATTTGCATTGATTTGATATGCTTTGATACAAATAAAATATTGTTTGTTTTCAGGATTCCATTAGTCCACAAAATGACCCAACGGATAGCGACGATGCTACAACTGCAGAGGAAAACAGTATTACTGTGGACAATTTACGACCACCAAAATCTAGACCATCAGTAAAAAAAAGAAAAATTGCCCAGCTTTCGAGCATGGTGACTCAGCTGCAAGAAATTACCGAAGCTTCTAACTCTACTGCCGATGAAAATGAGTTTCAAGTCTTCGATAAACACGTTGATCTCCAACTTAAATCTTTGCCTTTACTATTGACATAAGAAGCGCAAGAGCACATTCAAATTTATTTGAATGAAATTCGACGACAGTACCTGCAAAAGAAATTTGAGGAAAACAGAATGACCAGGACGCCATTTTTAAGGCCAGAGTCACCATGTGCAATAGATTCGTCGTATAGCAATGATACTCTACACTTTAATAAGCCAGCATCGGTAATTTCGAAGAGGAGTTTTTGCAAGACACTACATGTACTTCGTTTCGTATTTTACCCACTCAATAATATGAACATGCTACGAACTACAAGATTTCCTCTAATATTTTACGGTCAAGCAATATAATTTTAACAGTATTGGAAAGTACTCAACTTTATCAGCAAAAATTATCGGAGTAGACATAAAATACATTGTAAATGTATAGAAAATACAATTTAAATTTCTTTACACATTACATTTATCATCATTTTTTCGATTGAAGGTCGTTTTCGACTGTGATTCATCATTTGCAGTACTGTATTGTGCAAGTTGTGAAGGAAATTGTATCGGGCAGTTGAAAATGACATTATAACGGAGACACAATAATAGATCCAAAGCGTGAAAGAAGGTTAATTGTATTTTCTTCAATTAAACTTCATTGGAAAAGTAATCAAATGTAATCATGGCTTATAAAAAACCATGTTGAAAATTTAAGCAATAATATTTTCTTAATAAATCAATACTTCTTAATGTCTGGTGTATTTATTCTTACCTTGATGAATTCCTTTAATGATTCATATATTGCCTCATAAACTTCTGAGATGAATTCAGATATGGTTGATTTCCCAAGTCAAAATATGTGCGCCAGTGTCCTCAAACTACATCCAGTGGCAAAAAAGTAGAGAACTACTTGTAATTTAGAGATTCCCGGGACAGCAAATCTTAAATGGGTGTCTTTTCGTTGAATATGATACTGAATTTTCATTAATAAGAAATTTACGCAGCTTTCTGACATCCTCAAACAATCAAAATATTTTTTGGGGTCTTCCAATGCCAGTTCCTTCAAAAGACAATTTGTAGCTCCTAATTTGTCTATTCTATTTATCCACTTTCGTAAACATTGCATCTTTTTTTTTATTACACATATTTCCTCATCCATTTCTTCTAAAATAGTGACTGCGATATGCTTAATTAGTTTGTTTATTTTATCGCGATGCACATTGTTCATCATCACAAACTAAACTCACTTGTTAACTGTACTCGACTATAGTGCGAACAATTTTTGGGCAGTAGCGAGTATTTTACAGGGCTTTCTAATAAGAGGTGTTATTTTGATATTGAAAGAAAAACGCCATTTTTTAATGATCAAATGTTTATTTCATTATAAAGAAAAACGTATGTTGTTTATAGTAGAAATTAACATTAGGCGAATTATCACCACAACCACGCTTACAGGACCATATCCTTTTCATGAAATTTTCCATAAACAAATCGCAAAGTGGCTGCCCTATGTCCTCAATAGCCACACGAATTCCATCTTTGAGGTCTTGAATCGACGCTAGGCTGTTGGCGTAGACCTCTTCTTTCACGTGGCATCAAAGGAAGAAGTCGCAAGGTGCTAAATCACAAGACCTCGATGGCCAATTGTGATCACCTCTTCGGAAGGTAGCTCGGTCCGGAAACTTTTCCCGTAAAAGATCAATGGTGTCGTTGCTTGTGTGACACGTAACGCCATCTTGTTGAAAACAAACGTTTTCCAGATCAATACCATCCAATATCGGCCATAAAAAATCATTAGTCATCTCTCGATAGCACAATCCATTCACCGTAACCGTTGCTCCAGCCTCATTTTCGAAAAAGTAAGGTCCAATGACTCCGCCGGACCATAAACCGCACAAAACAGTCACACATTGAGGATAAGGAGGCTTTTCAACAATAATTCTTGGGTTTTCCGAGCCCCAGATGCGACAATTTTGCTTGTTGACGAAGCCACCGAGGTGGAAATGGGCCTCATCACTCAAGATGATTTTTTGGTGGAATTCCGGATCATTTTCATGTATTTCAAGGACCCAATCAGCAAAGATACGACATTTTTGATGATCAACCGACTTGAGTTCTTGTGTTAATTGAACTTTATAAGCCTTAAGACCCAAATCTTTATGCAAAATACGGTGTAATGACGTTTGTGGACTGCCTAATTCCAAAGAACGACGAGGAATGGACAAACCTGGGTCCTCTTCAGCACTTTCGGCTACAGCAGCAATATTCTCGGCTGTTCTTGAGTGACGTGCACGGGTTAACAATAAACATTGTCCCAACAACTCGAATTTTTCCACCAATTTCTGTATTGCGGCCCGACAAGGTGCTTCACGATGACCCAAAAATTTTCGAGTTTTACGAACCGTCTCTGCCATATTATTACCATTGTTATAGTGAATTTTAAAAATTTCAATACATTGTTGAAGCGTGTATTGTTCCATTTTTATTAGGGGCGTAGTTTTACTTGTCAAATGTCAAAAAATGACAGCTTCAAAGGTGACATCTACCGAAAAAGCGGGCTATTCAAAATAACACCTCTTATTGGAAAACCCTTTAGCTACTAAAATACTCTCCACTCGACTAAATACTAACATAGTGCGAACAAGGCTTTATGGTTAGGTTTTTGATTTCATCGTAAGATTTATGGTTGCTGTAAAACAGGTTATATATAAATTTTGTTATTTTTAACGTACAAAGCCGGGAATTTTCAGCAATGTGTCGCATACGTCTTCGATGAAAGGAATTTTTTCACCAGTATATTTGCAAAAACCATTATGATATCCTCTATTATTGCTCCATCCTTAGCTCGCGAAGTGATAATACTGCAAATAATTGCATCAAACGGGATTTGATCGTCTGATAAATTATTTGCAGAGTTTTCTGATGTAAGGCTACAATCGGCCACAATAGTCATTTTATATAATTCTAAATAATTAATACATTATAACACGAAACAGTGAACTACACAGAATGGAAGACGATATCACAATCATCACATTTTCGCCTCTTTTCTTTTCTCCTCTACTCCAATTGTCCATTTCGTGCAGGTTCCTCGAGCAGTTTGCCTAGGTGCACTACTTGACTACTACAAGTACAAATATCATGATTCTACAATTACAATTTATATGTACCAATTAACAATGATAACGTAACACACTTTAATAAAAATCAAGAAAAATAAATAAGAAATACTTCATAAGCATATGTGAATCTGAAACCCATTCTTGACCCCAAATTGGCCACTTGGACGTTTATTTAATCAATTTGTACCTTTAGCCGCGATTAATTTGTATCTTTAGGTCAATTTGTATCTTAAGCTGTACACCATCTAAACCAAAAGATAATTCGAATTGATATGCATCTACGAATTAAGCAAATCAAATGTAATGATGATTTTCAGTCTTTAGACAAATAAAGTTTTGTAGATCGATTGATTTCATTTGAATTAATTCGAGTGATTTTCCATTAACATGTTAATATATGACAACCAGACATCTTCAATAGATAATCGATCACATTGCTGATAACAATGTATGGTTAGCGATGGTTAAATAATTTCGGTGAAAGCTCCGAAAATATTACTGACTGGTGATGAGCATCTGTTTTTTATGATCTTATGTAAATGGAATTGAGATCGGAATCCCATTGTATGGGAAATATCAGTTTTTGCAATATTGTTATTAATATGTTAAATTTAACCTTCAACTTGAAACAAAGAACAATATCTTTGCGATCGATAGCTGAATATTTTAGCTATAAATTTAAAACAATTGTCTAATCTTGAGGATATCCCGCTACAAAAGAATTTAGGTACCATGTATATTAAAAAAGTCGTCGGAATGAATTATAACCAATTTTCAGCGGGTGGAATAAGTGCTTGATTCTGATTCTTGGATAAACAGTTTTTTTACTAATATGAGGTAAGACAAATTTTTGAATCGATTAAAAAGTAATACCTCGAAAATATGTGTGCATATTGCTTTTAAAAAGAATTGATATTTGCTTGGATTCATGATGAGTCCAGTCGATCTAGTGCATTTATATACGTTTTTTGTTACGCCAATAAAAGGTTCACACACAAATTTTATAATGGAGATATTTTTTGTCCTACAAGCTTGTGTTAATTTTAATATTCTTAAATATTTTCATTGGGTTTGGCAAATACTCATCAGTTGAACGTGAAAACTTTCTCGACTGAACAACAGTAGGTACGTGGTGGGAATTTCAAATCCACTGCTCAACTTATCCGCACCTCTTCCCAGAAATCCTGTAGTAGTAGCCATCATAAAGGGTGGTCGAACCAAAACGCACGATATGAATTGTAAATAAAACAAAAAGTTTTCACAGAATTATGTTAATTTTTTTTATTAAAATAGAAAGATCTATGAATACTATGTGTAAAGCAAAATATTGCCCAAATGCCCACCACGGATACGGTGGCATACTTCCGTCCAATGGTCCATATTTTCAATGACTCTGAGACATAATTGAGGTTCAATGCCGTTAATGTGCTGAATTATCTCATCCTTTAGCTCTTGAATTGTTCTTGGCTTATTGACGTACACTTTTTCTTTTAAATATCCCCAGCGAATGAATTCCAACGGTGTCAAATCACATGATCGTGGCGGCCAATTAACCTTGTCACAGCGTGAGATAGCACGGCCATTTAATTTATCTCGCAAAAGAGCCATTGTTTCGTTGGTTGTGTGGCAAGTGGCACCATCCTGTTGGAACCAAACATTGTCCAGGTCCATAACCTCAATTTCTGACCACAAAAAGTCCGTTATCATCGCGCAATAGCGAACATCATTCACGGTAACAGCTTGGCGGTCTTCATTTTCGAAGAAGTCCAGCCTGATGACGCCACCAGCCGATAAACCGCATCAAACAGTCACTGTTTGCGGATGCATCGGCTATTCAACAATCACTCGTGGATTTTCATTTGCCCAAATGTGGCAATTCTGCTTGTTAACGAATCCACTGAGATGAAAGTGTGCCTCGTCGCTGAATTTGATTTTTTTTTGTAAAGTCACCATTCCATTCTGTCTGTTCAACCAACCATTCGGCGTATTGCTGACGCTTGAAATGGACAGTAGGTTTCAGCTCATGAGTCAATTGAACCATAAAAATCTTCAAATCTTTATAAAAAAACCGCATCTTTGATGTTCGTGAAATATTAAATTGTTGAACACAATGACGAGTCGAGGTTGACGGCTCTTCTGCCACACTATCGCAAACAACAGCAATGTTTTTCACATAACGATCTGGGTGAGCATGCACAGGTGATTTCACATTTTCTACAGACTAGTTTGCTGAAATTTACGCACAATTCTCCCGATCGTGGGAACATTTGGTCGATTAGGCTGACAAAAAAAAAGCGCGAAGTGCACGAAATACACGAAATGCATTTTGAGTTGAATGCCCATTTTCGTAAAAGGCTTCAGCAACCTTAACACGCTAATCAATTGTGTACCTTCCCATGGTTGAATTTGTCAAACACTGAAACAAAAAGATGTCAAATTAAATTGGGCAAAAAACTCACAATTAACATCGTGAGTTATGGTTGGACCACTCTTTACTAAGCTCACAGGCTCTAAATGATAATACTAGTGGTAAGCCTGTCAAATACTTCTCAGCCAGTGACCATCAGTACAATGCGCTTAGGATCTGTAATGGTGCCTTTCGTCATATACTCGTATGTACTCTGCATACCCAGGCTTCGACTTTTGATTGAAATATTGGGAAAATTTACGTGGAGTAGTTTGTTAGCGTGCTTACGGCGGGCTCACTGCTATTGGAGCTTCTCCAAAGAGATCACAACTAACATCGGAGGAACTAGTGAACTCAATAATGAACATTATTACATCTGCTTGCAGTTCTTCTTTGCCCCATCGGAGACTCAGACGCGGGATACCTCCGGTTTACTGGTGGTTAACTGGAATCGCTAAGCAGCAAATCGAGAGCCACAATCTTCAATGAGAAGCCCAGCTGGTGTAGACGCGAGAGTAGGTAGACACTAGGCTTACTGCATACAGTTCGGTCAAGAAGAGCCTTCTTGAGCTTATTGATAGTAGTCAGGTTCGATCCTGGCAGGATTTCTTGGGTGATGTAAATACGTACCAATACGGCCTGGCTCAATGTTCTACGGACACTCTGCCTTCATGAAATAGAAAAGATGTGTCTTTTCCCTGTACATCCTGCCCGTATTGATGCTGTTCACGAAAAAACACTATTGAGGTACCTTTCTTTGACGAGAACAGAACTCTATCTATGAAGGCCCGGAAGGCATCGGAACCAGATGGTGTTTCAGCTGAAGTGTTATAGCTGGTCTACAATCTATACACTGACTTGCAGCTCATGCATAAAGGGGTCTTCCGGCAACGCTGGAAGGTGGCCAGGCTTGTACTGATCAGCAAGGGGAAAGAAAACCTGGAGCTGGTGTCTGTGTTGTGAGTACTCAGTACACTATTGTAAATCAACTGACATTTTACGTAGACATTTTATACGTGATTTAATGCCATATTCCTACGTTTCGAAATGTGTTATTTTCAAAACAACACGCTTAAGCGTGCAAGAGAAACATATTGAGTTGTTCGATAATTAATGTTGTTTCTTTCAAAGTAAATTTATTTGTATTCACAACAAACATTCATCAATGATATATTGACCATGTTGGATGACACTATGCCATCTTTGAGTAAGTTGAAAAATTCCCCGTTCGAAGAAGCCTTAGTTTTTAGAAGCAAAGAACTGGTCCAACTCATTTTGGATTGGAATCGAAAGTTTTATCATTCAATTAGTTTTGATGGGAGCGAAACAAATGACAGTCGATGGTGCTAAGTCAGGGCTGCAGGGTGGATGGTGCGTCAGTTTCCAATTGTCCCCCATTAATTTTTCACTGGTTATCAAAGAGGTGTGAGCTCAAGGGTTATTATGATGGAACATCACACCTTTGCGATTGGCGATTGTTTTTTCTTGATTTCTTCGTTCAATCTCGATAGTTGATAATATTCGACATTCGAATCCATAGTTTGCTTTCTTGGAAGCAAAAGCAAGCATACCAACACTGACACTGGTGTTCAATAAGACCCTCACCATAAGATTCACACAATTTTTTAGAGCTTGCATCACGTTTTTACCCTTTCTATGCCGATAATGCTCTAATCTTTAAAATGGTGCAAAATAATATAAGCCACACAATCATTAATGCATGAAATGTGCAATTAACGTCATCCATGAGAAAAAAAACTACATTAATTATCGAAGAATCCAATATATAGCAGATTAGAGTATGCATAGTGTCCGTTATGTATGCCAGCCATGGCTGGAAAGGTGCTTAAAAAGCTCATCAAGGAAGCACTCACAACACAGTCCATTCTACCGGAGGCCTATCTTCATGGCTATATAGCTTTGGAGTAAGGCGCTCACTTTGTGAGATGAAGGGCTAGATAACTTCTTGCGGTCTTTGTATAGCACTGAAAAAAGCTGAAATTGTCATTCTAGCCAAGAAAATAGTTCCCAGAGTAAGCACGATCAGCGTTGAGGAAGAACAAGTTTAGTCAAAATTAGCTGTAAAGTACGGGAGGTCCTGATCGGTTTTCTGAGCAAATCAGGGCAATAACTAATCAGGCTGCTTTGGGTGTATTGACACTCAGTCAACAGATGGGTGATGTAAGGGGCCATACTTCATCAAAAAAGCAACTTCTGATGAGTGCCATATAGTATGTGCTCTTGTGCGGATAACTTAGCATAATAGCAGTGACAAGGCGGGCTGAGGATTGCATGCACATAGTAGTCAGGCCCTTAGTTGGTGGCACGGGTCATCAAAAGTGTTAGACTTAACTGATAGAGAAATATCTGCGCGAGTTACATCCACCTGACTATTCAACCCAACCAACGTGAGGCACCTATCACGTGGCCAGATACAAGCTCGGAAAGTGGGAAGGTCAACAAACAAGAATGCAGACAGACAAGAATGCAGACGAACATGAATCCACACGACATCTGGCGAAATACTATATTTCATAAAATTGTAAAATTGCACATTTTGTACTTTTGTCTTAAAAATGTAAAATCAGTTAGTTGTATCTGAATTGCTAAATAAAGCAGTTGTCTTCTTAATTCATAAGCTTGCGTTTTTTAAGTAATCAACTAATAAGAACCTTAACTGGTGCAATCGGTACGGGATCGGCGGTGAAAGTGATTTAGGAAGTTTTGGCAATCAATTAAACAAATCGACGGATTATCGATTATCTTACAACCTGAAATTCGACGGTATATTGTGTTTTTGGGAAAGCGAAAAGTTTTATTGCGAAGAGTGAAAATTATCGACAGTATCGATTACCTTAAAACAGTAACACGACGGTCTATCCGGTTTTGTAGTGAGGAACGATTACGCGAGAAAGGAATTTAGTGCTGTGTCGGGCAGAAAGATACAGTCAACGACTATAACGAAGGATCATCGTTAGATAAAGCACCATGATTGGGCTCATCCTTTCTATCCTTTTTCATGTCCTTTTTAAAATCACGCTAATTTTATCGCCCTTTTTCCCTTATTAAAAGTAGGCATAGAATTAGTAATCCAAGTTTAGAAAGTATTCAGGAATTTAACGAAACCGAATCATTCGATGGAATTAATTTAATCTCAAGTGAAAATCGAAGTGCAAATCGAGTTGAAAGTGAAAATTACAGTTATATTATTAATTTGAAAACTGCTATTAAAATGGCAAATAAAGGTTTGAACTCGGTTACCCTAGGATCCATCGATTTATTCAATTCACTCCGCATTCCCGACGTGATAAAAGATTTACTGAAATTCGAGGGGAACCCCAGACTGTTGTATGATTTTCTTGGCAATATAGATGAAATTCTCGAGCCAATAGCTATAATAAGTGGATCCCCATATGGCCAACTCTTATCGAGAGCAATAAGAAATAAAATAATAGGTCCCGCAGGTATTAAACATATACGGAACTCTACTTGTTTGGGATAATATCAAGGAGAACCTCATCCTTCACTATTCCGATAAGCGAAATGAAACGTCGCTTATAAAAGACTTGCATGGTCTTCGCCAAAATAACAATACAGTGGCAAAATTTTATAGTGAGGTAATTGAAATCCTTTCCAGTCTAAGTAACCACATAAACATCCACGAAGCAGATAAAAACGTCATAAACGCGAAGAAAACGCTTTATTCTGAAATGTTTTTGAATACATTTCTTTCGGGACTTAAGGAACCGTTAGGATCCACCATTAGAGCTATGAAGCCAAAATCACTGGCACTTGCCTTTGCATATTGCACGGAGGAACAAAACATTTTTTATTCGCGCAATGAACAAAATAAATCAATTTTCAGACCATTGGATCACACTCCACTTAGAACACCTACTCAAAATTAAATTCTGAAAAATATACCTCCACCATTAACAATACAAGTGATGAATTACACACGTTGACCTAGAATAGCAACTCCATACCCAACATTTTCAAGGCCAAATCTATTCCAACCAATGCAAAGACAATCATTCCCGATGCTTCAAAGACAAAAACAGTTTAATAATTTTCAAAGACGATTCCAATTCAACCAATCTGCAACACCGGCGCTAAATAATTCAAACTTCATATTCCGACCAATGACCGATTTCTTGCCAAAACCTGAACTGATGGACATTTCTTCCGTAAATGTTAGACAAAACCCCCAACATACTAACAAATTTTACCCACAAAATCAAACAAGACCGACAAACTTCCCAAAATTTACAAGTAAAGAACTTTTTAATTTATCTGAAGTGAACCCAGAGTATTATTATGACGATGGAAATTTCACACATTATTCAAATCCACAATCCAATTTGAACCACCATCAAAATTTTAATCCTTATAATGATGAGACATACCAATGTGAGTACGATCAAGAACAACTAACACATCCCTGGGATAAAACAGCAAATCCGGAAGTAGATCTCTCGTCCAATAAAATTGAGTTAGAAGACGAAAATTTTCATTCAAATGCGTCGAACCCTACACAGGATATTTAGAAATAAATAAACACGGGAAGACACTTCCATATATCAATATTTCCTCACCATTTGGACGCACTCTTCGATTCTTTATAGACACTGGCGCTTCATCTTCATTTATAAACCCCAAATTCATAAACTCAAATTTCAAAAGTTAAACCCATCACGATAACGACTGTTTTGAATAAATACGAGTTAAATAAAGAAGCGAAAGTTCCCCTTTTTATCGAATTTAACCAATCGGGCAAAATGAGGTTTCTAGTGTTTAAGTTTCACAGATATTTCGATGGACTGATTGGGCTCGATATATTGACAGATTTAGGTGCAAAGGTCGATCTAGCGGACAATGCACTAATCACAAGGAACTCTAGGATACAATGAAATTTCAAACCCAATATCACTTCTCAAAAATATTCAATACTCCCAAAGTCAAAAGTCGTAATCAAACTCCCGGTTGATGTTAAAGAGGGTGAAGTACATGTGCAAACAACGGATATTAACAAAAGTATTGTAATCCCAGAAGGGATTTGTCGCGCAAATAATTGGCATATTTTGGTAGAAGTAATGAACTGTTCAAACGAATCCAAAATTCTTTTCCTCGATCATCTCCTCAAAGTCAATAAACTCTCAAATTTGTACTCAGAACTGAACAACTTCAACATAAGTCGCCATGACCCCGACCACACAGAACAAGCCTCAAAGGAGAACATCGAACAACTTATTAGGGCTTCACATCTGAATATGGAAGAACGAAAATTTCTGTTCAAGGTTTGTCGAGAGTTTGAGGATATTTTCCTTAAAGAGGGGCAAAAACTCACCTTCAGGAACCAAATCAAACACCATATTCGAACACATGCTGATATTCCCATTTACACGAAATCGTACCGTTATCGCTACGTACATAAAAAAGAGGTTCGTCGTCAAATCAATGAAATACTCAATCAAGGAATAATAAGACCATGTTATTCCCCATAGAGCAGCCCCATATGGATTGTCCCTAAGAAAAAGGATGCCAATGGCAAGCAGAAATGGCAACTTGTGGTTGACTATCACAAGCTCAACGTAAAAATCCTTTGTGATAAATACCCACTCCCTGATATTGCCGATATCCTTGACAAGCTGGGCAAATGTGTGTACTTCAGTACAATAGACTTGGCCAGCAGCTTCCACCAAATTGAAATGAGCCCAACGGATGCTGCAAAAACAGCTTTTACTGTGGAAGGTGGTTATTTCGAATATATTCGCATTCCTTTCCGATTAAAGAATGCTCCCTGAACCTTTCAGCGTATAATGGACAATGTACTTGGTGAATTACAAGCCGTTGTGTGCTTAGTAGATCTGGATGATATAATTATCTTCTCAAAATCATTGCAGGAACATGTTGAGAATCTCCGGAAAGTATTCGCCCGGCTTTGGAAGGCAAATCTTAAAATTCATCTAGATAAATCAGAATTTCTGCATAAAGAGATTGCTTTTTTAGGGCACACCTTGTTACCACCGAAGGAGTCAAACCCAACCCCGATAAAATTAAAGCCATTAAAGATTTTCCCCTTCCTCAGACACAAAAATAAATTAAATCCTTCCCAGGATTGTTGGGTTATTATCGCAAATTCATCCCAATTTTTGCTAAACTGACGAAACCACTCACTGAATGTTTAAAAAAGGGTAGTAAAATCGATGTCAATCCAAATTACATTCATACATTCAACCATTGTAAACATCTCTTAACAAACAACCCCATATTGCAATATCCTGACTCCACTAAACCCTTCGTCCTCACCAGCGATGCAAGTAATTTTGCAATCGGGGCTGTTCTGTCGCAAGGCCCGATTGGAAGCGACAAGCCAATTTGCTATGCGAGTAGGACTCTGACTTCTTCCAAGATAAATTATTCAACGATCGAAAAAGAGCTTCTTGCGATCGTTTGGGCCGCAAAGTATTTCCGACCTTATTTGTTTGGCAGAAAATTTAAGATCCTAACAGACCATAAACCACTAATGTGGTTAATGAGTTTAAAGGACCCTAATTCTAAACTCATTCGATGGCGCCTCAACTTAGAAGAATACGACTACGAGATTGTGTATAAAAAAGGTACACAAAATTCAAATGCCGATGCACTGAGTCGCATAAAGTCCATCCCAGGTGGCGCAAATAACGAGTTAAATGCAAACGAGACCTCATCATCTGTAGCAGCTGCAATGATGCCAAACTAAACTCATAATAGCATAGAGAGACCTCTAAATGAATTCCACATCCAAATGATCCTAGAAAAATCCGATCGAGTATCCCCTACAACTTTGCACTTCATATTTCGAAACAAACAACGAAGAAAAGTCTGTCTCCCCGAATCCACCGAAGAAAATCTTTTAGAAACTTTCAAACGATTTCTAGCCCCAATAAAACAAACGCATTTCTAATTGACGACGAAACTTTCAAACTTGTTCAAAACGTCTACTCTAAATATTTTTCCAGGAGTAAAACATTTAAAATTATACGCTGTGTGGGAATTTTGCAGGACCTAACAGACAATGACGAACAAAACAGGGTCATCCAAAAATATTATACAAATAACAACCATAGGGGAATTAACGAAACAGTCCTACATCTTAAAAGACATTATTACTTTCCTTTCGTCAAGACAAAAGTTACCAAAATCATTAATAATTGTGAACGTTCTTAAACCCTTAAATATGATCGTCATCCTCAGAAAATAGAATACCAAACTCCCGAATACCCTTGTAAGCCTTTAGAAAAAATTAACATTGATGTACACACCATCAACAAACGACCAGTTTTAACAATAATAGATAGTTTCTCCCAATTCGCCGCAGCTTACTCACTTACGTCTTAAAACAGTCTTAATATTACTAAATGTCTTAGAGATTTTATTAATATCCATGGTATCCCCAAGAAAATTATTGCAGATCAAGGCATGGAAATAACATCAATTCTTTTCAAAGACTTCTGTCAGCAATACTCCATTGAATTACATATAACATCATTTCAGCAGACCAGCAGTAATGCATATGTAGAGAGGCTAGTCATGTATACAGTAACCGAAAACTCCTTTAAAAATAATATTTCCATAGAGAATTTGCTGCAAACGTTGCATTTACCGTATTCAGGAAAATGCAACTATAGAATTTCATAAACGACACATGTCGAATCGCAGACATGGTGTCAGCTTAATTTAATTATTTAAGTTCCCTCGAAACATGACCTCGCCCCCGTCGTTTTGATCTATACTTTTTAAGCGCACGCATGTACTCGTAAATTCCGTTAAGAATAATAATTTGAACAAAAATGTGTTCGAGTGAATTTGTAAGTTGTGAACAAATAAATTATTTTTTTAATTTCGGCCACCTCGCAATACAAAACTGGCGCAGTCGGTAAACGCGATTATGAAAAGTAATCGTGAAAATAAAAAATAAGGGTATTTCAAAGCCCTAGGCAGAATCTTAGAAGGATTTGCCTCTGACCTCAATCAAAGAATTGTGAGTCAGCTAATCACTACTGGTACGAACTTAATTATCGTGATATAATAGAATTATCTGTTTTAGGGGATCAATTAAGCCTAAAACGATTCTCAAACTTATGAGTGAGGCTGCTCATATTCCAAAAACAAAATAAACACTTAAACCAAATAGTGACTATTAACGGAACAGTTTTAAAAGTGCATGTGAATGAACAGTAACAAAAGATTTAGTGCTTTTTGTGATCGGCGCAACAGTTTAATAAACGGTATGGCGGAACCAGTAGAACAGTTGCAACATGAAATTGTGAAACGAGAAAATCAAATCACACAATTAGCGGATGCACTGAGGCGACTTCAATTAGGAAAAAAAGCAGCAAACGCGAAAGTGCGCGAAAATCTAATGAAAGAAATTCGTTATATGGCAAATTTTACTGGCACATCCGACGTAACCATACATAGTTTTATTGCCAGTACGGAATACTACCTCGGAGGAATCCCGAATGAAGAAGCCAGAAAAGCTGCCACAAGAATCATCTTTTACGAGAAAACACAGGAAGGAAGGCATAATCAATATGGAAGGAACAGACAACTGGGAAGAGATCAAACAAGCACTCAAGCAGCTATATCGACCAGATACGGAACCGGCAGATATATACAGGAGGATTTGTAACTTAAAAGTCAATAATGTAAGTGATCTTGCGTTTCATATACAAAAAATTAAAATTAAATCAGACAAGTTAAAGCTTTTTCATAAGAATTCATTGCATGTAGATTTAAGTAGTGTCAATTCCTTACTAGTAAATACAGTGAAGGAAATGACGCAAGGAATTTTGTATAAAAAGATATACGAACAGCAAGATATTAATCAAATATTAGCAATTATAAAAGAAAGGAGATTTGAAGATTCCTGCATTAGGCCAGAATTTCACATTAAACAATTTAAAAATAACAAAAATTTTACTAAATTTAATCAAAACTGATCATGCATGATCTCAACAACCAAAGACACGATTCTGATAACAGCAAACCAGTACCTGACAATACACACAACAAATTTCAGAAACGGATTCCGACAAACAATCGTTTTCAAGAACAACAAAAAATTATAAGCAGCATTTAGAAAATTCTAGCGATCAATATAAAGGAGCGAATGATTACAATACTAACTACCAAAATTCTGGTAGACTGAACTTTAAAAAACAATCTAGTACCTCCAATAATTATAGGCAACAAAATTATTCATCTGGCAGTGGACAAAACTCTCACCCACAAAAACAATTCTATACCGAACCTATGGAGGTTGGTAATATTCAAGGACCCCAAAAATTTACAGATAGGGAAAAATACAATGAAAATAATCTAGAAAGTGACTTTAACACGAGTCCAGAGGTTAATCACATGGGAAAAAACGAACCATTTTTTCTCAACTAGCCTCGGACAACCTACCCCTTATCAAAATTAATATTGAAAATCATCAATTTATAGCCTTAGTGGATACTGGATCCTCTTTCAGTCAACGACGAATCAATACAAATCTTTCCTAAAATAAAAGTTAATCCAATTCCTTTCTTCACAATAACGCGAAAGGACACTTTCGAATTCGAAGTCCACACCCCGCCACCAACAGAGTTTAAAGCTCCGATAAAGCTTTGGTCAGATGGAAAGTGAAAACTTTAAATAGAAAATATAAATTTATCATCGGAATTGACCTCCTTAACAATTTAGGTACTCTTATCGATTTTGAAGAAAAGACGATTACACTTAATGGACAATCTATTAAATTTATGAACAATCCTTTTTCTTTTCACGAAATTTCTTATCTAGAAAGAATAGATCCAGATTTTCCTAATTTTTTAAAACTGAACCATTTAAATTTCGAAGAGAATTATCCAAAATTCTTAAAAAGTTTGAGGGTATATTTTTCAAGGAGAGGGATAAACTAACGAGCACCCCAACAATTGAACATAAAATAAAAACTACTATGGACCAGCTAATTAATGCAAAGTTGTATCGATACCCGCCTAAACATGAAGATGAGGTCCGCAAACAGATCGCGGAAATAGAAGGACAGGGTATCATACAGAAAAGTAATTCTAGGTATTCCAGTCCATTAATTGTGGTTCCCAAAAAATTAGACAATTCAGGTGTGAAAAAGTATCGGCTAGTAGTAGACTACCGAAGACTTAATGAAATAACGGTTGACGATAAACTCCCCCTTCCAAACATTGAATCAATTTTAGACAACTTAGGAAGGGTACAATACTTTTCAACCATTGACCTGGCCAAGGGATATCACCAAATATTGGTGAGTAAGGAAGGCCGTCACAAAACAGCATTCGTAACACCGCATGGCTTGTACGAATTTGTTAGAATGCCATTTGGGCTGAAAAATGCTCCGGCAACTTTTCAGCGTTTGATGAACGATGTGCTCCGTGACTACATCAACAAAAGTACTCATATTTAGCACTTCTCTAGAAGAACACATCAAATCTTTAACCCAAATATTTAAAACTCTAGAAAAACATCAACTAAATGTTCAAGTCGACAAATGTTCGCTCATGCAAAAAGAAACCTCATTTTTAGGGCACATTGTCACTCCTGAAGGCATTAAACCCAACCCAGAAAAAGTCTTTGCAATTCAAAAATTGCAGCTTCCAAAAACAGAAAAAGATCCAAGAAGTTTCTTAGGAGCAATAGGGTATTATAGAAAGTTTATCCGTTTACCTTAAAAAAGATGTTAAAATTAACACTAAGGACCCTAACTACATAGAGGCCTTTGAAAAATTGTAAACATTGATCAGTTCAAACCCTGTTCTTCGATTTCCCGAGTTCAACAGACAGTTCCAGCTAACAACAGATGCGTCCAAATACGCGATATGCGCAGTCCTGTCACAAAACGGACACCCTGTTTGTTTTGCGTAACGTACCTTAAACTGCCACGAACAAAACTACTCAGCGATTGATAAGGAGTTCTTGGCTATCATGTGGTCCGTTAATTATTTCAGGCCTTATTTATATGCGAACAAGTTCGTCATTTTCACGGACCATCAGCCTATAAAATATTTGCAAACAAAATATAAAGGAAAGGATTTATCTCCACGCCAGCAGCGTTGGCTATTAAAATTGGGTGAATCTCAATTCGACATAAAATACTTAAAAAGAAAGGAAAACCGAGTAGCTGATTTCCTTAGTAGAATTAAACGCCAAGAAACCAATGAGGACGATTCACAAAAAGACAGTAATGAAGTACATTCATATTCGGATCTGGGAATTTTCAATATGGAAAACGGTGAAAGTTCAGATTTGGCTGCAATTCACTCTGCCCAAGAGGAACTCTTGGATCACATCCCTATAAAAAATGAAATAGTAAATAAATACAAAACGCAATTTATTTTAACAAATAAAAAAACAATTGAGCTGGAAATTATTCACGGTAAAAGAATAATATACATATCAGAACATGACTTTGAAAATTTAAGCGATATCCTTAAAACAGATGTGAACAAGTTGGGCAGACAGACCTATGCTCATGTCAGAAGGGTTTTGTACTCAACTTACAAAATGCAGTAACCAGAAACGAATAAAATCATGAAACATGTCAAAGACGATTTTATTGGAGAAAATGTGAAATTCAAGGATCATACTATTATTAACAAAGTTGAACGAATTTTGACTTCTGAGGTATTTGTTATAGTTATACCCATAAATCTCTCCTTTGATAATTTTTTCAGATTTTTTAGAAAACGGGTGTCCATTCGCGAAGAAGGAAACACATTTTTCATGTATTTCCCCCCTATGCCCCCACTGAAGCAAAAACTGTCAGTTTAAGAACTGTTTTGAAAAGCTCTCATAGAGAACTTTCAATTGATACTCATATCGGCTACCTTTCATGAAATTTTTTTTCAGGGGCCACTCTTCTGTACTGTAATCATCGATTCATGGCCTATTTTTTCGAATCCTAAAATGGTTACAAAGCCCTTGAGCTAGGAGCTCTCTCCTGCCTCTTCGACTTGTTTCAATTGTACGTACTAATCTTCATGATATCTATCACTCCTGAAATTTTCATGCAAATTCTAGCAAAGCTGTAGTGTCTTAGTCGGTAAAAAGCGCATATGGCTCCATAGCCATATGTTTCCATAGCAATACAGGGCATATTGCTCCATAGTAATACAGGAAAATTCAAATCGCTATAACTTCGGTAAATACTATTCGATCTTTATGAAACTTTCAGAAAAGATCAATCCTATAAATAGTCATCTGTCTGCTAAATTTTATTGAGTTTAAAGGTACCGTTTAGATTTTTTTCAAGAAAACACAAAATCGATAAATCATACTATTACTAACAAAGTTGAGTGAATTTCGACTTCTCATGTATTTGTTGTTGTTGTACTCATGAAGGCCTACATTTATGATTTTTTTCTGATTTTTCGGATGGAAGGTGTCCAATCGCGAGGGGGGGGTACGCGAAAAGTTCGTACATTTCCCCTTCCCCTGCCCCCCTCGGTACTTATAAGGCAATTTTAAAACTTGTTTGGAAAAGATCTTATTGAAACCTTTCTAACGACACCCTACTCGACTACCAATGGTGAAAAATTTTTTTTGAGGGGTCACCTCCCTATATGGGGAGACCCCCCTTAAACGCCTTTGAAAAATTTTTCCACCCTTGAACTTTCAAAAGGTCACCACCTTTCTACAAAGTTTCATGGCTGTAGCCTCTATAGTTTCGGAGAAAAAGTGCTGTGACATACAGACGGACGGACGGACGGACGGACAGACGGACACAGGTCGTGATTGCAATAGGGTTTTGTATTTTAGTACAAAACTCTAAAAAGGGTAAAATAGGTATTTACACAAAATTGGATGATCATAAATATAATATTGTACAACAAAAAATCCGAGAACTTTTTCTAATGACAGCAAAATAAGGTTTTTCAGATGCTCATTGCGAGCAAAAGATATCACTACAGAAACTGAAGCTGTTAAACAAGTACCATTTTACCATGTAAGAGAAAGCATTCACTCCGGAATACAAGAATCTTACGCCGCACTTAAGAATTAAATATATATTTTCCAAAACTCCTAGAGATAATAACCACTGTGATTAGCCAGTGCGAAGTTTGCCAACGAGTGAAGTACGACAGACGTCCCATTAAGCCAAAATTCAAACTCACTGAGACTCCATCCAATATTAATGATATTATACACGTGGATATATTCATAATAATGAAGAATAGCTTTTTGACAATTATCGATAAATTTTCCAAATTTGCAGCAGCTTAGCACCTCCCTAATAGAAATCACATCACAATCATAGAAAAACTAGAGGTTCACTTTGCCGAAATTGGGAAGCCGAAGAAAATAATAGCTGGAAATGAGTTCAGTGGAGTTTTATTAAAAGACCTTACAATCCGAAGACATTACTTTGCATTTAACGAGACCTCATAGCCATACGGGAGTAGCCGATGTTGAAAGGCTACATAACACTATATTAGAACAAGTTGGGTAAACAGACCTACGCTCATGTCAGAAGGGTTTTGTATTCAATTTACAAAATGCAGTCACCAGATCGAATCAAATCAAGAAACATGTCAAAGACGATTTTATTGGAGAAAATATGAAATTCGAAGATCATACTATTATTAACAAAGTTGAACGAATTTCGACTTCTGAGGTTTTTGTTATTGTTATACTCATAAATATCTCCCTTGATAATTATTTCAGATGTCCATCCGCGACGAAGGAAACACATTTTTCATGTATTTCCCCCCTGTGCCCTCACTGAAGCAAAAACTGACAGTTAAACAACTGTTTTGAAAAGCTCCCATGAAAACTTTTATTTCATACTTATATCGGCTACGTTTGATTAATTTTTTTCAGGGGGCCACTCTCCTGTACTGTTATCATCGATAGATGGCCAATTGTTTTCGAATCCTAGAATGGTTACAAAACCGTTTTGCTAGGAGCTCTCTCCCACCTCCTTGACTAGTTTCACTTATGAGCATTGATTGTAGGTACTCATCTTCAGTCATTCTTAGATTGAATCAAGTGTTCAAAGCATGCACCTTAAACGTTGAAGTTGGGAAAAATAACTCAAAATTATTCAATCTTCGCATTTAAAACAGCCACTATTTTGTTTTACGATTACTGATACCACTAACTGAACCGATTCTCAAAGATATACATGACACCTATCATTACTGAAATTTTCATGCAAATCCTAGCAAAACTGTAGTGTCTGAGTCGGTAAAAAGCGCATGTTGTTACATACCCTTATGTTGCCATAGTAATAAATGCAGCGCATATTGCTCCATAGTAATACAAGAAAATTCAAACCGCTATAACTTCGCTAAATATAATTCAATCTTTATGAAACTTTCAGGATCGATCAACCTTATAAAAAGACATCTACGTACTGAATTTCATTGAATTTAAGGGTACCGTTAAGGTTTTATTCAGGAAAACATAAAATCGATAAATCATACTATTACTAACAAAGTTGAGTGAATTGCGACTTCTCACGTATTTGCTGTTGTTGTACTCACCAAGGCCTACATTCCTGATTTTTTTCAGATTTTTCACATCACAGGTGTCCAATCGCGAGGGGGGGGGGACACAAATTTTTCGTGTATTTCCCCTCCCTGTGCACCCATCGAAGCAAATTTTGCCAAACTAAGACCTGTTTTGAAAAGTTCTCATGAAGACCTTTCATTTGATACCCACATCGGCTACCTTCAATGAAATTTTTTTTTAGGGGGGTCACTCTCCTATATGGTGAGACCCCCCTTAAATACCTTATAAAATTTTTTGTAGTTGAACTTTGAAGAGATCACCACTTTACACCTGCACACAAAATTTGATGTTTCTAGCTTAAGTAGTTTCCGAGACAAACTGCTGTGACACACGGACGGACGGACGGACGGACGGACGGACGGACGGACAGACGGACAGACTGGTCGCGAAACTAGTAGGGTTTTGTAAAATAATTTTACAAAACCCTAAAAAGAATTAAAGTATTCAGATCAAAGTAAAGAAGTGGACTTCGATTGTCAACCTGCAGCTATAAAAAGGCCAAATAATAATGAAAAGGTTGAAAGCTTCAATGAAGGTCAAAAATTAATCTTAGAAAACGCAATTCAGTAAGGACCTAAAGAGGAAGTTCTAGTTTCCAAATTTAATTTAAATATAACACGAGGCGACATACAGACACTGAAAGACTTGCACTGGCTAAATGATAACAAACTTAATTTTTACCTAAGATTGATAGCCGAACGTTGTGTAAGAGAAAATTCTGAATTCATACCGAAAACCTATGCTATGAATACATTTTTCCTACCAAGCTTATTAGAAGCCGGATATAATGCTGTCCGTAAAAGGACAAGGCAAGTTAACCTATTTTCTTTCGACATAATATTAGTCCCAGTACAGCCGTAATAAATTTCAAATATAATTCTATAAAATACTATGACTAGGCCATGATAATTCTATTACTTTGTCTGCTTTAGAAAATTATATAGCCGAAGAAACACTTGATAAATTAAATCAGCCTTTAGACACAACAAAATTTGTTGAGGAACATGTAAAGAATATTCCACGACAAAACAACAGTAGTGATTGCGGAGTGTTCAGTTGCATATTTGCAGAATATATTAGTAGAAATCAGAAATTTAATTTTTCACAAGAGAAAATGCCTTACTTTCGACAGAAAATGATTATTGAAATCGTTCAAGCGTAACTTCTTTAAATAATTTATAGATCCTAATTGCAATACTAATCAGCATTTTTGCATTCGGTCAGCCGGCCGCTGTGACACTCTTACTAAATCCAATCGAGACAAAAAACGGATAAACAACGGTAAACTTGGGACAAACAGAAATAATAACTACGACTAGGACTATTTTACACATCATAAACGTTGACGAGATTAAATCAACAATAGACACATTTGAAGAAAACTTGCAAAAATTAGGAATTATTAATGATTCTTTCATTAAAAATGAGTTAGAAAATCTCCAGGCAAAATAATCCGCTATAAATCCCAGGGATAGACAACATAGAGGTCTTATCAACTTAGTAGGCACAGCACAAAAATTTCTTTTTGTAACAATGAGTGATGAAGATCGGAAGATCATATCTGACCATTTAGAAACAATTAATTAAAATAAGAAGAGGAAATTACTAATTTGAACAATCAAATTGAGATAAATTCCTTTCTAAATGACAGAAATAGGATAGTTAAAACGTACCAAGAAAACCGAAAACGAAAAGAATATTATTAAACATCAGCTTAAATTGGATCATATATTCCAAATTGAAATATTAAAAGAGAAACTAAATCAACTTGTAGATAACATAGGACTGATCAGACACAGCATTATCCATCCTAGTTTATTGACTGCAACCGAAATCAAAGAAACAAAACTAGATTTTTACAAACAAAAAAACGTACGTACAGGACTCTTAAAACATGACATGACGGTTCTTGCGAATAAAATTCCAGACTCCTATAAATTAATTGATTATAAAGTAATTATTGCAATGCCTAATGAAGACAATCGGGAAATCGACCTTAAAGACCAATTTATCATTGAAATTAATTAAACTAAATACCATTATGATGAAGAAACTTTGTATTTAAATGAACTTACCCCTTAAATAATTGTATTACAAACAATAATTGTAAATTAATAAGAATAAAGAAAGTGAAATAAGAAAAATAGACGGAAATACAATAATATGTAAAAATTTAAAAAACGAAGAAATAATAAACTTATGTGACCATAGAAAAATAACATTAAGTGGAAATTACTTGTTAGTCATAAATAACTGTACACTAAAAATTTTAAATAAAACATTCAGTAACAATAATAAAAAATTCGTTGATAAATACTTTTACATTGATGAAGAAACCTATAACTTCACACAAAAATTGTCTTGAAAAATATGGAAAACGTTAAACAGATAAACCATTTAAAAATACATACAAGCATAAATTATTTTACCTTTGGAATCATTTCATTTATTTTAATAAATTTAGCACTATGGATTTTTGTGATTTTGAAAAGAAATAAAAGCATGTTACATTCATTACAAATTGTAAAAGAAAACATTCATAGAATTCAGGAGAATTCTCACTCAAAGGGGGGAGAAGTCATGTATACAGTAACCGAAAACCCATTTAAAAATAATATTCTCATAGAGAATTTGCTGCAAACGTTGCATTTACCTAATTCAGGAAAATGCAACGATAGAATTTCATAAACGACACATGTCGAATCGCAGACATGGTGTCAGCTTAATTTAATTATTTAAGTTCCCTCGATACATGACCTCGCCCCAGTCGTTTTGATCTATACTTTTTAAGCGCACGCATGTACTCGTAAATTCCATTAAGAATAAAGTTTGATTAGTTTAATTTGAACAAAAATGTGTTTGAGTGTATTTGTAAATTGTGAGCAAATAAATTATTTTTTTTTAACTTCGGCCACCTCGCAATACAAAACTGGCTATACTCTACAATGGCCGAAATATACCATATCATACTTGAAAAGCGTAAGGATAATAACATTGATATTGATCATGACGATATCTTCAACGAAGTCATGATCACATATAATAACGCCATCCATTCAACTACCAAACTAACCCATTACGAACTGTTCACTGGAAAAACCCATGCATTCAACAAAACTGTGCAATTCAATCAAGAGCATGAATACCTAGAAGCACTCAATAAGTTTAGATCAACTATACGTATATCTCATTATCAAAGATAAAGTAGACAAATTGGTAAATCGGAATCTCGACAAGATAAATACAAATTGCACTGACCCCTTACAGCTCGAAGAAAATGAAATCGTGTTTCGGAAATAATGTAGGTGCAATAAAAGTAAGCATATTTAGTAAGCATATCGTTCAAAAAGACAATAAAATTACACTTATAACTACACGAAATCAAAAACTACATAAAGCTAAAATTAAATTTCAGGATAACACTAGCAGCGCAAGGACAACGGATGGAAATTCAGGACCTGACTAACAGTAAAGGACTTCTGCCTATACAAATTGGGACGGCAAGGACAATACACTCATATAAAAACCTTCTGCATATAATACGACTCGAACCAAGTTCGAACAAGAAGTCAATGGCCAATCTAAATAAAATAATCAAATAATTGAACGTTTTGACAATATCACTAAATATGTTAACCAACAACAGAAAAGCATAACATCCTACCCAGAATACTTGGAGAAAACCGTAAAAAATAAAATTAATTCCGAAGACCTCTCTATCCGCTATTTGCAATACTTGAATCAATTTAACTACAATCTCGAACTTCTTGACAATCACCTAAGCAGTATATCCGAAACGATCACCCTGGCAAAATTAAAAATTATCTCAAAACATATCCTTACTCCATCCAAAATTTCAGAAGTAGACGATACCTTTGCAGAAAAACTTGTTAACATAACATCAAAAGAAAACCTTTACGAGTTACTAGATCTCCAAGCCTACTATAATAACACCAACATAATTTTTAACATCCAGATTCCCTTGATCTCCACCGAAATATATTCCATCCATCATATCATACCGCTTCCTACAAATGAAGGTAATTTTATCCACTCCAAACGTTACCTAATAATGAGCTCCAATGAGATCATGTAGCTAGACGAAAAATGCCCACAAATCGAACAAATCTTCTACTGTCGAGAATCGATCCACAAGAAAAAATCCCCGTTGGCAGCACCAGCCGGAAAGGTAAATTTCTCGTATGTAGCATAAAGCTTCGAAAAAAAATTTGGCTTGCCTACTACTCAACTTCTTTCTGCAATTTTCGTAGTACCACATGGGTATTTATTAACATACTAAAAATCTGGCTACGTTCGTTCTTAGAGACCTTTTATCGGGGCGCAAATATTTTGCTAATTAAATTGAGTTGCATACGTATGGATTACATATTGAAAATCGGCGGATCATAAATTGTTGTAAACATATAAATACCGGTTTCGCCCTTCTCGCATTTGCTGTTTACACAGTTCACAGTGGTAACCACACAAAGGCTTAAATAGCTCGAATAGTTAATTTCAAAAGATTTCCATGAAAGTTTAATCAGCACTTGCGTTGCCATTAATATATACATTTTCAATTTTTTTCTGAACTATGAGGGCCGTCATTTCAATTTTTATTGAAATCGGCTGCTAAAAATATTAAGCTGTAAATTTTCGACTTTTTCATTTGTCATTCGATTTGCATAATCAAATTAAATTAACTTGCGTTAATAACTTATAATTTCAAGTTTCAACGGAATCTGTTGAGAATCTTGGCTGCTACAGAAATAAAAAAAATTGTATGCCACCCCCTGTATGGGGAGACCCCCCTTAAAATACCTTAAAATATTTTCTTGCACTGCAAATTTCAAGAGGCACCACTTTTGACCTACGTAGAAAATTTCCTCATTCTAGCTCATGTGGTTTGCGAGAAAACTTGTTTTGACGCACGAACAAACGGACGGACAGACAGACAAGTCGCGATTTTATAATTTTTTTAGGGGATTGTTAAAAAGATTTTACAATATCTTAAAAATGGTCTGGTTTATAAATTCTATCAAGTAAAGTCATTTAAAACGTTATCATGAAAAATATTCATTATTTCAGTTGGCACTAAAATAGCGAATTGCGCTTGCCTTCTGACCTTTGGGGGCCGCCATTTTGAATGCATGCATTTTATTTTGGATTATTTTAAATCTTTGTATGCTAAGAACTCATCAATCAATGTACTATCTCGTTCAAATAGAAGTTTCACTCTAGACAGGGCAAAATAATTCAATTTTTAAAGAAAATGGCAGCTAAAAATATTAGGCTTTAAATTTTCGACTTTTTTATTTTTCATTCAATTTTAATAATTTCCTGCATAATACAAGAACATAGTACAGAGATCCATAATCTCAAGTTTCATCAAAATCCGCTGGAAAATGTGACCGCTAGAGGGCCACAAAAACCTGAAAAAAACGCATATTTAAACGGCCGCCATTTTGAAATTTGCTCATGCATGATCACCAAAATATCAAAGATTGTAGGCCCAAATAATGTCTATCTTGAAACCGAATTTCTTATATGTCGGATTAAAATTGCGACTTTAAAAAGCCTTTGAAATTTTGCCCTTTAACTGGCCGCCATTTTGTTTTTTGCAACCTGACCTCCAGTTTTTTCACGTAATTCTTTAGATACTTATAATTTCTATCAAGTTATCAAATTTCATGAAAATCTCTTGAAAGCTTTGACCACTATTACAACAACAAAATTTTGCACGTTTTTCGACCTTTGAGCGGCCGCCATTTTGTTTCTGCCGTACCGACTTTGGATTTTTTATTGTGAGATTCATCACATACAGCAATGAACCTTTGTACCAAATTTCATCCAAATCGGAGCTATACTTTGGTCAGCACAGAAATCACGATTTTTCGTCTAAAATGGCCGCCATTTTGTTTTTGTGCGGCCGATATAGCTGGTTCACGAACTTAACCGAGATAATTATCCAATACACCTTTCCTGAAAATTTGGTGAAAATCGAAGCAAAATTGCGACCTCTATCGTGGTCACAAATTTCGTTATATCCCATATATATATATATATATATATATATATATATATATATATATATATATATATATATATATATATATATATATATATGATGCTCTCCGCAATAGGTAAATTTCTCTCGAGAAATTTACCTAAGACGCACGCTTCAACATGTATTGGAAATATTTCAAACAATAAACCTGTGTCCTGTACATTTTATGATCGGAGCATCAAAACAGAAATCTTCCAACCCGAACACCATTATCTAATCCTGATAAACGTAGCTGAAACCAAAGTCAGCACTACGTGCCAACCCAACGAAGTATCCGTAAAGGGAACAATCCTTATACACTTCGAAGGCTGCGAGATTATAATCAACGATATAGTATATACATCCCAGGAACAATCATTCGTCGAACAAACAATTGTTCATCCAAAACTGTTTAACAAAATTAATATCTCATCCACAGACATTAACCCATTTCACCTCAAGCATCTGGAAAAATATCAATTTTCGGAAAAAAGTCCTGCATTACTCACCATCCTATCCAGGAACCCAAATTCATCTGGCTGTCGCAATCTAAGGGGGGAGGAGTTACATCCACCTGACCATTCAACCCAACCAACGTGAGACACCTCTCACAAGGCCAGGTACAAACTCGGACCGTGGGAAGGTCAACAAACAAGAATGCAGACGAACATGAATCCAGACCACATCCGGCGAAATAGTATATTTCATAAAATTGTAAAATTGCACATTTTGTACTTTTTTCTTTAAAACTTAAAAATGTAAAAGCAGTTCGATGTATCTGAATTGCTAAATAAAGCAGTTGTCTTCTAAATTCGAATTAACTAATAAGAACCTTAACTCGCGCAAAGAGAAACAACCATCACTCAGGTATTGGCAACAATCTTGAGTGAGTGGCGTGAATAGGAGATAGACTGCGTACCTCATTCTGCATCTGAGACTCTGGCTAAATTGTAGACATGGTGGGAGTGCCTTCTTTCTGAGCTAGCTCTGGGGTAGACATGGATGTTTTAAGACTTACTTGCACAAGATAAGCAAGTCACGGTCCCTCGATTGTAAGTTATAAGCTAGAGAGGTTGATGATACTATGATATGGCACGGTAACCTTGTTGAGGAACTAGAAGAGCTTTCTCTAGATAACCCAATCGGAGAGGTGCTTAGAAAAGTTGATGAATGGGATCAAGTGGCATGTTAGCTTTGGACAATTCTAATTGCAAGAATCGTGTACCTGACATATTAGAGGGATCTGTTCTCTGACACTCTGTTTTCCTTCTTCCTCTCCCACTAGAAGAGAGAGACCCACATCAAAATAGGCATAAACAAGTTGGGTAGACAGACCTATGCTCATGTCAGAAGGGTTTTGTACTCAACTTACAAAATGCAGTAACCAGCAGCGAATAAAATCAAGAAACATGTGAAAGACGATTTTATTGGAGAAAATGTGAAATTCGAGGATCATACTATTATTAACAAAGTTGAAAGAATTATGAATTCTGAGGTATTTGTTTTAGTTATACCCATAGATATCTCCCTTGATCATTTTTCCAGATTTTTTAGAAACACATTTTTCATGTATTTACCGCCCCCCCCTGTGCCGCCACTGAAGCAAAAACTGTCAGTTTAAGAACTGTTTTGAAAAGCTCTCATAGAGAACTTTCAGTTGATATTCATATCGGCTACCTTTCATGAAATTTTTTTCAGGGCCCACTCCTCTGTACTGCAATCATCGATTCATGGCCTATTTTTTCGAATCCTAGAATGGTTACAAAGCCCTTTTGCTAGGAGCTCTCTCCTGCCTCTTCGACTTGTTTCAATTGTATGTACTCATCTTCATGATACCTATCATTCCTGAAATGTTCATGCAAATCCTAGCAAAGCTGTAGTGTCTAAATCGATAAAAAGCGCATATGGCTCCATAGCCATATGTTTCCATAGTAATACAGGGCATATTGTTCCATAGTAATACGGGAAAATTCAAACCGCTATAACTTCGTCAAATACTATTCGATCTTTATGAAACTTTCAGAAAAGATCAATCTTATAGAAAGTCATCTATTTGTTAAATTTTATTGAATTTAAGGGTACCGTTTAGATTTTATTCAAGAAAACTTAAAATCGATAAATCATACTATTGCTAACAAAGTTGAGTGAATTTCGACTTCTCATGTATTTGTTGTTGTTGTACTCATAAAGGCCTACATTCATGATTTTTTTCAGATTTTTCGGATGGAAGGTTTCCAATCGCGAGGGGGGGGTACGCGAAAAGTTCGTACATTTTCCCTTCCCCTGCCCCCCTCGGTACCGATAAGGCAATTTTAAGACTTGTTTTGAAAGGATCTCATTGAGACCTTTCCAATGACACCCTACTCGACTACCAATGGTGAAATTTTTTTTTGAGGGGTCACCTCCCTATACGGGGAGACCTCCCTTAAACCCCCTTGAAAAATTTTCCACCCTTGAACTTTCAAGAGGTCACCACTTCTGACCTTTCCACAAAGTTTCATGGCTGTAGCCTCTATAGTTTCGGAGAAAAAGTGCTGTGACATACAGACGGACGGACGGACGGACGGACGGACGGACAGACGGACAGACGGACAGACGGACACAGGTCGTGATTGCAATAGGGTTTTGTATTTTAGTACAAAACCCTAAAAATGAAGATCTAGCCTGAAATGATGTATCAAATGGTTCCAGGCTAGGTTGTTAGATTAACAGGGGAGATTTTTAGTGGAAACAATAAAAATGCCAGGAAACTTACATCTTAAAAATTAATCAATTGAGCATAGCGGAGTTCAAAGAGGAGTTGGAACAGCGAAATCCGGCCACGCAAGGTACAAAGGCTATACTGATTGAACGCTTGCATGACGCGATCGAGTCGGAAGGCGGGAATCTAGATTCGGGTGAGCTCTCAGATGCAGAAAAAGGCGCAGAAGGTGCTGAAGCCGAAACACCAAAACCAAAGGAACCCGAAAATGTGCTAATACAAATGTTGATGCTGATGCAGCAAGAGCAGCGACAACAGTCATCCAATTTAACTGCGAAGCTAAATGAACAATCAGCGCAGCTAAATGAACAGACATCCAGTTTAGCTGTGAAGCTAGATGAACAATCAGCGAACCTAGACCAACAAGCGTTCGAAATCAAGGCACACATCACACAGAAGCTGGAAACACAGTCAACCGAAATAAAAGCGGGCTCAGTAGTCTCAACAGCTAAATTAAATGCATCGAGGAAAAGGTATACCAGGTCGAGGAGAGAATCAACCTTGAGATCAGCCAGGTCAAGGAGAGAATCAACCATGAGATGGAAAAAGTGAAAAAGGACTTGGAAGCAGCGAAGGCAGTAGTAACCGCAGCGCAAAGCTCATCTAGAAGTGTGCAAGCACCAATATTCGACGGGCAAACGGTCTGGACTCTTTACAAAACCCAGTTTAAAGCTGCCGCTCGCATAAATCACTGGGATGAGCAGGAACGAGCAACTGCGCTAATTCTTGCTCTAAGAGGCCCAGCTGCCGAGCTGTTGCAGACGATCCCCGTTGAATTGCACTCAAACCCAAATGCTATAATGAATGCGCTCGACATGCGTTATAGAGACGATCATCTAAAGCAGATTTATCGGGCACAGCTAAGGCACCGGGTGCAGAAGTCTGGTGAAACCCTACAGCTGCTAGCCCAAGACATTGAGCGACTAGCACTTTTGGCTTACCCAGCCTACGACCCGGAATATCAAGATGATGCAGCAACAGAAGCATTCATCAGCGCACTAAAGGACCCGGAATCGCAACAAGCCGTGCGTTTAGCTCAAAAGCAAACGGTTAAGGACGCATTGGCTTACAGTCTGAACTTTGAGGCAGCGAAAAATATGACTCGTACCACTGCCCGGGCTCGTGAGGTAGTGACTGAGAGTGCAGGTGTGAGCGCGTGGAAATCGAGCGAGACCCGCAAGTAAATGTTACGCCTAGATGCTGGAATTGCGGAGAGAAGGGGCACCTGCAAAGAGACTGCAAGAAGCAAAGAAAACCGAGCTATTGTCCAGAGTGTGCAGCTAGGAGGAGATCCAGACCGACTCAGGGGCCCAGAATGGAAGCCCTTCAAACAGAGGGGTCGGGAAACATGTAAGAGCCAACTTTGTGGGAAAGCGGTTGGCTAGGAGGGTCGACGTCCCCAGCACCACCATCACCGTGTTAAGATTACATCGTGGAGAAGCAGACTTACGCCTTCCGGGTCAAGTTGATGGAGAACACTGCACCTTAACAATCGACACTGGTGCAACCCGATCGATTATCCGACCAGACCTAGTTAGACAGCAACAACTTCACAAGGGCAAAATTTTCTCACTACGGACAGCTACGGGAGAAACTGCACCTGTTCATGGAGAGGTCAACCTCCAGATACAGTTGGGAGACCTTGTATTCCGACATAATTTTCTGGTCGCGAACATTATGGATAACTGCATTCTTGGAATGGATTTTCCGCGACCACATAGAATCACGTTGGATTTGGGCAAACGTGTTTTGAAATGGCAGAATGTCGAAGTACTAATGGATGATCCCAGCGTCCAAGTTCCCAAGATGAATGTAGTGGTATGTACTGACACTGATGTACCGAATTCTTTCGAAAGCATTGTATGGGCCAAGCTTGATGGTGATTCTGGAGACCACCGATCTTATCTGATAGAGCCAACGAAACTCACGACCATCATTGGAAAAGGAGGCAAGACACAGACAAAGCCCGTGAATCCACGTCTGCAATATTGAAGCAGGTCAGATTGCCAGTGCAGCTATTCAAACGAGCCTCTGAACTGGTCACCAAGTACAGTGACATCTTCTCAACAAGCCCGGATGACCAAGGCCAAACGAGTATGGTAACTCACGTCATAGATAAACAGGGTGCCAAGCCGATTCGACAAGCACCGAGACGTCTCTCTATAGCGAAACAAGGAGAAGTGAGCACGCTGATCTCAGACATGGAAAAACAAGGCGTTATTGAACCTTCTGTCAGTCCATGGGCCGCGCCTGTAGTTCTAGTAAAGAAAAAGGATGGTAGCACTCGCTTTTGTGTCGACTATAGGCAGCTTAACGACTTCACTAAGAAAGATAGTTACCCGTTCCCACGCATCGATGACATCATGGACACTTTAGCCGACGCAAAATGGTTTTCTACACTCGATCTCAAGAGTGGCTACTGGCAGGTAGAAATTGACAAGAAGGACCGAGAGAAGACCGCATTTTCACTTGGGACCGGATTGTGGCAATTTGTGGTGATGCCGTTTGGGCTTTGCAATGCTCCAGCCACTTTCGAACACCTGATGGAGTACGTGCTACGTGACCTTACCTGGAAAACCTGCTTGGTGTACCTAGATGACATCATTGTCATCGGGAGGACGTTCGAAGAGCATGTGTGGAACTTAGAAGAGGTTTTCTCCCGATTGCGACTGGCGAATTTGAAACTTAGTCCCGACAAGTGTCCCCTTTTCGCAGCTGAAGTAAAATACCTGGGACACATCGTATCAGCAGAAGGGGTCAAAACAGACCCTGAGAAAATTGAAGCCGTGAAAAGCTGGCCAACACCAAACAACAAGCGCCAACTACGAAGTTTTCTGGGTCTGGCAACCTACTTTCGAAGATTTGTCAAAGATTTGTCAAAGTCTAAAATAGCTGAGTGTCTCTATCAGCTAACCGAGAAAAATCGTTCGTATGTCTGGAATGAACAATGCCAGACTGCATTTGAGACCATGAAGGAGAAGCTGTGTGAATCACCCGTGCTGGCATATCCAAAACCCGGAAAAATATTTGTAGTTGATACCGATGCAAGCAACGGTGGTATTGGAGCTGTACTCTCCCAGCAGATCAATGGCGAAGAAAGAGTTCTCTCTTATTACAGTCAAGTTCTTTCAAAAAGTGAGAGGAACAACTACGTGACCAAGAAGGAGCTATCGGCTATAATAGAGGCCACCAAGCAGTTCCACAAGTACCTATATGGCCAGGAATTTGTTCTTTGAACGGACCATGCATCGCTGAGATGGCTACTTAACTTCAAAAACCCCGAGGGACAAGTTGCGAGATGGACGAAAGATTGCAGTCATACGACTACGAAATTGTTCATCGGAAGGGCGGAGTTCATGGGAATGCTGACGCCCTATCTCGTCGTCCATGTCCAGCTAACTGCAAGCATTGCCGACGGATTGAGGAAAAGGAACCGCCCGTTGATCTGCGATTGATAACGGCCAAATTCGATGAAGGTTGGTCATCGGAGAAGATTCATAGTGCCCAGTTAGCCGATGAAGACATCGGACCATTGCTCGTATGGAAGGAAACGACTGGGTGGCCTGAGTGGAAGGCCGTTTCAACGCATGGCGCAACGCTGAAAAGCTATTGGGCACAATGGAACTCCCTTCAGGTGGAGGGTGGCGTACTCAAGCGAAAATGGGAAACGGCGGATGGCAGCTCCTATAGGATGCAAGCTATACTACCCAAAAGCCAAATCCACGATGTGGTTAAGGAAATGCATGAAGGATCCTCGGGAGGCCACCTTGGTGTTGACAAAACCTTAGCGAAATTGCGGGAAAGGTTCTCCTGGCTCCACGCTCGAGAAGACGTAGAGGACTGGTGTCGCAGATGCACAATTTGCGCTTCCGTCAAAGGTCCAAAGCAACGACTGAAAGGACAAATGCAAACCTATAACGTGGGGGTACGGTTTGAAAGGATTGCTGTTGATATTGCAGGACCCTTCCTTGAATCTGAATGGGGAAATCGATACACGCTGGTTGTAGCCGATTATTTCAGCAAGTGGCCCGAGGTCTACCCCATTCCCAACCAGGAAGCAACTACTGTAGCCAAACAGCTAGTGTTAAATTGGGTCAGTAGGTACGGCGTACCTTGGGAACTACATTCGGATTAAGGCCGAAACTTTGAGTCACTGGTATTTGGCGAAATGTGCGAGCTGCTGGGAATACGGAAAACGAGGACAACACCGCTGCATCCCCAATCCAATGGAATGGTCGAACGTTTCAACGGCACGCTCAATAAACACCTGGCCAAAATGGTTGACGAGAACCAAAGGGACTGGGACCAACACATCCCACTATTTTTGATGGTGTACAGAGCTGCCGAACATACATCGACGGGCCAAGCCCCAGCCAAACTCATTTTTGGAAAGACTATTCGTCTGCCGGCTGATATAAAGTTCGGAACATCCCCTGAGAAACCCCAAACGATCTCGGAGTACGCAAGTGAGCTAAGACAATGGTTGAATCGGATACATCGGACCGGGCGAAAACACCTCGAATCGGCTTTTGACCGCATGAAGACCAGGTATGATCTAAAGGCAAATTCTACTGGCTTCCAGCAAGATGACTTGGTCTGGCTATATAACCCACAGCGACGGAAGGGTATGTCTCCAAAGTTGCAGCATAATTGGGAGGAACCACACCGAGTTACAACGCGAATCAAAGACGTCATATACTGAATACAGGAACATCGTAAGCCAAGAGCCAAAATGAAAATCGTGCCCCTGGATCGACTTGCCCCATATTACATCCAGGGAGAATTGACTACAACTGGCGATACATCTTTTCGGGGCGAAAAGAACTGAGGTGGGGGCAGTGTTACATGTACAAAGAATTCTGCGAGCTACTGTCGCAATTGTTTTCACAACAATTAAGAACATCAACAAAATGAATTTGCTCGAAACCACGACAACCCACGAAGCATGATCAACATTTGGAAGTGAGTCACTGCTCTATTCATCTGCTCGAATATATCAGATACCTCTCGGCAGAACATTCGCCAACGTACGAGAAATGCATTGAACGGATGGAGACCCTATATAAAGGCGAGCTGAATGAATGGGGGGATCATTAATTCATTCAACCGCGATAGTAAAAACGGCGATAGTGTGTGGAAAGCGATATTGATCGAGTAATAGTGAAGTGATTTTAGAAGACAATTGCGATAAGAAATTTACGGACAAGTGTTAGACTTTTAATAGTGAAAATTAAAATTGTGAAATAGTTAAATAAGTGATTGTGCATTGTTTTTTTGTTATTAAATAAACTCTTTTAACTTAAATTAAAAGTCATTGCGTTTTCACTTTCTCAGAACATTAAAATTATTGGCCACGAACCATAACGCGCGACATTATGTTACATTTACGACCGTAGACCGAAGTTATTTATATCTTTCGTTTGTGCGCGGAACATCCTGTTTGAGCACGTGGTAGCGAATGTTACTGCAGAAAGAGTAGTTTCTAGTTCCCTCTGGAATGATTAAATGCACGCACGTCGTCTATCTTTGGGGAAATGTTTAACGTTGGACTATCTTCCCCATGGCTCCAGATAACAACAATTGAAATTGATTTTATCATTTTAACAAGTTCAAGTCTTAAATTATTGTTTTAATTTACGGGGTTTCATTTGAATATTTTTAAAATTCACTAATTTAAGTAATAAAAGTGAAAGAATATTTAGTATGTGTGAGAAAAATTCCTTTCAAAAGGTAGAGACACATAGCCACACCAAGCGATGGATCGTCCTGTTGGTGACACTCGAGGCTAGGAACGCCTTCAACTCCACTAGATGGATGGACATTCTAGATATATTGGAAAGTTCAAGTTCCAGAATATCAAATGCGGCTTTTAAGGGATTACCTGAAGGACCGAAATGTGCTTTATAATATGACACAGGGCCAACGAAGAAAGGAGATTACATCGAGTGCTACCAAGAGATCTATCCTTAGTTCAGACTTGTGTAATGTGTCTTACGATAAGTTACTACAACTGGAGATGCTAGGTGAGTCGCGTTCGATCAGCTATGCGGATTATATTGCAGCTCTAGTCACTGGACGCACCATTGAACAAGCACAACCTAGGATAGATACACTAATGCGCTAAGTGGGGAACTAGGTGACTGCTCAAGGGTTCAGTCTAGTACTGGAGACAACTGAAGTTGTCATCTTAACAAAGAAGAGGATCTCTACTCTAAGTTCAGGAGATATTCTAATCGAATCGAAGCCAGCGGTGTAGTACTCAAGGCTACTGATCGACTTAAAGGTGAGTTTCTCTGAGAGAGATTTCTAGAAAAGAGACCCCTCCGCCCTGGACGCCTCCAGGCGCTCATATATTTTCCTTTTTATCTTAAGGACTGCCCGAGCGTAATGTGCCACACAGTTCCATTTGTCAACGGATGTGAGCATCTCTCCAGTGAGTTCATCCGGAGAGAGATCTCCCATTTCTTCAATGAGGTCACCGCGCTGCCTTTCCCACCTCTTGCATACAAAAAATGTGTGGTAGGCATCATCGACCTCTCCAGCACAGAATATGCAGTCAGGAGACCGTGACTTACCAATCTTGACGCTATTGGAAATACAGTTCTCCAAAATTGCCCTGAGGTTGCTATTAGGAATTATTGAGTGAAAAACGCTATGGTGTTTTCGATCATGAAAAAAGGAAAAGAATCTTTACCCGCTAAAAGCCGTTGCCCAATTAGCCCAATTGCTGTCTAATATCAACAAGGTGTTTGAAGTGACACTAAGCAAAGCACTCAACGCCCATATTGAGAAATATGAGTTGATGCAATTTGGTTTTCATGCCAGGTATTTGACCATACATGCAATAATGAATGTAACCTCAGACATCTGTTGAAGACTAAACAACAGAGAATGTATTGTAGCATGTCTCATTCGACCTGAAACGTCATTGAAACGTCATTGGAAGGATTTCCACGTTATGGCTTATGAGGGTAGCCCAGAACGGATTCCACATAAATCCTGTATTCGATACCTCGGTATGATCTCGACCAGTTTCTGTACTATACTGAACATCTCAAAATCCTGCTCAGAAAGCATACTGATAAGACCAGTTTTAACATATGGATGTCAGATCTGGTATAACCAGAGTGCTAGTAAAATGGAAAAATTAAGAGTTTTCGAAAGGAATTGCCTTTGTGGACGTACTGGTTTGTACGAAAAATCTGAGATGGAAAGGAAATACTATATATTGAATAGAAAATTTATCAAGCTGCTAAAGTGACGAGAGTCGATATCTTCATATTGAAACTTCTTTGGAATCCTATTGCAAAATCTGTAACTGTGAGTGAAAACCCCTGGATTTCACGGTAGTTCTGCCCTACAGACGAGTATATTGTGACTTTGCTTGCTACTGGCTTCGATTCTCCAGAAAAGTTCGTGTAGTTGGACACGAATCGATTTATTTTTGATTCTGATGGCATCCAAATAATATATCACATATACATAGACGGGCCACCGATAAAAAGATAAAATATCCAATGAGTTTGAGTTCAGAAGACCAGCAATCCCAATGGAGATACTCATTTACTAGATTTGTTGAGGCCGGTCGAGCTGGGTTGGCTGAATGACAATGTCTAAATTATTTGTTTTTAGGGTTCTGTACTAAAGTACAAGACTGTATTTTTTGTGTTAGGGAGGTGAATGCCATTTATGCACAGTGTGGGACTTCCATGCTCGCAAGAAGGCGACAGGATTACCCACTCAATACCTCCCCTGTTAACCTGAGAACATAGTCTGGAAAACTGTATTACAATCATGACCTATGTCCATCTGTCTGTCCGTCCGCCCATCTGTATTTCACAGCACTTTATCTCCAAAACTATAAAAACTACAGCCATGAAACTTCATTGAAAGATCAGAAGTTGCGACTACTTGAAGGTTTTGGGGGGAAAAATTTTTCAAAGGGATTTAAGGAGGTCTCCCCATATAGGAAGTTGATCTTTGAAAAAAAATTTCGCCCATAGTAGTCGAGTAGGATGTCTTTATGAGATCTCTTCAAAACAAGTCTTAAAATGCCCGCAGCAGTACCATGAGAGGCAAGGGAAGGGAAAATGTACGAATTTTTCGCATTTTGCCTTTCTCCAGGAAGTCGATAAAGATCACACCTTGTGAGTCCCAGAAAACGTTGACCATAACCTTTCCGGCAGATAAGACAGTCTTCGCCTTCTTCGGAGCACGTTTGTCGGATGAAGTTTACTGTTTCGACTGCTCCTTGGTTTCTGGTGTGTACCAATGGAGCCATGCTTCGTCAAAAGTCACGAAATAATGCAGAAACTCCCTCGGATGACGCTTAAACAGCGTCAAACAATACTCTGAAGTGGTCTCGCGGCTGCGTTTGCTATCCGGAGTGAGCAAACGTGGCATCCATTGTACCGACAGCTTTTTCATGCCCAAAATTTCATACAGTATATGACCCATGCGGTCTTTTGACATGCCTGTTGTCTTAGCTATCCGCACCTTCAATCGGCGGTCTGCCAATACGAGCTCGTGAATTTTTGTCGCGCTATCCACCGTAGTAGTTATTCTCGGGACACCTGGTCGTGGCTCATCAAAAAATGACATGCGACCACGTTAAAACTCGTTAAACCAACTTTCAAGGAAGCCATCGCAGAAACAGAGTCATCGTACACAGCATCCAAGCACAAGGTTTTCCTTCCAAAAACAAGAATCGAATCACGGACCGATATTTCTCTTTCTCCATTTTTCGAAAATCCGTGGACCCACCCGCTTCCACACGCAGTCAAAACAAAAACTAAAAGTCTAATTCGGCTGAAATTTTGACATTAGCTGTCTACAAAAATCTACAACACGAACGTGGATCGCTCTTGCAAAAGTGGTGCCATCGGGTGGTGAGACTAAGTACTTATGGGACCGCCCTCTTATTCTTTGAATTTGTCTAAAGGTTAGTTTGCTGTTACGTTGTATAGTTAGCGATTGTATTAAATGACTTAGCCTCACGTAAGCTTTATAGAATATTTTGTAGGCAACAAATTTACTCTAATCAATGATATTTTGATATTGATATTTTATAACAAAATGACAAAAACCTTCTACACTTGTGACAATTCTTTTTTCCACTTTTAATCCATAATATAATCACAAATTTATTATTCAGCTATTGCACATTCGTCGACTATCCTGGTTGATTTATACAATTTTAGTCGTTCATTGTTAAATCTTCAATTAGCTTTGGGCTGGTTTCAGTCGTGGTGATGCCGTGTTCTCAGAAGGATGAAATGGTGTTCACTGTGGAGAAAAGTGTTCTTGTCTCCATGTTTGATCAGGTTAATGTTTGTCGTGCTGAAACCCTTTCGACAAGAAAGTCAATTGAGGTTGTCTAAAATAATATAATAGGGAGGCCATCTTGAAATAATGCGTGAACAATCGCAGGTTAGCGTTTAGTCCTGATTAAACTGTTGAAGAAGTTTTTAATGGGTGCAATGATTACATGTCAGGTCTCTGAAAAGCTTCATCCATCACTGAAAAAGAAATCAAAGTGATTTATTTTCCAGAGATATGAGACCTCCTGATTGTGAAGTACCCTAGTTTACAACTTATCCTTATCAGACTTGTCCCTCTTTTGCGGCTATGCATACAATAATAAAATTTGTTTTATTCCTTTAAGGGGGGGCTTTGAGGTCGGTTTTTTGTTTTTGTTTTGTTTGTTTGTTTTTAGGTCTCTGTAAAAAAATTGTTTACAAAGACATACTAGTTTCGCAAACTGTCTGTCCGTGCGTCACAGCTAATTTCCTCAGAAACTATAGAAGCTAGAATGCTCAAACTTTGTGAAAAGGTCAGAAGTGATGGTTTCTCAAAAGTTAAGGACTTAACAAAAATTTTAAGGGGGGTCCCCCCTCATAACGAATTGGTCCTTAAAAAATTTTTTTAATCAAAGCTAGTCGAATGGGATATTAAATCAAAGGTCTTGATTAGAACTTTTAGAATCTGAAATCAAAAAATCATAATTTCTGAATAAGGGGGTCCAGGGGAAGGCAAAATGTACCCAAAATTTGTGTCCCCCCCCCCTCGCGATTGGACACCTTTCAGCCGAAAAATCTGAAAATTATCACGAGCGTGGGCCTTTATGAGTACAAGGGCAACAAATACCTCAAAAATCAAAATTCGCTCAACTTTGTTAATAATAGTATGATTTGTAGATTTTACATTTTTGCCCATAAAATCAAAACGGTACCCTTAAACTTCTTAAAATTTTGCCATTATATAGACTGACGTAAGATATATATGTTCACAAAACTTAATTGAGATCGAATCATAATCAAGTGAGTTATAGCCATTTCAATTATATGGAATTACAACAACAATAACAGGTGTTTATGGTTGATATAGGGTTTTCCAATAAGAGGTGTTATTTTGATATTAAAAGAAAAATGGCATTTTTTAATGTAAATGATCGGATGTTTATTTCATTATAAAGAAGAGGATATTCCGTTAATAGCAAAAACTAACATCACGTAAATAACCACTACGACACGCTTACAGGACCATATCCCCTTCATAAAATTTTCCATAACCTAATCGCAAAGTGGCTGCCCTATGTCCTCGATAGCCTCACGAATTTTATCTTTGAGATCTTGAATCGACGCTGGGCTATTAGCGTAGGCCTTCTCTATCAAGTGGCTCCAAAGGAAGAAGTCTGCTCTCGGCCTTCTACAACTGGATGGAACATTGGAAGAATGGACGTCGAGAGGTTCGTTAAGGTTCTCACAGCAGGTGAGCCGCTGCAGGGAGCTCCGGAGGGGACGGAAGAACTGGCAGCTCAAGACGCCTAACGAATTTTATCTTTGAGATCTTGAATCGACGCTGGGCTATTAGCGTAGGCCTTCTCTATCAAGTGGCTTCAAAGGAAGAAGTCTGCTCTCGGCCTTCTACAACTGGATGGAACATTGGAAGAATGGGCGTCGAGAGGTTTGTCAAGGTTCTCACAGCAGGTGAGCCGCTGCAGGGAGCTCCGAAGGGGACGGAAGAACTGGCAGCTCAAGACGTGGTGAACTCTACCATGAGCATAATCACGACTGCTTGCTGCGCTTCTATGCCCCACCAAAGACCCCGGCACGGCAAGCCCCCAGTGTACTGGTGGTCTACTGAAATCGCTGAAAAGTGGAGGGAGTGTCACAAGCTTCGGCGTGAGGCTCAACGGGCGCGGAACCGTGACGAGGCATGCAACCAGGTGGCAGCATATAAGTCGGCCAGCAAATGCCTTCGCAAACTGATCAACAGTAGCAATACTCGCTGCTGGCAAGACCTAGTGGACAATGTGAACAAGGATCCGTGGGGCCTTGGCTACAAGCTGGTCATGGGGAAACTTGGTGCCCTACGGAAGCCTTGTATACATGACGCGGAAAAGATGGAAGCGATAGTGCGGGGACTCTTCCCCGCCCATCCCGTCCGTGTTGACGCTGTCCATGGTGAAACAGCAGTCGAGTGCCCACTCTTCACACAGCTGGAACTGGAGGAGGCAGTCCTCTCATTGAAAGCGAGGAAGGCTCCAGGTCCAGATGGTGTTCCAGCTGAGGTGTTGCGGCTCGTCTATCACCATTGTCCTGACTTGCTGCTCAGCACATTCAACGCTTGCCTACGGGACGGGGTTTTCCCGGTACGATGGAAAGTGGCGAGGCTCGTACTGATCAGCAAGGGGAAGGGAAATCCCGAATCGCCGTCTGCATACCGCCCGTTATGCATGCTAGACACAGCTGGGAAAGTGCTAGAGAAACTCATCAAGGGAGGACTCACTGACGCGATTCGTGCTGCTGGGGACTTATCTCCTCGGCAGTATGGCTTCAGAGCAAGACGTTCTACCATGGATGCGATTGCAGAGGTGGTGAACGCGGTCCAAAAGGCAGAGGCATATAGTCGCACCAAGCGACGGATCGTCCTGTTGATGACACTCGACGTCAGGAATGCCTTCAACTCCGCTAGATGGGTGGATATTCTGGACACGCTGGAAAACTCTTTTCAAGTTCCAGAATATCTAATGCGGCTTTTGAGGAACTACCTAAAGGACCGAAGCCTGCTCTACGACACGACACAGGGCCAACGAAGGATGGAAATCACATCGGGTGTTGCCCAGGGATCTATCCTTGGTCCGGACCTGTGGAACGTGTCTTACGACGGGCTACTGAGACTTGAGATGCCAGATGAGTCGCGCTTGGTCGGCTATGCGGATGATGTTGCGGCTCTGGTCGCAGGACGCAACGTTGAACAAGCGCAACTTAGGCTATGTATGCTAATGCACCGAGTGAGGGACTGGATGACTGCTCGCGGGCTCAGTTTAGCACTGGAGAAAACCGAAGTGGTCATCTTGACAAAAAAGAGAATCCCTAGAGTAAGGTTGATCAGTATTGGAGATATACAAATCGAATCGAAGCCAGCGGTGAAGTACCTGGGGCTACTGATCGACTCGAAGATGAGTTTCTCTGAGCAAATCAGGGCAACGGCTGAGAAGGCTGCTTCGGGAAAATCGGCTCTGAGTCGACTTATGGCCAACGTAGAGGGACCCAGCCCATCAAGAAGACGCCTCTTGATGAGTGCTGTAGGGTCAGTGCTACTGTACGGAGCAGAGGTATAGGGTGACGCTCTCAGCAAGGAGGTATACCGAAAACGATTGGCACAAGTACAGAGAAGAGGAGCACTGAGAATTGCATCTTCATATCCAACAGTCTCCGACTCGGTGGTGAGAGTGATTGCAGGCGTGATACCTGTCGCCCTCCTTGCTAGAGAGCGCCGCGCTATCTACCTGCGCCGAAACGAGGATGCGAGGGAGATGGTTGTCCGCGAGGAGAGACAACGCTCGCTCAACGATTGGCAGCAGTCTTGGGGGAATCGCACGAAGGGAAGGTGGACTGCGCGCCTCATCCCGGACGTGAGACCGTGGCTAAATCGAAGGCATGGTGAGACTGACTTCTATCTGACCCAGCTTTTGAGCGGGCACGGGTGTTTTCAGTCTTACCTGCACAAGATCGGTAAGTCACGGTCTCCCGATTGTCGGTTTTGCCCAGGAGAGGAGGACAATGCCTGTCACACATTTTTCGCGTGTACAAAATGGGTCAGGTTGCGAAGGAAACTCTACAGGGAGACGGGAGGGCTAACCCCGGAAAATATAGTTGCAGTGATGCTCGAATCGGTTGACAAATGGAACCAGGTGGCACATTATGCTCGGGCAGTCCTGAAATATAAAAAGGACTCACAGCAGCCGGAGGCGCTGGGGCTGGGGGATCGCTCTTCTGGCATTTCCTCTTCTAGTGTTCAATCGGCCAAGCATTCAGAAAAATCATTTAAGCTAGATTAAAATGGCGGCTGCACTGTGCTTATGAAAGAAACTATGCATCTTTTGTATAAATTTCATATCCAAGTATTGGATGAATAATTTAAGTTATCGATTCACGCCATTAGAAAACTTTTTTCTAACCGTACGATGTTTACAAAGACCTTCTGGTAGGAGCACTCTCCTGCTTACTCAACTTGTTTTTATTCTCCTCAAAGTTGTTTCCTAAGCTTCCTTGGAAAGTTTAGTTTCATGTAAGATACCGGCTATTAAACACCATCAATCATTCTTACAATGAAAATTCCATTCAGCTGTGGCTTCCACCTTATCACCAACTTTAATGACAAGCTTTTACAATGCGATAAAAGTACTACATAACCAGACAAAGATTATGTTTTCCGTAGCGTATTTCAGTGCAGAATCCTTAGAACTATATATAAACCTTTAACCATTTCTTTTGATAAAGTTCAAAAAGGAAAGTGCTATCAACAACGAGTATAATGGACACAAATGAAAAATAAAACTATGTACAATTTTAAAAGTTCTTGAACTCAAGGAACTTACTCAAATTTGGTTTTTTTAGAATCATTTAGATTAAAAAAAAATTATTTTCACATATCAATCAACTGGCGAAGATCAATAATGCCATAAATCACAAGCCAATATTAACTATTTTATTTCTCATTCAATGTCAATGCGACGTAAATTTGTTACAGCTTAAAGCAAACTTTATCTGCTAGCTTTTAACACATGCTGATTTTCTCCTTCAGTTTTGAAAAATCATCTCACAAATCTTACAGCCATTTAATACATACGAGTACATTACCATGGAAGTATTAAACGCCCAGCAGTGCAACCAGCATGATCGACCACAACTCTCAATGTACGACATAAATTTACAATAATTAATGTGACATTTTACAGACAATGACAGAGAAGATCAAGCATAACTGAGTTTTTACAAGCTTATGCATTCGATTAATGTCAAATGAACTGGAGAGCTCAAAGTTTCCCGGGTTTTATCACATCCATTGCGACAGTTTTATACAATAAACATGTAATTAAATCACACTTTCTGAAAAATCAATTTCACGCGATATTAATCAAGTTGTGAAAGTGTCAATCACATCAATAAAATTCAAAAATGAGAAAACGAGTTAATAATCAAAGTATTTAATAATCGATCTGGTAATTTTTCAAATGTAAACAAATACCCTCTTATTAACATTGGACTAATACGCTTTACGACCTGCACCTACATAACGTTTCAGACACTTGGACCTTCGAATTCAAAGAAAATATTTTTGGTTCCACCGCCATATGACTATGATTATATAATAATTTTTGGAAATTTAAAGCTACTCACCTAGTTTTTTGCCCGACTTACGAGTAAAATTTAAATTTTTACCCAATTGAATGCAAAATTTTCCTCTGTCTATTGAAATTTGGTTATAACTAGAAATTTTAAGTTAATAATGTGGAACAATTTTATATTCAACTATGACACATTATAAATAAAGATGTGTAGATACTCTGACAAACTTATGTGGTTATTTCGCAAATGTTATTTTCAGCAAAAAAATGTATACTCGTATATCTCTGGAATACTTTAAGAGGATATATATCACATCTAACTTGGTCTTTTGTAATATCATGAATTCATTTGAATTTAGATTAGTGAAATTCTGAATTTCCAGATGCATTTCTACATTACAACGAATAAAACAAGTAAATTAACACGCAACCAATGTTGAGAGCGCTTTGGTCAGTGTTTTTAGAGTTTTGTAAAATGATTTAACAAACGCCCTCCTGAAATTGCGTCCGGTCTGTCCGTCCATCCGTGTGTCACAGCACTCTTTCTCGCAAACCACTTAAGCTAGAAACATCAAATTTTGTCCGCAGGTGTAAAGTGGTAGTCTCTTTAAAGTTCAACTACAAAAAAATTTTATAAAGTATTTAAGGGGGGTCTCCCACATAAGGGGGTGGCCCCCGAAAAAGAATTTCATCAAAGGTAGCCGATATGGGTATCAAATGTAAAATCTTGATGAGTACTTTTCAAAACAGGTCTTAATTTGACACTCTTTGCTTCGAAGGGCGCACAGGGAGGTGAAATATATGAAAAATATGTGCCCCCTTCTTGCGATTGGACACCTGTGATCCGAAAAATCTGAAAAAAATCATAGAGGTAGGTGTTTATGAGTATAATAAGAACAAATGCCTTAGAAGCCAAAATTCGCTCGAGTTTGTTAATAATAGTATAATGTTCGAGTTTCACATTTTCCCCAATAAAATCGTAGAGGTATCCTTAGACTCAACAAAATTCTATGTTTAAGCAGTCTTACAAAAGGTCCTTAAACTTTGTAAGTCTGATGAAAATTGAACGGTATAAACGGAAGTTATAGCCATTTGAAATTTATCCAATTACAAGAATAATAACACATGATTTTGGTATTTTATAGACTTTCCATTGAATCAGTCTCTGCAGTTTGATTTGATCTTCTTGAAATCTTCAAATAGAGTCAGTAACATTTATATTTTTAACAATTCATAATTTGAGTGATTTTTGTTGGTTTGCAACAAAAAGGCGACCGCTAAAAATAGAAACAAGTTGGGTAAACAGACCTACGCTCATGTCAGAAGGGTTTTATACTCAATTTTCAAAATGCAGTCACCAGATTGAATAAAGTCAAGAAGCATGTCAATGACGATTTTATTGGAGAAACTATGAAATTCGAAGATCATACTATTATTAACAAAGTTGAACGAATTTAGACTTCTGAGGTTTTTGTTATTGTTATACTCATAAATATCTCCCTTGATAATTATTTCAGATGTCCATTCGCGAGGGAGGAAACACATTTTTCATGTATTTCCCCCCTGTGCCCCACTGAAGCAAAAACTGACAGTTTAAGAACTGTTTTGAAAAGCTCCCATGAAAACTTTCATTTCATACTCATATCGGCTACGTTTGATGAATTTTTTTTCAGGGGCCACTCTCCTGTACTGTTATCATCGACTAATAGCCAATTTTTCGAACCCTAGAGTTGTTACAAAACCCTTTTGCTAGGAGCTCCCTCCCGCCTCCTTGACTTGTTTCACTTATGAGTATTAATTGTAGGTACTCATTTTCAGTCATTCATTAAAATGAATCAAGTGTTCAAAGCATGCACCTTAAACGTTGAAGTTGGGAAAAAATAACTCAAAATTATTCAATCTTCCCATTTAAAACAGCCACTATTTTGTTTTACGATTGCTGACACCACTAGCTGAATTGATTCTCAAAGGTATTCATGACACCTATCATTCCTGAAATTTTCATGCAAATCCTAGCAAAACTGTAGTGTCTGAGTCGGTAAAAAGCGCATGTTGTTCCATAGCCATATGTTGCCATAGTAATACATGCAGCGCATATTGTTCCATAGTAATACAGGAAAATTCAAACCGCTATAACTTCGCTAAATATGATTCAATCTTTATGAAACTTGCAGGGTTAATCAATCCCATAAATAGTCATCTGTGTACTAAATTTTATTGAATTTAAGGGTACCGTTAAGATTTTATTCAAGAAAACATAAAATCGATAAATCATACTATTACTAACAAAGTTGAGTGAATTTCGACTTCTCGCGTATTTGTTGTTGTTGTACTCATCAACGCCTACATTCTTGACTTTTTTCAGATTTTTCGGATGGAAGGTGTCCAATCGCGAGGGGGAGGACACACATTTTCCGTGTATTTCCCCTCCCTGTGCACCCCTCGAAGCAAACTTTGCCAAACTAAGACCTGTTTTGTAAAGTTCTAATTAAGACCTTTCATTTGATACCCATATTGGCTACCTTCAATGAAATTTTTTTTTCGGGGGGTCACTCTCCTATATGGGGAGACCCCTCTTAAATACCTTGTAAAATTTTTTTGCAAACGAACTTTGAAGAGAGCATCACTTTACACCTACATACAAAATTTGATGTTTCTAGCCTATGTAGTTTCCGAGAAAAACTGCTGTGACACACGGACGGACGGACGGACAGACAGACGGACAGACAGGACGCGATTTTAGAAGGGTTTTGTAAATTCCGACTTCTCACGTATTTGTTGTTGTTGTACTCATCAACGCCTACATTCTTGATTTTTTTCAGATTTTTCGGATGGAAGGTGTCCAATCGCGAGGGGGGGGGGGGCACACATTTTTCGTGTATTTCCCCTCCCTGTGCGCCCCTCGAAGCAAACTTTGCCAAACTAAGACCTGTTTTGTAAAGTTCTAATTAAGACCTTTCATTTGATACCCATATCAGTTACCTTCAATGAAATTTTTTTTCGGGGGGTCACTCTCCTATATGGGGAGACCCCCCTTAAATACCTTGTAAAATTTTTTTGCAAATGAACTTTGAAGAGAGCATCACTTTACACCTACATACAAAATTTGATGTTTCTAGCCTATGTAGTTTCCGAGAAAAACTGCTGTGACACACGGACGGACGGACGGACAGACAGACGGACAGACAGGACGCGATTTTAGAAGGGTTTTGTAAAATTATTTTACAAAACCCTAAAAAAATGGATTTTCTTTTGAACGTGCACACCTCTTTGACATATTTCTTGATTTTATTCGTTGCTGGTGACTGCATTTCTGAGAAGTTGAGAAAAGTACCCTTCTGACATGAGCGTAGGTCTGTCTAGCCAACTTGTTTTTTTTTTTGTAAGGTCAAACGTAGACATAGTCAACTCATGAAGTAAGATCGAAATCATGGAACCAAAGCGCAAGTTAAAAACTTCTTTAATTGATACTTAGCACCTGAATGTGGGAACCCTGCTGTAAGCTTTCCCAAGCCAGTTTGCAAGAGGAGGAGGGAAGCCCTCGTTTCCCGAACCCATAGCCTCCATGATTCCACATTCCAAACCCCCGATTAAATGCTAGTAAATGCTCTCGGGGTCGCCCAATGATGGGACATTGAATGCCGAAAAATGCCAGCAACTGCCAATACATCCACAACTCTGCTACTAATTCTTAATTATACCTCATTTGTGGGAACGTAAGAGGGTGAAGGCGTATCTTCCGTGCCTGATAACGGAATCGACATAATAACCATCTCGCCGGAATGGAGGTTGGGCGACGGACTAACTCCCCGTCGCTGGAAAACCTTTAAATGTTTGAAACTTGCTGATGTGCCTCGGAGTGGATTGGACTCACGGCAACGACTTCGCGATCGTAAAAAGGACTACGGCATTGGATCCTGGAATGTCAGATCACCCAATTACCCAGGCGCTACTAAGAAACTTTTACAACAGACCAGTCAATATCAATTAAAAATACTGGCACTCCAGGAAAAGCACTGAACTGGAAAAGACATCCAAGACATGAGCTCGCACACAATATTCAAAAGTGGAAAGCCTACTGGAAAACGAGAATTCGGAGTGGCCTTCATTGTGGATAGGGAGTTCGAATCGCACGTTATTGATTTTAAGGTATAAAAGCGAAATTCTTCGAAATCTGGCTAAATAATGTTCACGCCCTGACCGAAGAAAAGGACAAAGAAAACGTTCTTCTATCACCTTCAAAGACAAATCGACTCATTGCCTACAAACAACACAAAAATAATTCTAGGTGATTTCAACGCTAAGGTTGGCAATGAGCTATCTCACCGGGGAACGACTGGAGGATATCGACTCCTCGATGAAACAAATGACAATGGCCAGCGCCTGATTGACTCCGCATGTAGCAGAAATCAAGTCATACGTTCAACTTGTTTTCCACATCAACGCATCCATAAAATGGCCTGGGTATCACAAGATGGCAACAAACAAAACCAGGTCAACCATGTTTTGATCCGACAACGATGGGCCTCGAGCATACTTGACGTCCATAAGCACCGAGAAGCCAATTCTAACTCTGATCATTACTTGATCAAATTAACTAATCGATATCGTATGTAAAAGGCCTATTCAGCGAAGACCAGCGCGCTACAAAAATTTGACATTGAAAGGCTCCAAACGGCGTCTGTGGCTGAAAATTTCACGGAAACCCTCGACAACCAACTGGCTCTGATCTTATCAGACGCATCGTTAAAGAAAAGCAACGAGCTCTGGATGGAAGTGAAAGTGGCTATCAAGACCGTGGCAGAACAGATGATCAGGCATCAAGTCTCAGAAGAGTAGCGAATAAGATAATTAGAATTAAGAAAAGCAAATACAATGATGGCCAATTGAGAAGTATAGATGTAAGTCTAGCGAGTAACAACATAAGACAAGCATACAAAGTAGTGAAAAGCCTGAAACGTGGTTATCAGCCCAAAAGCACGCTCTGTCGCGATGACATCGGCAACATCATCGCTCGTGAAAGCAGGATTCAGAAAAGATTGGCTTCATATTTTAAGAACCTCCGTAATCTTCCACACTGCTCCAGAACACCTGAGCCTATAGATATCGGCGGAGAACTTCCATTGGCCCCACCTACTCTGGAACAAGTTTGTTCCATCATCAAAGCCCTAAAGAATAATAAAGCGCCGGACATTGATGAGATTCCAGTAGAGCTCAACAAATATGGTGGCAGTAGTGTTCATAAAGATATTCACATAGTCATCCGGCAAATTTGGCAAGAAGAACATATACCGAGAGAGTGGAGTCAATCAATTATATTCCCTATCCACGAAAAAGCTGACAAGCTACAGTGCGAAAATTAGAGAGGCATATCACTACTTTGTACGGCGTACAAAATAGATCTTAGAAAATAAAATTGGATTATATGCCAACAGTATTATTGGGGAGTATCTAGGTGGTTTTAGAGCAGGTAGATCGACAATAGACCAATTGTTCACAGTCAAGCAGGTACTTGAAAAATGCTGGGAGTTCAACATAGACGTACACCAAATTTTCGTTGACTTTAAGCAAGCATACGGTAGTACTGATCGTAATCTACTATACCAAATATTGCTTTGCTTTGCATCTCAGCCAAATTAGTCCATCTCATCAAAATGACAATGCCGTCGATGACCTCCCAAGTCCACATTAGTAACTAACTCATCGAAGCCTTTGACACAAATATCGGACTAAAGCAGGGAGGTGGGCTGGCCCCATTGCTATTCAATTTGGCTCCGGAGTACGTCAGAATGAAGCTACCTGCCGATAAACGAGGTTCATTACGATACAAGTCAAGCCAAGTAGTAGCCTATGCAGATGACATCAACATTTTGTCACGGTCATTAACAACTGTCAAAGAACTCTTCCTGAAACTTGATAGTGAAGTAGAACTAGTACGACTAAAAATCAATCAAAATAAAACAAAGCTCATGACGCGGTCGAGGAAAAATACCTCAAATACACAGAATATTACACTTGGCGAATACAATCGAGAATGTGAGGAAATTTGTGTATTTAGGCGCCAAAATAACGAGAACTAGTAATGAAAAAGACGAAGTACGCCGAAGAATACAGCTCGCAAATAAAATATTTTATTCAGTTTTGATGATTTGACAACCAGCTTCATACACAGAAAAACAAGGTTCCAAGTATACAAATCTGTGATAAGACCTATGTTATGCTATGGGTGTGATACATGGACCCTAAGCCAAGCATCCGCAAAAATATTGAACGCCTTTGAGTGACGGGCCCAGGGGCAAATAATTGGAGTGGGGCTGGACGGGGACCGATGGCGTATTCTATATGAGCTCTATGAAATTTTTGACGAGCCGGAGGTTTCAACGGTTGTCAAACTGCGGAAGCCGCAATAGGCTGGACACATGAGTCGTAAAGACGAACAACGGATACCCAAGAAGGTATTCGTTGAGAGAGCTAAAGGCCGGAGACCAGTGGGGAAACCGAGGAAGCGCTGGTCTGACTTAGTCAGCGAAGACAGTTCATCGCTGCTCGGATTTCGGAATTGGAAGACGCGGTTAATGGGCCGGGAAATTTGGAGGCGCTATTTGCAGGAAGCAAAGGCCAGAGAGGGGCTGTAGTGCTACGAAGAAGAAGAAGCCTTGAATGTGAGACACCCAGATGCGCAAGGCTTCTGGACTGCCTACTAAACACCTCCAATATCAGCCTGAGGACCTAACCTGGATCCGTTTCAGGCTAAGCCTAGTTTCGCTACGTCATGGAGCGCCTTCAAATTGGGCCATCCACTCTCTAGTGGGAGGGGAGAAAGGAAGAGGGATTGCTAGAAAAGCGATTACCCATCCCCAGCATAACCAACTGCTCAGAGTTTTTTTACTAAAATACAAAACCCAATTGTGACCGTCTGGCTGTCCTTTCGTCCATCTGCATGTCACAGCAGTTTTTCTCCAAAACTGTAGAAGCTACAGCCGTGATACTTTGTGAAAAGGTTAGAAGTTATAACTTCTAGAAAATTTTGGAGCGAAAAAAAAATTCAAAGAGTTTTAAGGGGGTCCTCGTATAAAGAGGGGTGACTCTCAAAAAATGTTTTTCATCAAAGGTCTTCAAGTTGGGTATCAAATGAAAGTTCTTAATGAGATCTTTTCAAAACAGGTCTTAAAATTACTTAAACAGTCTCGAACGAGACAGAAGAAGTCAAATGTACGAAATCTTCGTGTACCCCTTTCGCGATTGGATACCTTTCATCCGAAAAATTTGAAAAAAAAATCACGAGTGTAAACCTCCATGAGCACAACAAGAACAAATGCGTCCGAAGTCGAAATTCACTCAACTGTATTAGTCAAAGTATAATTAATCAATTTAACACTTTCTTAAATAAAATCGAAAGGTAGCCTTTAAATTCAATGAAATACAATATGCGAACTCCAATTTGCAAGTTAAACCATTGCTCAAACCTTCAGAAAGATCGAAAAGTATTTAAAAAAATTATGGTGGCGTAAATTTTCCTGTATTACATCGGCGATTATATATGGCTATGGGACAATATACACTTCCAATCAACTCAGACATTATGGGTTTGCTAGCATTTGTGTGAAAGTTTCAGGAATTATATTCACAATGAATATAAATTTATCCATGTAATAAATATCTATATCGTAAAACAAAGTGGCAACCATTTTAAATGAGAATGTTGCATAAAATTATGCTATTTTTGGCGGATTTCAACGTTTAAGGTACACGCCATTAGCACTTGATTGAATTTATGAATGAATAGCTAAAGATATAAGAATCATAGAGGTTGATTCAATAATATATAATTTAACAGTTGAAATGTGGTGAACTTTGGCAATATAATACTCGTAGTATGATTTGTAAACTTAATATTTTCGCCTGTTAAACTATATTAGTATCATTAAATTGGGTGAAAGTAGATATTTAAGTAGACTTTCAAAGGGTCCTCATATTCTATAACTTTCAATAGAATGTACACTAATTATAGCCGCTTGAATTTTCTCCGATTACTTCAATCATGCACGGCTTTTCCACTACATGGGCTTTCCATCGAACCAGACACTACACTTTTGATTGCATAGATTTCCTCCAAAAATATAACAGGACATAACGACATTTAAGATGAGGCTTAGTCAATGATTCCAGCAATGCTGCAACAAAATGTTGGCCAGTTATAATGGAGTAACACTGTTTTTTCCTTTGGAATAAAAATATATTTGTTGTGGATGTCATTAAAGTTTTGCTTTAATTAAAGCCTGCATATTAAATGGTAAGTACAAAACCCTTCTGATATGAGCGTAGTTCTGTCTACCCGACTTATTATCTTTAAGGACTGCGTTGAGTTCCTGACATCTCTGAGTGCCCATCACGGCCTGATCCGGCAATAACTAGGCTTCAATCAACTTACATAGTTATTTCAGGTTGATTAGCCCATTCGTAATTAATTCAATTTATTTGATTGATTTATCAATGATCGATCATTTTAATTCAATTCACCAAATTCGAATTCAAATCACCACAGAGGCCGGGACAACCTGCAAGTGTCTATAAGGGCCTTGGATCCGTTGCTGCTACATGCGCTAGTCCAACAATTGGATCCAGTGACTCACACATCATACGAATAATCTTGAAGAGTTTGTTGGACTTCATGGAAACGCGTTTCCAGGCCCTCGAGACTCTCGGCCATAAAACAAAGGAACCGGAGATCAACCATAGGAGAGCCATCAAGTCGACTGTGACCGCCACGACAGCTTCTTGGTGCTTAATGTGTGAGCAGGACCACCCGCTTTACTACTGCCTGGATTTCCTCAGCATTACTGCTACAAAGAGACTAAGTTTCGTGCGCGCTTAGAAGCTGTGCATGAATTGCCTTCAAGAAGGACATCAGGCTTCCAGCTGTGTGGCCAGAAGTTACAAGCAGTGTTCCAAGAATCACAATACCCTGCTACATCCGCCTGGAGACAACAAGCCCAAACAGACCAAGACGATATCATCGAGTACGACAACGCCGAAACAAGACTCAAAACCGCAAACAAATGCAGAACCGCCATCGCTGGCTTTAACAATTCTGATGGAGCCCCGACTCATACAACATGTACTTCTGGGCACAGTCGTCATCAGGCTGGTCATCAGCAATGGGAAGATGACGGCTTGTTGAGCTGGGCTGGATCCGGGCTCACAAATAAACTAAGTCACCAAAAGAATCATAAGTATTAAGTTTTATAACATCACCATACCTTGCCCTCATTGAAGAACTTGAACACATCGAGATGGCACATTCCCAAAAACATAAGGCTGGCAGATCTAAACTTCCACCAAACGGTGCGCATCGACATGTTGCTGAGTGCCAAACACTTTTACGAGGTCCTAGCCATTGGACAAATAAATTTGGACGCACAGCTCCCAATGCTCCAGAACATGCTCCTAGGGTGGATTGTAGCCGGAAGAGCGATCACGCCTCAAGTGCCTTCCGTGACATGCGGCATCCTGGCAGAAGATAACCAGCTTAATCAGCTGATCAAGCGATTTTGGGAGGTCAAGGAAGTAAAGGAGCCGCAGCACAAGCTTACGTTAACTGAAAAGGCTTGCGAAGCATATTTCTATCAGACAATGACAAGACGTCCCGACGTCCGTTTCTTGGTTGAACTCCCATTTCGCAAGGGTCCTGAGACATTAGGTGATTCTCAAGCGGTGGCCACTCGCAGATTCATTGCCCTTGAGCGTCAACTGAAAAGGAACCCTGTTCTAAGACTTCCATACGAGGACTTCATCGAGGAGTATATTTGGCGTGGGCATATGGAGGAGGTGACGTCACAACAGTGGGAGAAATGACGATACTTCCTTCCACATCATTGCGTCCTAAAGCCTGACAACAGTACAACTGCGGGTGGTTTTCGATGCATCCAGTAAGGCAACTACACACGTTTTGTTAAATTATGTCCTTCATACAGGCCTACTGTCCAGGATGATCTTTTTTCGATACTCCTGCATTTCAGAATGCCTTGTTTCGTATTCACCGCCGACATCGAGAAGATGTACCGGCGGATAATGCTCCATCTTGAAGACCATCGGTACCATGGTTTGATTTGCAGGAATAGTTTAACGCAACTAGTGCGATACTATCAGTTGAAAATAGTAACCTGCGGCACAACGTGTGCCCCGTACCTAGCTACAAAATGTCTGCAAGTTCTAGCACAAGAGAACCACCAGAAAGGTTCCCTGGGCAGCAGCGCGTTGGGGAAAGATTGCTGTATCGACGACGTCATGACTGGGGCAGGCAGCTTAGAGGAGGCACTTCGCAAACAGGTGGAGCTATGCACCATACTCTCGAGCGCAGGTATGCATTCGCGTAAATAGTGTGCCAACCATCCTCTATTGTTGAAGTAGATTAAACCTGAGACGGACAAATTCCAAATCCAAATCAACCTGGATCCAATAGATGCGAAGCTCTCCAAGAGGACGATGGCATCTGATATAGCTAGTTATAGTAGCAGCCATATTCCTGCAGAAACTATGGTAATTGGAATTGGACTGGGATGCAGCATTATAATTGGGAGTCCATATCCAGAGGTGCAATTTCCGCATTGGTCTGCCATCATTGCAGCAGGCTCGATTTCCTCGTCACATCAGACAGGGCGGGAAACCCTTGCAAGTACAGTTGCACGCCTTTTGTGATGCCTCCGAGAAGGCATATGATGCAGCAATATACATGCGATCAACAATGACGAGCGGACAAGTCATCGTCAGCTTGCTGTGTGCCAAGTCAAGAGTGGCCCCGATAAATACACTTACTGTTCCGCGCCTGGAGTTTTGTGCGGCGACTCTAGGCGCTGAGTTCACAAGACGCGTTAAGACAGCGCTCAATCTACAGAAGGGTTTTCAGGTATTCTGGACCGATGCCGAGATTGCCTTGGTGTGGATCAACTTTACTGCATCATCGTACAATACCTTTGTGGCGAATAGGGTCTCGGCCATACAAACCCTCTCAAGGCCAGATCGATGGCGACACGTAGCGTCTGAAGACAACCCAGCTGACATCCTGTCACATGGGATGGCGCCGGCTGAATTGAACCACTGTAGTATGTGGTTGCAGGGATCACCATTTTTATCCAGGGTAGAATCAGTTTAGCCTTCCGAGTATCGGAGTGGGGGCCCTTGCGACTTGGAGACGAAATGGACCAAGACCGCCATGGTAGCGACAAAGGCTCCTGAAACACACTTTATTCAGCAGATCCAACACGATAACTCCTTCAAGAGGCTGCAACACATAGTGGCCTACATGTTGCGGCTTACCTGTGGTCTCAAGATGACAGTCAAGCAATCTCAACTAACAAATCAAGTGCCCATGAGTAATAAACTATCTACAGGTATGTGCAATCACAAAATTATAACTGTGAACTTTTGGACATTGGGTCGGGGAGGCAGGTCTCCAAGCGCAGTCCGTTTGTGGGACTGGCGCCATTCCTAAATCCAGAAGGCATAATCCGTGTGGGTGGGAGGCTGGAGGCTGCCAAGATTACGTTCAACGCCAAACAAATCATTTTATTACCGTTCAAACATCAGACTGCTGATGATGGACATCCATCACGACCACTGCCATCTAGGTGCACAAACACTGCTCGCAACCACTTGACAGTGGTTCTGGCTAATTAGAGGAAAATAACTAGCGAGATCGATCGTTGAACGGTGCGTGTGGTGCACCCGAGTCAAGCCTAAGCTGTTTTCACAAGTCATGGAAAACCTGCCGAGTGTATGCGGTTAGGCCGTCTGTTCATCAACTCCGGCGTGGATTTCTGTGGGCCTATTATGATCCATTACCGAGGTAGAGGTACCCGACCGCCAAAAGGGTACCTAGCCAAACTTTGCTGTTTCGGTACAAAGGCCGTCCATCTGGAGCTAGTCAGCGATCTAAGAACAGAGGCATTCCTCTGTGCTCTCAAACGTATCATGAGACGACGAGGACAGAGAGAATTGTCGTCCTCATTATATTCCAACGAAGTGTGTCAAGAAGTAACAGTGGCGTGCTGCAGCCGGGGAATCAATTTCCATTTCATCCCTCCATGTGGGCCTCATTTTGGCGGCTTGTGGGAAGCGGCCGTCAAATCAGCCAAAAATTTGATCCGTCGAAGCGTTTCGTCGGTGGCTCTTACCTACGAGGAGGTACATTCCTTGGTGGTTGAGGTGGCGGCTATCTTCAATTCTAGGCCACTGACTCTGATGTCAAACGATCCCAATGATTTGGCAGCTTTAAACACCAGCACACTTTCTCATCGGAGAGACCCTCACAGCCATGGTGGATTGTCGCGCAGAGCCATCACCGAAGGTCTCCATACCCGGTGGAAGCTTATCAATTACCTCAAACTCGAATTCTGGAGACGATGGTCGTACGCGTACTTGGCGCAATTGCAGTATCGTGTCAAGTGGAGACAGTCACACCCCAATGCGATCCCAGGAGCAGTGGTCGTCATAAGTGAAGATAACACTTCGTCGATGAAGTGGCCACTGGGGCGAATTATCAAAACGTACGCAGGCGCTGGCGGTTTCGTACGGGTCGCTGATGTCAAAACCACCTCCGGAACTTTGAAAAGGCCAATACACAAACTAGCTCCGTTACCAGTACTCGACGACGCACCGTCTAATGAAGAACCATCACGAACAAGTTCCCCCCACTTGACGAAGGAAGGGTCCTAGATCAGCGGCGACGACATCCCGAGGACAAGGTGGCGATCGATGCGAACCAATAAGTCAATAGTGGCGCTCCTCTTGATGTGCCTGCTAGCTCCCATAGCGCACGCCTCTCCAACACAAGGCTCAACAACCAGACCTCATACGGGTCTATATTTTCAACCATTAGGTCGAGTCTACTTATCTTCCGGCGAGTGGAAGTTGCTCATTTATTACAATTTCGGTCCATATTGGCGGAAATTGGCTGTTCTACAAAACGGGGTGAACCTTGTGAACTCTTTCTGCATCTGAAATCGAGAAACTTCGACGACAACTACAAGCACTAGATGTTTCATGGACCGATCAAGTGACCGACCATGACATCCACCAGCACACCACCGACTACCTGGGCATTCTCGTCATACTGGTGATCTACCTCTGCTGGCGTTCCTGCAAACAACAATCCAACATGCGTGTTTAACCACCAGTGCCGTTACCTAGACGCTACAACCTACCGCACACCTTGGAGGAGGTTGTACGGACCGTTCAACGGGGGGTGAATGTTGAGTTCCTAACACCCTTGAGCGCCCATCACGGCCTGATCCGGCATCATCAACCCTTCAGCCAACTTACATAGTTATTTAAGGTTAATTACCACAGTAATAATTAGCTCCTTCGTAATTAATTCGATTTATTTGATTGAAGAAAAAACAGTAAAAGAAAAGAAAATAATAGAAGTCTTAGGTTTCCTCAAGCTTATTCGCTTTCGTAGAACAGTAACATTTTAACTAAAGATATTTAACAGTAGGCAAATTTATGATATCTGAAAACAAATCATAAAATATTCATCTGGTACTATACAATCAAATACACATTTTGTCAATTATGTTAAATTATTTTTGAACTTTCAATTGAATAAATTATTTTCGCATAACACATAAATAAAATGCACAGCATTAATTCATTTCATTTTCTATTCAATTCTTAACTTTTCTAGATTACGTTGATATTAAAAGATCGATTTTGCCATTTAAAATTCATTGTTTATCTTTCCGAATACATTAACATAAATAAATGCATCTTTTGAATATTCTCATAAGATGTTTATTGCTATTAGAGTAAAATAGCCTCGCAGCAAGTCTTTCCATAATTACAACCTTCGTTTTGCAGCAGTGAAAACAATACAAATAAATTGATTCGGAGACTTTAGTAAATTTATGATTTTTCACATTCAATGTCTCCAATGAATAATGTTAATGCCGATTCTGACATCAAAACTTTTACAAACTAGATATATAAGTGACCTATAAAGTTAGGAGAAATCACTAAGGATAACTTTGAACTTATAAAGATACTAATTTATTTCCTGTTATGCCATTAATCATAGAAAATTAATAAATATGCAAAAACGGGCTTGCATTTCTCAAATAAATGCCATCGATATGCTCATTGATGGAATAACAATAGAAGTGACGGAGCTGTAGATGCTTTCGGAAAATTACAGTAGAAGGTATTCCCCATGATGAGTAGGTGAACTTTGTATATATTCGATTTACATATGAATGGACGTTATGTGAGCTGTTTTGGAAACATACCTTTGAAGTGTTTAACACGATCATTATCGCATGATTTGGTTTGACGCTGAATAACTGATAACTTTGTGCCCCTAAGAATTGACCATGCATCCTCAAGTATAGGCATAAAGTTTAGATGTCTTAATTTAAAACATGAAAAGACAGCGGAAAAAATTTATATTGCCCAGCTGAGTTGAGTTTTTTTTATTATCATTAAGATAAGGACAAATTTTATGGCAGCAATCAAGCAGTAAGTTACCTTGTAGGAGATGTTTGGAATTGTTGGTCAAAAAAATAAGAAGCTCCCGGAATGTGGTCGTAATTTGAAACAGCTTGCAGTATAGTATATTAAACTTCAACTTTAATATGGTATAGTATATTAAACTTCAGTATAGCATATTAAACTACAACTACTACACAACACTGTTTATGGGTCATATGGAAAAAGAGAAGCCATAACGAGCGGATTGCCGTACTGTATGAAATTTATTCGATTATTGCAAGAGAAATAGTGTGAGGAAACTATTTTTGATCAATATTTGAACTTAAATAAAATCCAGAGAACATGTTATATTAAAACGCTTGCTGAACAGATTTTTCAAGCACAACCGTTCAGCAAGAGAGTGCACTTATCAGCGAGAGTATGCATTGGTAGGAACAATACGGCAGCTACAAATTGACTACAGTAACATTTCAAATCAATTTGATAATTACAATGCGAGAAATTGATTATATCAATTTTTTCGTTACATAGGTAGGCCTCTTATAACGCTTCTGATACACAGAGTTCATCAATACTAGGAATTCTTGACAAACGAAAAGAACCAGACGTATGCATAAATAACAAAGTCGAAAGGATCGACAATTAAATACGATGGCAGTATCCGATGAATATGCATCATCAGCAAAAATGGACTCAGCACTACTAGTAGCTGGAAGAGGCGTTTAAGAATAGATGCATGTGGAAGTGCACTTTGGGTCTTTTTTGTATGCGCTATGATCACGATATAATTGGTTTTGATGAGGCTTATGAAAAAAATTTTTGCAAAATCGGCTAGCCATCCATCAGTCCGTTCATTTTTCTTTCCATTCACAGCTAGTTTCCTCAGTAACTATTGAAACTACTATCATTAAATTTTATGAAGCCGTCGAAAGTAACGATAGAAATGTTTAATGCTTAGTAATGAGAGCCCTGCTTTTTTTAAAGTAACCTTTAAAAGTTTATCTAGTCAACGGTTATCAACCAAAAATGTACATGGAATGAAAATATGTCTTGAACGAAGCCTAATACAGTCCATAAAATGTTCAATGCCGCTGAGGTGGGAGATGGCTGGATAGCCGAATTTCTGCTTTTTACAGTTTTGGCTAATATTTTGAAAGCGATACGTCAAAGAGAAAAAAAGTGAAACCATAAATTTTATGAACGATATGTGGATAACTTTTTGATCATTATTGACTCACAAAAAAATAAACAAGACGAACTACTCACCTGTATGAATGAAATACACCCAATATAAATTTTATGAAAGAAAAAGAAGCTAACAGACATCTTAGCCATATGAACCTAATCGTAACATAAAAAGAAACATAATTAAACTACAAAATATACAGAAAACCCAACAACATCTGATCATACTATACACTTAACATCTAACCACCCCACACACTATAAATGCTGGATACGGCTGGAAAAGTGCTATAGAAACTCATCAAGGGAAGACTCAATGACGGGATTCGTGCTACTGGGGACCTATGTCTTCAGCAGTACGGCCTTAGAGCAGGCCGCTCCACCATTAATACGATTGTAGAGATGATGCGCGTGATCTGAAAGACAGAGGCATATAGCCTCACAAAGTGACGGGTAGTTCTGTTGGAACGCCTTCAACATCGCTAATTGTATGGATGTCGTGGGTATGACGAAAGCCCCGTTTCAAGTTCCAGAATAACTAATGCAACTTCTGAGGGATCACGTGAAAGTCATGTAATGATCCTCTACGTCGGATTCGCTCGAGAGATTTTGCGAAGGAAATCTCAACCGGCCTCTCATTGGTTCTAGACGTGAAGTTTTGGAACGTGACAATGGACTGTACCCATCAGTTCGACAAGTCCGGACACTCGGTCTACTCCGAGGTGGCTTTTGGCTAGCTGGCTAGTTCATAGAGGAGTTTTAGTCGCACCTCTGACGCGAGCAGACTAAGTCCGAATTATTAAACTTACATCGATTCTACTTCATATTACGTGACTTCGTTCCGAAGAAAAGAAACTAAGACAACCGCTGACAAAATACGCGCTCCTGAATATTACCGACGCGGTGCCTGAAATAACCTACTCGAATTCAAACCGAAAAAAATCCACGCAAACTCAATTAATCGCACCGCTTACTGGCCGCAACGCGAAACCGAGTAATTCGCGAATTACTGGGACCCTACCTCCTCGGCGGCATGCTCACCTTTTACATGCATTATCCTGGTGAAAGGGAACGGGTTTGCTGGAAAAGAAAAGAAGCAAGTATCAATTCAACAAATCATTTTAATATTTCTTTTCTTTTTAAACGATGCTACTCGTATAATGGTGAAAATACTATTAACAATTTTAACAGTGAATTTTCATGTTATAATTGTACATAGAAACCAAGAAATTTTTCGTTTCTTTTTTCATAAAGTAAATAGGAAATCAGAACGATCGTAAATTTAATAAAATATTTTGTACAAATACTTAAAGTTGAAATTAAGGAAGATTAAATAAATTGTGTTTTTTTCTCTTTTGCTTCTTGTGTAAATTATTTTTAAATTTTCTTCTCTTATCCATCTCATTCATATTCTCGTAATAAAGTCACGACAATTTCATAATTCGAAAGGTAAGGACTATCATATCGGGGATAATATATTTCCAACATAATATGGTTGATATATTTGATTAAAACGATATTTCATCCGAGTAAACAGATTAGCATGAAAATAAAATGATAATTTCAGTTGATTATTAGTATTTTATATATATATATATATATATATATATATATATATATATATATATATATATATATATATATATATATATATATATATATATATGGGATATAACGAAATTTGTGACCACGCTAGAAGTTGCAATTTTGCTCCGATTTTCACCAAATTTTCAGGAAAGGTGTATGGGGTAAATATCTCGGTTGAGTTCGTGAACCAGCTATATCGGCAGGGCAAAAACAAAATGGCGGCCATTTTAGACGAAAAATCGTGATTTCTGTTCTGACCAAAGTCTAGCTCCGATTTGAATGAAATTTAGTACAAAGCTTCACTAATATATGTGATAAATTTCGCAATAAAAAATCCAAAGTAGGTACGGCAGAAGCAAAATGGCGGCCGCTCAAAGGTCGAAAAACTTGCAAAATTTTGTTGTTGTAATAGTGGTCAAAGCTTTCCACAGATTTTCATGAAATTTGGTAGTTAGGTAGAAATTATGAGTATCTAAAGAATTACTTAAAAAAAACTCGAGGTCAGGTCACAAAAAACAAAATGGCGGCCATTTGAAACTCAAAATTTGGAAGGCTTCTAAAAGTCGCAGTTTTAATCCGACATATATGAAACTTGGTTTCAAGATAGCCATTACTTAGATCTACAGACTTTGATGTTTTGGTGATCATGCATGCGCGAATTTCAAAATGGCGGTGGTTTAAATATGCGTTTTTTTCGGGTTTTTGTGGCGCTCTACTGGTCACATTTTCCAGCGGATTTTGATGAAACTTGAGATTATAGATCTTAGTGCTATGTTCTTGTATTGTGCGACAAATTATTAAAATTGAATGAAAGATAAAAAAGTCGAAAATTTAAAACCCAATATTTTTAGCTGCCATTTTCACTAAAAATTGAATTATTTTGCCCTGTCTAGAGTGAAACTTCGATTTGAACAAGATTTGGCACATTGATTGATGAGGTCCTAGCCCACAAAGATTTAAAATAGTCCAAAATCAAATGCATGCATCCAAAATGGCGGCCCCCAAAGGTCAGGAGGCAAGCGCAATTCGCTATTTTAGTAGCAACTGAAATAATGATTTTTTTTCATGGAAACGTTTTAAATGACTTAACTCGGCAGTATTTATAAATTAGACTCTTTTTTAAATATTGTTAAATATTTTTAACAATACCCTAAAAAAATTATAAAATCGCGACTTGTCTGTCTGTCCGTCCGTCCGTTTGTTCGTGCGTCACAAGTTTTCTCGTAAACCACATGAGCTAAAATGAGGAAATTTTTTACGTAGGTCAAATGTGGTGCCTCTTGAAATTTGCGGTGTAAGAAAATATTTTAAAGTGTTTAAGGGAGTCTCCCCATACAGGGGGGTGACATAAACATTTTTTATTTTTCTGTAGCCCTATAGCAGCCAAGTTTCTCAACATATTCCGATAAAACTTGAAATTATAAGTTATTCAGGCAAGTTAATTTAATTTAATTATGCGAATCGGATGACAAATGAAAAATTCGAAAATTTACAGCTTAATATTTTTAGCAGCCGTTTTCAATAAAAATTCAAAATGACGGCCCCTGGTGGTTCAGAAAAGAATCGAATATGTATATATTAATGGCAATGCAAGTGCTTATTAAACTTTTATGGAAATCTTTTGAAATTAACTATTTGAGCTATTTATTAAGCCGATAAGTTATCACCTTTGTGTGGTAACCACTGTGAAATGTATTAACAGCAAATGTGAGAAGGGCGAAACGAGTATAAATATGTTTATAACAATTTATTGCCCGCCAATTTTCAATATGTGATCCATACGTGTGCAACTCAATTTAATTAGCAAAATATTTGCGCCTCTATGAAGGGTCTCCAAATAAGAACGGCGGCAGATCCTTTTTGTTAATAAATACCCATGTAGTGCTACAAAAATTGCAGTAAGAAGTCCAGTAGTAGGTAAGCCAAATTCTTTTTCGAAACCTTACGCCACATATGAGAAATTTAACTTTCCGGCTGGTGCTGCCAACGGGGATTTTTTCATGTTATACCCGTATTCTGCACAAATTTCATAATGTCTGATTTTAGAACTGCAATCGTTTGAAAATCATCATTTCAAGACAAGCTAAATGTTATCGTCTGTATGTAGATTGTTCGCATATAATCAGGAAATGGAATCTACAACGATCGGTAATATTTGAGCGGTTTGTCATGGGAAATCATAGGGCTAATTTATCGCGTCAGAATCTATACTAATATAATTCATACATAATTGGCTTTCCGCGAATTCTCAAATAAGACCGTCCCGGGACAAGCGAAGTATTTAGCCGGGAAAATTAAACAATCGGTGCGAGAAAAAGAATTTCTGAGACTCTACGAAATGCAAAATTGGATATGGATGCATAAAGATAAGGTATAAGGCTTAGCATATAGGCAGTGAGAACAAAATAGCTCATCATACACAAGTCAACGCTATCTAAGGTAAAAAATAATATAGTCTTCGTAGCGCAGACTCTGAACATTCTATGTACAACAATCCAATAAATAAATGGCTCTGCGTTGTGAACATAAGATCTTGAGCATTCAATTAAACATAGCTAATCGAAAGGGAGAAGATATTATTCAAAATAATAAAAAAAGGACAAGAAAAAAGATTCATTTCAAAAACAGTCAACAGATTTGAATAAAAGTTTTCCCCTTTTTTAACAACCCGAGGCATCCACCGGATTGCCGAGGCAACAAACAATAGGATCGTACAAGATGAAACCAGGATGTTAACAAGGGAGATGAATGTACGATTCAAAATGGAATTGAAGAGTTCTACCGTTAGTATGTCTAGCAAATGCAAAAAATATATACTTTTAAAATTCATAGCAGTACACAAGCAGACAATAACATTTTCATAACCGTAACTATAATAATTAATTTTCACGAAGGCTATGTGCACCTGGATGTGTGTTTTTATGTCGAGCCAAAATGTCATAAAAGATAACCAGAGAAAAAAAATCGCATTCTTTCTGAATACATACACTGAAAACGGAATGGGAAACTGATTTTTGTTATTTTTCGCCAGTTTTCTTACCAGAAAATAAAAGGCTTCACGTAGTTGCTCGAGAATAAGCTGGTCAGTTCATTTGATTTGTCACGCCACCATTCTGACTCATCACGACCAGGCACACTTATCGTATCATCTTTATCGAATGGTAGCTTATCGACTTGCCTCAACTGATTGCTGCAATGAGTTTTATGTTTCACATGAGAATATTTGAATTGAGCCAACCCAGTTGGATGAGTGAGTGAAGGCATCGCTAGTGCACAGAAACTGGTAGTTGCTACCTACTAAGCTGTTGCTACACTAAGAAACTTGATACGGTTTCCGTTAACTCTTAATTAATTAATCCAAGAACGTTCACCCTAATTTCAATTGTTTGCACATTAGTTGCTAGGCACACACTTGACTTGATGGCAGGCTGTCACGATTAGATTGACCGGATCTTGTTTTTTCGAGATTTCACTAAGTGTCTAACTACGACGACCTATTCGGTCGGATTAACGCCATAATGAGCTCAAATTAAATAAAATCAAAGAATATAGAACAAGAAGAAGTCGAATCGCGAACAAATTTTCTGCACACGAATTTTTATGCGACGGGTCCTGATGCTGGAACCCACCAAGCGAAAGCACAAATTTTCATCTCTTAGAGAGAGAGAGCTTTTGTCCAAAAGCTCATGATACATATTTGGCGCTGAGCTAAAGGAATGCATCGCAGCATTTTGAATGTGATCGATTGATTCATTGCAAGCAGTAAACATAATTATATTCTTGTTCTTTGGTGATTGTGGTGTGATAATGAACATTGTGAAGAAAATGGAAAAAAATAAGATAAAATCTGGTCTACAATGCAGTTTGAATCATTGTAAGAGGTCCAGACGGGAACCGAATGTTAGATTATTTAATTTTCCGGCATATGATTCTCCAATGGGAATATTATGGCGCGAAAATTGTAATTTAGAATCGGTAGTGGCAAGTAAAAAATTGCGAATTTGCAATCGTCATTTCAATGACGAATTTATAGGACTACGCAAATTGAAGGTAGGTGCATTTCCAACATTATTTTTGTCTCCGGAGCACGGAGATGACGAAGTTGATTTTAATTTGTTAACATCTCCAACACGGAAAAGACGGAGACCGTCAACAGAGTCCGTAGTTGATTTTTGTACGAATTGCAAAAAACACGTTTTAAATGAACAGTTCTATTTCAAAATGTGTAATAAATTAAAGGTCGAGTGTTCAAAACTAAAAAGTGAATTATCAAAATATAAAAATCAAAAAAAGAATTATCGGTGCAGATATAAATATCGTAAAACTATATTCAAAAACACGGTTAAAATGCCAATTGAAACTTTTATAGATTCACGAAACATTAGTGATGAGAGTAAAACTTTTTGTAAAATGCTAACCAATGTCAAAAAACGAAAATATAACAATGATGAAAAGAACTTAGTTCAGAATATTTTTTATGTATCTCAATCCGCGTATAAATTTTTGAGAAATAGTCTAAACATTAATTTACCGCATCCATCTACTGTATACAACTGGGCTCCTGTTAAACAGTTGCAGCCAGGTTTAAGAAATAATGCATTTACATTCATTAAAAACAAATGTGAATCATTAAGTGAAACAGAAAAATATGTAGTTTTAATTTTTGATGAAATTGCAATCAGAAAAGAAATGAGGTATAATCTTTCACACGATGTAATAGATGGGCTAGAAGACATTGGTTTTAGTAGGAAAAACTTAATTGGAAAGCAAGTGTGTGTTTTCATGATTAGAGGACTTATCAGTAACTGGAAATGTGTGCTGAACTATTTTGTTTCTCAAAATGGAATCAAAGGTGACTGCTTGAAAGAAATTCTGAAAGAAAACATAAAAATTCTTTCAAGTTGGGGTCTTAACGTTAGAGTTGTAACATGCGACCAGGGCTCAAATAACAGAAAGTGTTATACAGACTTAGGAGTTTCACCTGAAAAACCATTTTGGCTTGTAGATGGGAGCAAAGTAATATGCCTTTTTGATTTCCCGCATCTAATTAAATCCTTGAGGAATCTTCTTTTGAACACTATTGTTTGTACACCAGATGGTCGTGTAAGCTGGGATGTTATCAAGGAACTTTGGGAGCTTGAGCAAAAGAAAACTACAAAAATGTGTACCAAATTAACATTTCAACACATTCAACCGAATTCTTTTGAAAAAATGCGGGTAAATTTAGCTTCTCAGGTATTTAGTAGAACTGTAGGCGCTGCCATCCGCACTGCTGTTGAAACTAAGCAGTTTAAAAGAAATTCTAATGAAATAGCGCTATCAACTGCTTCATTTGTGGAAAGGGTTGATAAAATTATTGATTGTTTGAATAGTGGATCGTTGAAAAATGCTAATGTTTTTAAGCGTGGTTTAACTTTGGATAATGAAGTCCACACATATATTAATAACTTCATTTCATATATTTCATGTGTTAGAGGTGAAAATATGTCAAAAACAGTGTATTTTCTCAACGGAATGAAGCAAACATTAACTGGGGTTTTGATGTTAGCGGAGAACATAATGAAAGAAAATTCTGAGATTTTCTTCATATTGACAGAAAGATTATCACAAGATCCTCTTGAGAATCTGTTTGCAGTTATACGGCAAAAAGGTGGTAATAATAGAAACCCTTCAGTTTTTGAATTGAACATAATATTATCAAAAATAATGTCCTACAATTTGATCAAATTTAGCAATAAGAGCAATTGTGGAGATGATAGCGATATTATGCTCTCAATAAATTTGAATGAATGTGAAGAAGGTGAAATTGCTGATTTTAATGACATCGAAAACAACGAATTTTTAATCCAGCATAATAACGTATCTCAGACCACATATTTAGATTTTATTGCTGAAGATACGTTTGAAAATCCTGAAATCCAGATAGAGCTTCCTTCAATGAGGTATTTCATTGGCTATGTAGCCTTCAAAGTTCTGATGAAACTGAACTGTGTAACTTGTGAGAAAATCATAAGGAAAACAGATGAAGTTTTGTCGTGTCCTTCCGAAATTTTTATATTCGCAAAAAATTACAACGCAGCGTCATCCGATTTTGGGAATTTATTTGCTCCATCTGATGAGTTCTTTAATGTTTGCAAGCACCACGTAATCTGTTTTATAGAAATTTTCAAAAGCAGACCACAAATAAGGCTCATTAAAGAAACTATTGTCGCAAACTGCAAGCTTGTTACTCAAAACTGGTTCAATAAAATGGATTCCTGTCATGATCATAAAATTAAATTATTGGAGTTTTTGATTTTAGTTCTATTACGGAAAAATTGTAACTGGGCTGTAATGAAAAACGAAAAAAAAGCCAGCAAAAAACTTCAATTCATTACAGATTAAAAGTAAAAACTATCTATTAGAAACAAAGGTATAACACAAGCTATGAATTCAGCGTATAATATTAAATTTGGACATTTTTAAGGGGTTATCATGTTTTTAAGGGTTTGTAGTTCATTTCAAAAGCCTACTAAAACCACTTCATCTTTTAGCCTGTCTGCCCTTCCGTCTGTTTGTCACAGCAGTCTTAATCTAACATTACAATTCCTAAAAATACTGCAACTAGTGTGTTGCTGCAATTTTTACTGTAATTTTAATAATATTCTTGAAAATTTAACTTTTTCTGGTTGTATTCTTATTCTCTTAAAAACATTGTTAAATTTATTTTGCCTCTTATGCTTTTATGTTTGTGTGTTTACTAATCTCAAATTACCCCCTAAATAGACATTATTGTGTTATCCTACTATCCCAGTTATTTGTTTCTTTTTAATTTATTTGTTACATAAATGCCAATGAAAAAAATATATGTTTGTGTTGTGATTGTGGTTATGGCACCCATCCATTTCCTTTGTCCTCTAGGGATATGATGATTGTGGATACGATCAAAGGCGAAATGAATAAGTGAATAACTTCTTCTTTCTGAAGAAGCTTAGTATACATTCTGATCCCATTGTCCATTGTTATTCGGTTTTCGACTTTTTTCGAAATATCCCTCAGACCGGGGAACCGAACGCGTCCCCAGGTTGCGGATAGGGGAAGCCTTCTTTTGAAGGTTACTGTGAATAACCAATAAGCAGTCGCGGACAATGGTCGGCAGAGAAGGGAGAGACTTCTGTCACTGTTGATATGTATGCAAATTTTCAAGTCCATCCGACGCCTCGAAGGTGATGAAAATTACTATGTAAGAGCGAGTTTAATCCTGATAATCCAGGTAAGGATATCACAATAAAGTTATGATATTCGATGATCGTTAGCCCTTGACAAATGTACAAATTTTCAAGTCAATCTAACTGGGTAAAAATTACGTCGCAAGATCCTTTTACATACAAATAACGTTTATAGAAGCGTATTTTATCCTGATGATTCTAGTAAGGAAATAAGAATCAAGGTTCAATATTAACGTATTTTCATCAGATGTTGATAACTGTACAAATTTTCAAGTCAATCAGACGCCTCTGAATTGATAAATATTACGTTGCAAGATTCCATTACATTCAGATGTAGTTATTTATCCTGATGATCCTAATAAGGATATCAAGATAAAATTATGAAATTATTGTATTTTCATTAGCCCATCATATCTCTGCAAATTTTCAAGATAATCAGAATTCTCTAAAGTGTTGAAAATTACGTTGCATTACAAACTAGTCAAGTTAATGAAAGCGAGTTAAATCCTGATGAACCTGGTAAAGACATAAGAATTAAATTATCATATTATTGTATAGTTGTTAGTCCTTGATACATGTGAAAATTTTCAAGTCAATCGGATGCGGTAAAAACTACGCTGCTATCTTTATATACAAGCCACGTTAATAAGATTGTATTTTGTCCTAATGACCCTGTTAAGGACATCAGGATAAAGTTGCAATATTGCTGTATTGTCATCAGATTTGGAAAATTGTACAAATTTTCAAGCCAACCGGACGACTCTAACTTGATAAAAATTACGTTGCGAAACTCCACTACATAAAGGCGAAATTATTTATCCGGATGATCCTTATAAGGACATCAGGATAAAATTATTAAATTACTGAACTGTCGTCAGTCTTTGAAATATGTGCATATTTTTAAGTCAATCAAACACCTTTAAAGTGATGAAAATTACGTTGCAAGATTGCATGACACACAAATCAAGTTAATGAAAGCGAATTGAGTCCTGATGATCCTGGTAAGGACATCAGGATAAAGTTAGTAATTCTTTGTATTTAAATTTGTTTTCAATGAACGTACAAATTTTCAAGTCAATCAAAAGCATCAAAGAATTTTTTTAAATCCTGATGATCCTGGTAAGGATATCAGGATAAGGTTACGATATTATTGTATTGTCACCAGACCTCGATAGGTGTGCAAATTTTCAAGTATATCAGACCCCTCTAAGTTGACCAAATTTACGTTGCAAGATTCCATTACATACAGGTCGAGTTAATAAAAAGCGTATAAAAAGTATTCCAAAACAATACCTAAAAAGTTTAATATTTGTTTTGTTCCCTTCTCTAAAATCTTGTAAGCAGAGATTTCAATTTTTCCCGATTTGGTACTTTCAATCACCACCAGATCGAAAAACTAATAGCTTTAACTCCCTACCCGCAAACGCACATGTTAATTAATCATCTGAAAACCTAAATTCAATCTGCAAACATAGACAAATATGAAATGATTTCTTATATCTGCCAGGTATTGGGCTGCTACAGTCATAATGTTATGCATCATTTCATATTGCCGAGTTAATTGTGAAGTATTTGGTTCTAATACTTCCCAATTAACTCGGCAATATGAAATGATGCATAACATTATGACTGTAGCAGCCCAATACCTGGCAGATATGAGAAATCATTTCATATTTGTACATCTGAAATAAAGCTCTCCAAAAGCTCTCCCCAAACATTAACATGAGCTACATGAGAGCATGGAATTGGAATGAAGTGTGAAATCATCGAAATGTGTTTGCTTGTTGACGAAAAGTGGAAACGAGAAAGCTCGGTTTCTCTCTGACCATGCAACTTCCCTTACGTTTCCCCCACATGTCTATCGATGATGAAATTTTCGGGAGGAAAAAGTATTAGAGCATTCGACTTCTTTATGTTCTATATTCTTTGATAAAATTCACACTGGATGTTCGTTTTTCACACGCGGTCGTTCGGTTTTTGTTTAGTTCTCTCCCCACCCGTCTCTGCAGAATATCGATCATAGAGATCGAAGTTATCATAGAAAGAAGCCTGTTTTATGACACGACACAGGGCCAACGAAGGATGGAACTTACATTGAGTGTTGCTCAGCTCCATCCTTGGTCCAACCCTTTGGAACGTATCCTACGAGGGGCTACTGAGACTGAAAAAAACGTTGCCATGTTTCATAATCTTTGCAACATACGCGTAATTTATTTTTTTCCCGAACTCAATCCTCGAGTGAACAATTCTATCGATGGTAAGCAATTTGTGCAGCATATCGAGTCTCTGAAAACAGTGTATGGATAGAACGAGCAATTGATGCTCCTTGCTGCATAAACGAAGCTAAAAAGAGCCCCGAGACAGTGTCAAGATCTATCAAGATAGCATACTTGAGTCAGAAACTGTTTGTACACGATCTAAGAAGAGACTTCAGTATGGCAGAAAATCAAGCTAATGTTCATATTTGCATGATGAAAGAAATCAGTTGGCGACATATGTAAGTCGATTATGAATTACTTTTACCGAATGTGGTCCAAAGAATGAAATGGTAGTTTTAGCAAAGGAGCCATCATTCGTTACATCCAAGACGAACTCAATCACGTGGATCTGCAAAACACGATTTCTTGCGTAGACTTCAAGAACACTAGTGATTTACTCGCCGCCATGATGCGTTAGTTAACGTATCATCATAAATCAGCCGACACCTTAATATTGTTTAAGCCGCTGTGAGTGTCAATATATATTTATATATATATATATATATATATACATATATATATATATATATATATATATATATATATATATATATATATATATTTTTTTTTTTTTTTTTTTTGCCTTAGCACTACAGCCCCTTTTGGTTTTACTTAGAGGTAGTTAGAGTATCTCATTATCTCTTGATCGAATGTATCGGCAACTTGAGAAGGTACTATAGTCAGTACCTGGCTTTGGCCGTTTGTTCATCCATCCAGCAGTAATACGTTCTGATTTTAAACCAGAACGCACACAACGTCCGAATAATCACTCAAACTTAATCTCGTTGCCACCAATTACTCGAACCAGGGACCTTCGGCTCATGAAGCGAGTGCTCTAACCACTACACCACATGGACTACTGGCCGTCAATAATAATCACTGCCAGATCAACGCCAATACCGTCAACAACAATAATCCCTGCACCAAGTAACAATCCGAAGCAACAGGTCTGTTACAATTGCTGAAAACCGTAAACCATGACGCATCGCGTGTCAAAAATCACACAAGTAACCGTACAACATAAATTATATCGCCTCAGCAACGCCAACTTAAGCAAGAGTTATTGAGCAAGTGGGGTATAGAAAATTAGAAGATGCCTTTATCGACCCTAGTAGCGACAAATCATTGATTCGTGAACCCACCCCCTGCAATTTAAGTGCTTGTAAGCCATTAACGTTTGATTGATTCATCAGTAGTAGTTTCGTCTGCTCAACGCAAATGAAAGCGTGTCTGAAAATCGGCAAACAAACAATAACATTTGATCTACATGTAGTGGACGATCAACTTCTATATTGTCGTTGGGATAGAATTACTTATGCGCAAATTTTCAATGAACCACAACAATGCTGAATCAAAAGGTTAGAGACAATTGTTCGTATGGGAATGTTGCTTACTCTCACCGATCAGAAGCAAATTAAGAATGTTATTTCAAATTCCTGTCAATGCTTTGCCGAGTCAATATTAGAAATGAGAAAATGTATGACCGTGATAATGAAAATTAAGCTTATATAAAAAAAACGTGTTCTAATACAACCGTATCGTATTGCGTTAGCCGAATGCGCAAAAGTAGAAGAGATCACATCAAAACTTCTACTGAATGGTATCATTCAACCGAATAGTTCCGTTCATTCATCACAGATTGTTCTTGTTCAAAAACACAATGAGAAGACCGTCTCTGTGTTGACAAAAAACAACTTTCTCCAATGTCAACCGTAAAAGAGCCATTATTGCGAATTTCTCGTAACAAATTTCTCACGACTGTGGACTTCTTCTTCGTAGCACTACAGCCCTCTTGGACCTCCACTTTCTGCAAATAGTGCCCCAACTGTCTCCGTCCATTTACCACACCCTCCAATTTTGAAATCCGAGTAGTGATGAACTGACTTCGTCAACCGAGTCAGACCGACGTTTCATCAGTTTCCCCACGAATAACTTTTTGGATATCCCTTGGTCATCCATACGATTCATGTGGCTAGCCTATCACAGTGTCCGCAGTCTTACAATCGTTAAGAACTCTGGCTCATCAAAAATTTCATACAGCTCATGGTTGTTTCAAATTCGTCATTGGTCCCCGCCTAGCTTTGCTCCAATTATTCTCCTCAGAACGCGTCACTCAAAGGCGTTCAATATACTTGCGGATGTTTGGGTTCGGGTTCATGTTTCACACCCATGACATAATACAGGTCTTATCACAGATTTGTATACTTGCAGTTTTGTTTCCTGTGTATGCAGCTGGTCCTCAAGATCGTCTAAACTAAATAAAATATTTTATTTGCGAGCAGTATCCTTCAGCGAGTTTTGTTTCTTTCCTTAGCGGCTCTCGTTATTTTGGCACCTAAATAAACGAGTTTGCTCACATTTTCGATATTGTGTATTTGAGGTATTTTCCTCAACTACGTCATGAGCTTTGTTTTATTTTCATTGGTTTTTAGCCCTACTAGATTTGCTTCGCTGTTGAGTTTCAGGAAGAGTTCTTTGGTAGTTGTTAATGACCGTGACAAAATCTAGCACCAAATTGGCTAGCAAAGGGGCTAGCCCACCTCCCTACCTTAGTCCGATATCTGTGTCAAAGGCAACGTGACTTTGGCCTTATTTTCCGGCTATTATCAGATTCCACTGGAATAGGAATCCCGATAATACCGCACCCTTGTTACGCATTGCATACATTATGAGTTCAATGTTATGCCGTTTGGACAAAATCAAATGCACCCATGGTATTCCAGGAGATGATCGTAAAACTGATCGAGAAATTGAATTAACCGAAAATCTTTGAGTTCACCGAAAACCTGTAGTTACATAGATTACTAAATTCCTAACACTCGTCTGTGAAGTCGTACTTACTCTCCCACCGCATTTTTCGCCGAAGAGCTAACGCTTTTAAGACACCAAATTAATTCATGAAGGAGTTCGACGATCGGCAATATCATCGCTAATGAAACCAGAATCAAGGAAAGATGGGTATCATATCTCAAGAACCACCGTAACAGAACATTGCAGCCTATAGATGCTTTCGGAGAGCTTCCAGTGGCTCCATCTACTCTGGAGGAAGTTTGTTCCACCATCAAAGCCCGAAAGAATAAAAATGCCATGCACCAATGAGATTCTCGTGGAGCTTATTAAATAAGGTGGCAGTAGTGTTCATAAAGCTATTCAAAAAGTCATTCAGCACATTTGCCGACAAAAACATATACCGAACGAGTGGAGCAAATCAATTATGTTCCCTATCCACAAAAAAGGTGACAAAGGACAGTTTAAAAACTGTAGAGGCATATCACTGCTTTCTACGGCATATAAAATATTTTTGAAAATCTTAGAAGATGAGGTAAGATCATATCATACGCTAACAGTATTACTGGGGAGTATCAAGGTGGCTTTAGGACAGGTAGATCAACAACAGACCAATTGTTCACAGTCAAGCATGTACTTGAAAAATGCTGGAAGTTCAACATAGATGGACACCACATACGCATTGACTTTAAGTAAGCATACGATAGTATTGATCGTAATGTACTGTACCAAATAATACTTTGCTTTGTTATTCCAGCCAAATTAGTCCGTCTTTCCAAAATGAGAATGTCGTCGACGACCTCCCAAGTCCGCATCAATAACCAACTCACCGATGCCTTTGACACAAATATCGGACTAAAGCATAGATATGAGCTGGCCCACTTGCTATTCAATTTTGCCCTGCAATATGCCATAAGAAAGCTACCTGTCGATACAAGAGGTGCCTCACTATACAAGTCAAGCCAAATGGTAGCCTATGTGGACAATGTCAACATTTTCTCACGGTTATTAACAACTGCCAATGAATTTTTTCTTGAAACTTGACAGCAAAACAAAACTAGTAGTGCTACAAATCAATGCAAATAAAACACAGCTCATGACGCAGTCGAGGAAAAATACGTCAAGTGCACAAAATATCATACTTGGCGAATATATACGACGAAGAATACAAACCACAAATAAAATATTTTATTCAGTTTTGACGATCTTGAAGACCAGCTGCATACACAGGAAAACAAAGCTCCAAGCATGCAAATCTGTGGTAAGACCTGTGTTATGCTACGCAAGCACATTGAACGCCTTTGAAGGACGGATCCTGAGTTGAATAACTGGAGCGAAGCTAGATGGAGCCCGATGGCGAACTCGATACAACTGTGATCTGTATGAAATTTTTGACGAGCTGCAGGTCTCAACGATTGTAAGACTGCGGAAGCTGCAATTGGTTGGCCACACGAATCGTATGGACAAACAACAGGTATCCAAAAAGTTAAATGTTGGGAGAACTGAAGGACGGAGACCAGTGAGGAAACCGAGGACACGCTGGTCTGACTCAGTCGACGAAGACAGTTCATCGCTGCTCGGATTTCAATATTGGAGGAGGCTATCAATGGACCAAGACTGTTGGAGGCACTACCTGCGGAAAGCAAAGACCGAAGAGGTGCTGTAGTGCTATGGAGAAGAAAAAGAATATCTAAATATAGTGGACACACCCATGGTTCGATATGTATCGAATACGTCTTACAAAACTGCTTCGAACAAATAACTAGTTTATAAGTTTATTTTTTAACTGTTTGTTTTGATAAGGTGCATTATTTTCCGTCAAAATGATGATTATTGACGATAAATAAAGATACCCTTAAGATATCATATATATACATACAGTTTTCCATTAAGGACATAACAATTTTATCTATTAATAAAACTTTTTTTTTCTTTAAAAGCCGTCGGGCCTTGCTTAGTTGTGTGAGCAGACGCGTTTCGACTACTTTGAGTCATCTTCAGTGTCTAAAGGATGTGTTGAAGGGAGCGACTTTATATAGTCGTAGGATGGGTAATTAGCGAATAGGTAATTAGCGGATGGGTAATTAGCGGATGGGTAATTAGCGGATGGGTAATTAGCGGATGGGTAATTAGTGGATGGGTAATGAGGTCAGGAAGTTAATTACTCAATTATACCAGGTAGGGGGATATTATGTTTTTGTTTTTTTGCTTGTTGGCTGTCCGTTTGTTCTGTTTCATCTCGTTTCCGTTTTCGTCTAAGAGTGTGGTCTAGGACTGAGAAAATTGCGTCGGAATTGGTAACAAGTTGTTCGTTGATAATGTCACCGTCTGTCTTTCTATGTTTATAAATTTCAATCCTTTCTAGGATGTCAAGTCTCGGAGTTTGTCATAGCATCAGGCTCATGTGCGTGGTTTTGTAGGTGCGTCGCATAATTGGAGTCTGCCTTGTTGTATAAGAAAGATCGTAGGTGCTCTTTGTATCTTGTCGTTAGTTTTCGTGTTGTCCTTCCTATATATACCATGTCGCAGTCCTTGCATGTCAGTTTGTATATGCCGCTGCCTTCGTATATCGATGTGTCATTCAGTTTTGGCTTCAGTTTGTTTCCAATGTTGTTGTTCGTTTTGAATGCAGTTTGCAATCGATATACGAAGGCGGCGGCATATACAAACGAAGGCAGCGGCATATACAAACTGACATGCAAGGACTGCGACATGGTATATATAGGAAGGACAACACGAAAACTAACGACAAGATACAAAGAGCACCTACGATCTTTCTTATACAACAAGGCAGACTCCAATTATGCGACGCACCTACAAAACCACGCACATGAGCCTGATGCTATGACAAACTCTATGAAATTGCTACACAAACAAAACAAAGGACCGAGACTTGACATCGTAGAAAGGCTTGAAATTTATAAACATAGAAAGACAGACGGTGACATTATCAACGAACAACTTGTTACCAATTCCGACGCAATTTTCTCAGCTCTAGACCACACTCTTAGACGAAAACGGAAACGAGATGAAACAGAACAAACGGACAGCCAACAAGCAAAAAAACAAAAACATAATATCCCCCTACCTGGTATAATTGAGTAATTAACTTCCTGACCTCATTACCCATCCACTAATTACCCATCCGCTAATTACCCATCCGCTAATTACCCATCCGCTAATTACCTATTTGCTAATTACCCATCCTACGACTATATAAAGTCGCTCCCTTCAACACATCCTTTAGACACTGAAGATGACTCAAAGTAGTCGAAACGCGTCTGCTCACACAACTAAGCAAGGCCCGACGGCTTTTAAAGAAAAAAAAAGAGGATTGGCCTGCGGATATCAAATAAACAAAGTTATTGACTATTAATAAAACACTGAAATATTTGAGATATTGAGTTCAAATTTATTTTGGGTATAATTCAAACATTACATTTTATGAATAAAATTAGACTTCAGTCATATGACCACCAAGAGCCCGTTTCCAGTGATCGATGCTTCGGATTCAATTTCCCACCACTCTGACACACATTTCGACCAGAACGTTAGCAATTTCAAGTTAAATGTTGTCTTTGAGCTCGTCTTAATATAACGGCTTGTTTGTTGGCATAGACCATTGACTTGATATAGTCCCATACGAAAAAATTTAATGGCATTAGATCACATGAACGAGATGGCCGTTCAACTGGACCATTTCTCGAGATAACACAAATTTCTTTTCAATAAATCGATTGTGAGACGTGCTGTGTGGTTAGTGGTACCATCTTGTTGAAACTACATATTGTTGACGTCGAGTTCATTCAATTCTGATTACAAATAATCTTCCAAATTAACACGATAGAGCTCTCCGTTGACGGTAACATGACGGTCATTTTCACTCACGAAAAAATACGGCACAATCACACCTCCGGCATGTAAACTGCACCATACAGTAATTTCTTGAGGATGCAATGGTATCTCAAGAAGCACATGTGGGTTTGTTGCTAATCAACAATGCATGTTTTGCCTATTAACAAAGCCGTTGAGCCAGAAATGAGCTTCATCGCTGAAAATGATTTTTCGATGAAATTTTTCATCTTTTTCAAGCTTTACCAGAGCCCAATTGGAAAAGTTTCAGCATTTGAGTCAATTTGATCTTGATGTAGGCTAACGTTTTTTCGCAAAATATGCCATAATGTCGTTTGAGCGATGCCCAATTCTTAAGAACGACATGGAATCGACTGATTTGACTCATTCCAATATATCTTACGCTTCGGGCGGTACGACGCTTTTTTGGCACCGGGACGCTAATAGTGAAAATTTGGACTCGAATTTATCCACTATAGCCGCACAGCCTGTCGGGTGGGACGATTATTACGGCCAAAAATTGGAGTAAGTGCGCTTAAAGTTGCGACCACCGGCTCAGAGTTTCGTTAGTAATTTTTAATAATTTTCAAACGCTGCTTGTTCGTGAACTTTACCATGATAAAAATGTTGACTTTAACTAACGTTTTGACATTGACGGTTCATTAAAAATGTTTCAGGGTGCGTAGGTATATATAAAGATACAAAATTGTAATGTCCCTAATGGAAAACCTTTTATGATGATTCTGTTCAGTGTATGTATCTTTTTCGTTTCCATTACCTCCGCACAAGAGTTTCAGATAGAAATTTCACCTTAAAATTATCTAGAGGCTGGCTATATAAGGAAGCGCAGATATACGCATATATTTGAACATTTTACAGTAGGAGGCAAACTGTATACTGGATTTCTTCACAATTGGTTTCGAAAAACGTTTTTGAATTCATTTTTAAGGGATTAAATCAGTTTTTGATTGGTGATCTTTGATCATTAGAACCAATTGTGTATCAAAGCACTAAATCGAGAAAACATGTTTTACTTTTGTTTCAAGACTCTTTTTCAAGACATTTTCGAAGAGTTTTAGTACTTTTTTATCTATGAAACTTGGTCAGGCGATCCAATAATAACACTATGCAACAAAGTAAACTTTTTTTTGTTTCACTGGGCTCACAGTATGTAATTAAGTTTTGCCACCTTAAAACTATGTGAAATATTGAAATAAAATTGTTCTATCACGTCAAGTTTAATAATGAAACGCATTTATTGATGTTTCTTAAAATGACATATATAATATGTTACATAAATTGTTATTCTACATTAAAAATAACTTTTTTTAGAACGACGGGCTTTTCTCTTATATTCGGTAGTGGCAGTATCCCACTGGAGGCTCCAACAGTAGTCTGCAAGCATAGATGGCTTCCCTCTACCCTGGTAACGCTTCTCGTATTCTGCAATTTCTTGATGAAATCTTTCACCGTGTTCATCACTTACTGAACCCATGTTATCATGAAAGAAACTTAAATGTGAGTGTAACAAATGAATTTTCAACGACATATTGCATCCTAGTTTGTGATAAGCATCCAGCATCCGATTAATCTTTCCATAAAAATCCGGTGATTTGTGATTGCCGAGAAAATTGTTTGTGACGTCAACAAAACCCAACCATGCATTTTTTTCAATAGGTTTGAGGCTCGATAAAAAAAGCAGTATCATTGACCAATTTCCTTATGGTAGGACCGATGAAAGTACCTTCTTTAGTTTTTGCCTCACTTAGCATGGGAAATTTTGTTTTAAGAAATAAAAATCAAGGTCCGTCTTTGAGGAGTGCTTTTAAAAAATTCTTTGTCAAACCAAGTTTGATGTGTAACGGCGGTAAAATGATTTTCTCAGATGGTAATAATGGTTCGTTTTTTACATTTTTCTGACGAAGCACGAAACCGGATCTTAAGGGCCAGTTTTGTTTTATGAAGTGATCTGAACGTGCTCTGCTATCCCATTCACAGAGGAAACGACAATATTTCGTATAGACGGTTTGCAACCCTAAAATTAAAGCCACTACCATTAAATCTGTACATACTTGCCATTTGTATTCTCCGTAGTTGACCTTTACCTGAATTCGTTTTACAATATCATAAGTTTCTTTTAAGTGAGCGCCGTAAGCTACCGGTAAAGATGGAAGTATATTACCGTTATGGAGTAACACAGCCTTCAAACTTCGTTTGGATCCGTCAATGAAAAATCTCCACTCCTTTGATATATGCTTGTGACCTGACCTGATGCTGACATCAATCCATCAATATTATTGCAGAACACTGATCCATCTTTTTTTGAATAAAAAGTAACTAAAGCAATAAGACGTTTTCGATAAGTTGTAATTTTAACTCCAGTCTGCAATAGATTCCACTGTTTCAATCTCGAGCCTAAGATTTCAGATTTTTCTTTGTTCAAATCTAAATCTCTAACTAGGTCATTCTGTTCTGATTGACTAATCAAATGTGGTTCTATATTTTTTTTATCTGTAAATACAACTCCGCTATTGGAAGGGCCTACTTCATCTTCATCAATAGAACTCGAAAAACTTGAAGAACTACTAAATCTTTCCGGTATTGGACTGTCTGGAGAATGTGGTAGCGGCATTGATACAGTAGCATAATTCACAGAATGTTTTAATTTTTTTGAAAAACCTTTCACAGTTGTTAAACAAAAGTAACAGTCACCTATGTGATTTTTGGGTTCACGCCACTGCATTGGTACACCAAAAGGCATCGGTTTAATATTACCCTTGTACCAACCCGTCAAATATTTATAACATTTTAAACAACACACTTTCAGTACCCATGATTTGTCTTGATTTTTAATGGCAATTTTAAAATAAGCTTCATAACACTTCACAAACAGAGGCGAAATTGGCTTTCTTTCACTTTTAGGCGTAAATTGACCACAAACATAACAAAATAAGCTAGGAGAATTAACACAGACACGCGGCATTTTGTAGATGTATGAATGAAATAAATGAATTACGACTTTAAAACTTTGACAAAATGTTTTAAAGAAAAAGCATAACTAATTTAACAATGAATCTTTTATTGTTCTTATATGAGCTGACAATATTAAACTGAGAGACGAACTTAAATTATCTCGGCTTAAATACTGTATTATCTCTTACCTACTTAGATTATTACATTCTTATCTTAAAAGAAATCCCATCTTTAATACATAATGGGTTTTTCAAGCGTCCTGTCTGTTACAGGGCGAAGGATGTTTTATTACTACAATATAATAATTACGAATAAAAGAAATCCTATCCTTAATACATGATGGGTTTTTCAATTATAATTGAAAATACCAAATCGAGGGAAAAAGTAGATTCATTCGATTTTGTTCAGTAGCTCCTCATGTGATATCAACGATGTGCTTCTTTTCATTTTTAAGGGTTTTGTAAAATAATTTTACAAAACCCTACTGAAATTGCGCACTGTCTATCTGTCTGGCTAGAAACATCAAATTTCGTATACAGGTGTAAACATTCAACAACAACAAAATTTCATAAGGTATTTAAGGGGGGTCTCCCCATATAGGGGGTGGACCCCGAAAAAAAAATCATCAAAGGTAGCCGATATGGGTATCAAATGAAAGGTCTTAATAAGAACTTTTCAAAACTGGTTTTGATTTGACACTTTTTGCTTCGAGGGGCGCACAGGGAGGGGAAAATTGTGTGTCCCCTCCCCTCGCGATTGGAGACCTGTGATCCGAAAAAGCGAATGAAAATAATGAAGGTAGGTGTTTATGAGTACAACAACAACAAATACCTTAGAAGTCAAAATTCGCTCAACTTTGTTAATAATAGTATGATATTCGAATTTCACATTTTCCCCAATAAAATCGTATATGTGACCTTAAACTCAACGAAGTAGTCCTACAAAAGGTCTTTAAACTTTGTAAGTTTGATGAAAATCGAATCATATACACGGAAGTTTATTTATTTATTTATTTATATCTATATGTACAGAGTAAACTCCAATTATAATATAGACAAGTAAGAAAAACAATGAAAAAAGGCAAAAATTATTAATAATAAAAAAGCAAAAGAATTTATATTAAAACATATAAAAGCAAAAAGAAATTTATAATCCGCTAAACAGTAAAAATGAAAACTTAATTAATAAAAACGAATTCAAGAACATCCCGTTTTAAACGAGATTTGTATTCGTAAAAAGAAGAAGGTATAGGACCAAGACCACGAATGTTGTGATTGCGGGGTATCCGAGCAAAAGGCGAGTTAAAAAAAATCTCGGTTCGGGCGAACGGGATATTAAAGATTACTGAAGATCTACTCATACGTTCAGGAGTAAAGGCCGATATATTGTCGCACAAAGCTGGTGGCAAAAGATGGTAATAAAGTTTGTACAGGAGGCATTCATCCAGGAAGATCCTGCGAGATAATAAAGAGGGGAGCTGTAACATAACGAGACGCTCGCTATAGGAAACGTATGCAATCTGAAATTTGAAAATAAGAGATCTTGTGAATCTACGCTGCACTGTTTCAAGCGCATCAATTAAATAAAGTTGATGAGGACACCATACTTGAGCACAATACTCTAATAGACTACGAGCCAGCGATAGAAATAGATAGGTACAAGACCATATATTATTGAAGCCTTTAGAGGTCCTTAAAATAAAACCAGACATTTTAGATGCCTTCGAAACAATATAAGAAATGTGGCGATCAAAGCGGAGTTTATCATCAAAAATTACACCAAGATCTTTATGAGTGGTCACTACCCCAAGCGCAGTGCCACTGATCGAATAAACAAAAGAAAATGGAGATTTTTTACGTGAGTAAGACATAAGGAGACACTTGCTAATATTTAAAGAAAGGTAGTTAGAGCTGGTCCAGGAAACAAGATTATCTAGGTCTGCTTGCAGTCGAAAGCAGTCATCTAGAGAATGAATAATTTTGAAAATTTTCAAATCGTCAGCATACATAAGCGACGAAGAGTTAAATAAGGATGGCAGATCATTTATGAAAGCTAAGAATAATAAGGGACCAAGTATTGAGCCTTGAGGAACACCAGACTGAGGACAATAGGAGGAAGACTTACAAGATTTATACGTTACCACACACTCACGATTAGAGAGGTAGGAGTATAGCCAGTGGAGAAGGGTCGAGTTAATATTTAATGCCTTGAGCTTGTTCAGTAGAAGACCATGGTTGACAGAGTCAAAAGCTTTTGAGAAGTCAGTATAAATAACATCTACTTGATTTCTTTGATCTATAGCAGAAGCCACCGTATGAAAGAAGGAGAGAAGATTAGAAAGAGTGGATCTGCCTTTGATAAAACCGTGTTGCTGCATAGCTAAATTAGGAAGTAGAAGGGAATATAAGTTGTTATAAACTATGCGTTCGAAAATCTTGCTAAAAGAAGACAGAAGGGTTATGGGACGGTAATTTGAGATCGCAGCTTTATTCCCAGCTTTGTGAATAGGAAGGACAACTGATCTCCTCCAGAAAGTTGGAAAAGTGCCGCAGGCTAGGCTATTGTTGAACAGAATTGATAGCGGTACGCATAAAGATGAAGAGAGAGTTTTGGCGAAGATGTTCGGAATGCCATCTGGACCGTTAAAGCCATTTGAAATTTCTCCAATTACAACAACAATAACATATGATTTTGGTATTTGATGGACTTTCTATCGAATCAGTCACTGCAGTTTTGATTTGATCTTCTTGAAATTTTCAAATAGGGTCAATAACATAAATATTCATGGGAAATTCGTGATTTGAGTGATTTTTGTTGGTTTGCAACGAAATGGCGACCGGAAAACAATGGACGTTCTTTTAAACGTGCACATCTCTTTGACATATTTCTTGATTGTACTCGCTGCGGGTGATTGCATTTCTGAGAAGTTGAGTGCAAAACCTTTCTGACATGAGCGTAGGTCTTTCTACCAAACTTGTTTATATGAAATTTTCGCTATACAAGTTACTAGTCTGCAAGTATCTTACATAAAGCTTACAGAGAAATAAAATTATCTAGTTGTATACTTACTGAGCCACATTATTATCCATACAATATGTAGTACCATTTCTATTTTGACGATTTCGCTTTCCTTGAATTTTTTATGTGAAGATTATTGAAACTTCCGTAATGAACATTTCAAAAACTGCGCAAATTTCGCGACGAAATGAATAATTAAAACACCTAAATCACTCATTAATGAAGAAACAAAACACCCATATGACACGAAACAAGCTAATTTTATGCAGCAATCAAATCCAATCAAGCATATCAATGTTAACTTCTTGAAAAGAAATCATTAAAACAGTTATTTTCCTACTCGTATCTAGTGGAAAACCAGAACATAATGTATTTATCCATTTGATGTTCTCATCTTAAAACAAAACATACTCAACCCAAGGTTAGAGATTACGAATGATGTGGCAGGTGATCTTTGTTGGAAAATGTTTGGTAATCCTACGTAAGAAACGAGATGCATTTTGCAACTCTAATTGGACCCAGGAAATGGAAAGCACACTTGAACGTAAATTTTGTGCTGATATGTAAACATTAAAAGCTGTAAGAATGATAAAATTTATACATAAGCGAAGTTCATGCTCCATCAAAAGATTTATGTTAATGTTTCAACTGTTTATCGCTTTTTGATTATTTCTTTTTAAAAGTGAATTTACAGCTGACTGTTACTTAGAAAAAAATACATAATCATTATTTCTATCAGCCGTGGCCAAATCATATATTGATAAAAGTTGTGAAATGCAGTAACTACTCGTATATACTATTACTAATCATAGCATTTCTCCATTCATTCCCTTAGTTTTTACTATGTAAAATAATATAAATTTTCTCACTTTTTTATATGTAACCAAAAAAGTGAGTCAAGGGCTTAATCTAGATCTTAACATACTGAGGAATTTACGACCACATTTTACCACAGGTCTCATTATCAAAACAAATATTTGCATACTTCAATGAAAGATACGATTCATTCACTATTTGTAATTTTAAAAATTTTCACTAACTTAATGCTTACTCGTATATTGTGCTCCGAGGGGCATCGAATTTCACACGATTAACTCAACTTTTTAAAGACGCGACAAGAGGCAGTGGACCCAATTTTTTATGGGCTTTTTTTTAATGGCGCTTTTTCATACTGAGCCTCAATTAAGCTCATGCTGACTTGAGTCGTATCCAAAGCATTTCCTATCCATCAAACAATTAGCTGCAATTAGCTACCATGTAGTCGTCGCCATTATTGATGCAAACGATAAAATTCCGATGAAAGTTATAAACGAAAGAGCATTGATCTTAGTCGACAAAACATGTACCTAAGACGAACCGCCCAAACATCTTGAAGATGTTGGAAGCTGTTTTACCACTGTTGTGGTCGGCGCCTCTTTTGTTTCGTTAAATTTTGAGCTTTCGAACCTTGTTTGATTGTTTCGTTTATCTTTAATAAATTCAAAAACTTGTTGAGAAGAATAGGAATTTTTGAAGTTTTTGTGACAGGGAAACGATATGGTTTGCAATATTATTTTACAGGGACCTTTAAAAGTTAATATTCTCTAAACCTGAGACGCAAAAGAAAACCTGTAAATATTAAAGTGCCTCCCGGATTTCTAAGTTTGGAATATGACAACATGCTTCTTTATCCCAAATGTACATTTGTAAGGAGTCAATTTAGACATCTGGTTATGAAATAGATACAAAGTGAATAAAAAATATTGAACATTGCGCGTGTGAGATATCCATCTACCCACGTAGTTCCTTATTATTTGTTAACATGTTGAGATTGACTAGCACTCAACGAAGTACTGGATGCATTCAACCCATTCAGGACAGAGAAGAAAGAGAAAAACCTGAAAAATCAGCAAATAAATTTTGTTCTGCATGTATGGAGGGCCTGAGAATATTCCGTCTTTCCATTCCTTTTTTCTTGAATTTAAATAATGAATGAAGTAAAATAAATAACTTTTATATTTATTTATTTTCAATATTTTAGTAATCTTTTAGATCAGCTAAAACATAAATTCGTGATTAATTTTTTCGTTCTCGATGCATCATACCGAATCAATATTCGATGTAATAGTGTTAAAGATTATCGGCTCAAACTTCCCCGCCATTAAAACGGTGAGAGTACTCTATAGTGAGATAAGTGAAGTTGTCTATGTCTTATCAAACTGTATTAACGTTTGAATAAAAACCTTCTTAGGAATGTCTCTACCTATTTGTTTTTTTTTTTTTTTTTGCTTAACACTGTATGTAGCCTCTTTTGGGGGGTGTGCTCTTACCGGAATTTTATTAATACGACTTCAAAGTTGACAACTAACTCAATTATTCACCGAATGCTCCAGTGTTGTTTGGTTATGAGCTAACATTCGTTCCGTCCTCTCGTTTTTCAATTGAAGCATTTCTCTTAATGCTGCCTCAATATTAAACTCTTTGTAGAATGATTTCATTTAAGAAAAACTTTCATGATAAGCACAAAAAATATATTCTTACTTTAAATGAACTCCATTTTAACACCGAAATCTTAAATGTATTTTTGTTATTTATCTTATCTGAAAATTTTGGAGAAAAACCAATCAAAAATGTAATGGCTGGTTCGATGGAAAGCCCATGTTGTAGAAAATCGTACATGATTGTTGTAATTGGAGGAAATTGAAGCGGCTATTGCTTCGGTAAATTTTATTGAAACTTACAGAATATCAGGATCTTTTACAGATTTACTTAAATGGCTGACTTCAATCAATTCAATGATACTAATATAGTTATACTGACATGAATGTAAAGGCCTACTATTATTAGCAAAGTTCAACGAATTTCAACCTCTAAGTTATATCTTATTGGATCTACCTCTATCATTTTTGGGCCTTTGTAAAATAAATTTTACAAAAATCTACTAGTTTTGCATCCTGTCTGTCAGTTCTTCTGTCTATTTGTCCATCTGCCTATCTATCCGTGCGCTGCAGGGAGTTTCTTCAGAAACTATAGAAGCAACAAAGCTTAAATTTGTGAAAAATTCAGTAGTAGTGGTCTTTCAAAAGTTTAGGTCTTATGAAATATTACAAAATTTTTTAAGGGGACTCCCCCTCACAACGAAGTGGCCCTTAGCAAATTTATTCATCAAATGCAATCGAGTAACGTATCAAATGAAAGGTCTTAGCACTTCCAGAATCTGAAAAAGTCAGTTCTTGCATCAGGGTGTTAGGGGAGAGGCAAAATGTACAAACCATCTCTGAAAAAAATCATATTAGGTCTTCATGAGTACAACGGCAACACTCAACTCTGTTTAATAATAGTATATACCCTTAAACTTCTTAAAATTTTACAATTACATAAGTTGATATGGGCGTAAGGGTCTTATTCCAATGAAATTTCATGGGAATCAAATTATAATCAAGTGAGTTATAGTCATTTCCATCGTATGGAGCTTTAAAAACAATAGCACATGTTGATGGTTGATGCATATTTCAAATCTACCTAGGTACTCTTATTTTCTCCAGATTTTCATGAAAATATAAGTAATAGTCTGTTGTAATCGAGTAGTCTACCTAGGCAAACTGCTCAAGCAATTTCATAATGATAATAACGCAATAAATGCGGAACAACTTGATGCGCAACTTATTAATGTTATTAGTACTAACCCGAAATAAACACCGCCACTATTACCGCTACCATCATCGATAAAAAGTTCCTCCGATCTCTACTCAATGAGCAAACAAAAAAATTTCAATTAACTAGCAATAATCCCGAGATCAACAAAATCACGAATTTACTTATACCAGTTAGGGTTAAAAGCGGTTATAATAAACCTGGAATTGAATTTCTAAGTCAGTTCAGAAAATCGATAACAAATAAATAAGTAACTATCTGACCAAATAAGCGATAATGGCAATGCCATTGCTACATGAATAAGCTAAGCAGTTCTAACATTCCATTTACACCCGAATCTTCAGCCATCAAGAGAACTCGAGCAAGTGGATGAGGAAAAGCTCTCGTCGATTGAAACGGCAAAGGAATGAAGACTTGATCCCGTACCGGTTGAGTACGAGTAGCGAAGAAGGAGTCCAAAGAAGAGCGCCGAGTTGTCGAAGCCATTTGTGGATCGCTGTGCATCTTATTTTGTGCATTTCCCTACTAAATACCCCAAAATAAATACATTCATAATTGGCTTTCTAGTTTGGTAACCTACTTCATTTAGTGTAGTCGGTGGTAGTGCATGCATGTTAGAGTGAGACACCCCCAGTGATTGTTTGGTTGGACAGAGATGATAAGGAATGTCAACCACTGGATTTTAAAATTGAATGCTGACCTGAAACTGGAGTTAAACAGCGAGGAGTAAACGTAATTGAATTTGAGATTTAAATTGAATCGAATTCATGTCGGCGTTGCTAACGTCGCATACCAGTATATAGAGCGTGGTTAGTGCAAGGTATAATGCAATAGGACAAAGCAGTTCAAGTGATATTGGATCCAAAATTAATAGCGAAACATTATTTACAAATGTGTTTTTTTTATTTTATATCATCTATACCCTTGGAAGCAAGCGATTTTTTGGATTCCTTTCATATACTACATGCTCGTCAAGCCTTGCGTATATTACGCTTAACTAAGTTACTTTCGCTGATTAGATTACTTCGACTTTCTAGGCTCGTACGTTATGTTTCACCATGGGAAGAAGTCTATTTTTGAAATATCTCGCTGCTAACAACGGTTTATAGTGGAAAAGATCTAGTGAACTATTTGGATATAAACGTTGAAGAGTGCACGTCAAATAAAAAGAACCCTATGAATTGTTAAATTTTACCTAATTTGTATGGAAAAACATACATTTTATAGTAGCCATAATTGGAAATAACTAGTGTTGTCAACCACGCGAGAATTGTTTGCTATCAAGTATGCCGACTAAATAAATTAACATTTTACGTGTTTAAACCTTTTAGATAAGTGTAAACTAATGATAAACGTAATCCAAAAACAAATTCTCAACGACCAAAAGCACACTCATTCAAAATCTTGAAAGGGAATGACGATCCAGATTCGATTTTAAAGGAAATTGGCCAGTTCGGTGCATACCAAATATTCAACTGCTTCTTAATTTGTCTACGCATTATCTTTAACGGAGTAACCATAATATTTTTGTCCATTCAATACTATTTTTTCCAAATTTTTCTTTTATCACTGTAACTGTTTAAATGGGTTGAAACGAAGAATAATATTTACAGAACAGAGAATGAGCGTGTGTTGGTCTATTTGTAATGAAAGGATTGTTGTTTTCTTCTTCTTCGTAGCACTACAGCCCCTTTCAGGCCTTCGCTTCCTGCAAATAGCGCCTTCAACTGTCTCGGTCCATTTACCACGTCCTCCGATTTCGAAATCTGAGCAGCGATGTACTGTCTTCGCCGACCGAGTCAGACCAGCGTTTCTTCGGTTCTCTACTGATCTTCGGCCTCCAATTCTCCCAGTGAATACATTTCTGGATATCCGTTGTTCGTCCATACAATTCATGTGTCCAGCCCATTGCAGCTTCTGCGATATTTCAATCGTTGCAACCTCCGGTTCGTCAAACATACAGCTCATGGTTGTATCGAATTCGCCATCGGTCTCCGTCTAGCTTCACTCCGATTATTTTGTACGCCGTACAAAGTAGCGATATGCCTCTATAACTTTCGCACTGCAACTTGTCACCCTTTTTGTGGATAGGGAATATAATTGATTGGCTCCACTCTTTTGGCATATGTTCTTGTAGCCAAATGTGCTAGATGACTTTGTGAATAGCTTTATGAGCACTGCTGCCACCATATTTAATGAGCTCCACTGGAATTCCCGATGCTTTACTATTCTCTTGAGTTTAATGATGGAATAACCTTCATCCAGAGTTTGTGGGACCAATGGGAGCTATCCGCAAACATCTTTGCTCGTAGACTCTGATGTTCTGGAGCTGTGCGGTTCTTGATATATGATGCCCATTTTGCTTTAATCTTGGTTTCATCAGCGATTATATTACCAATGACATTACGACAGAGTGTGGTTTTGGACTGAAAACTACGTTTCAGGCTTTTCCTAATTTTTAGGGTTTTGAAAATAATTTTACAAAACCCTTCTAAAATCGCGTCCTGTCTGTCCGTCTGTCTGTCCGTCCGTCCGTCCGTCCGTCCGTGTGTCACACAAGTTTTTCTCGGAAACTACTTAAGCTAGAAGCATCAAATTTTGTATGTAGGTGTAAAGTGGTGCTTTCTCCAAAGTTCAGCTACAAAAAAATTTTAATAAGGTATTTAAGGGGGGTCTCCCCATGTAGGGAAGTGACCCCCCGAAAAAAAAATTTCATTGAAGGTGGCCAATATGGGTATCAAATAGAAGGTCTTGATGAGAACTTTTCAAAACAGGTCTTAGTTTGGCAAATTTTGCTTCGAGGGGCGCACAGGGAGGGGAAATATATGAAAAATTTGTGTCCCCCCCCCCTCGCGATTGGACACCTGTGATCCGAAAAATCTGAAAAAAATCAAGAATGTAGGCCTTGATGAGTACAACAACAACAAATGCGTTAGAAGTCGCAATTCACTCAACTTTGTTAGTAATAGTATGATTTATCGATTTTATGTTTTCTTGAATAAAATCTTAACGGTACCCTTAAATTCAATGACTATTTATAAGATTGATTTACCCTGCAAGTTTCACAAAGATTGAATCATATTTAGCGAAGTTATAGTGGTTTGAATTTTCCTGTATTACTATGGAACAATATGCGCTGCATGTATTACTATGACAACATATGGCTATGGAACAACATGCACTTTTTACCGACTCAGACAGTACAGTTTTGCTAGGATTTGCATGAAAATTTCAGGAATGATAGGTGTCATAAATATCTTTGAGAATCGGTTCAGCTAGTGGTATCAGTAATCGTAAAACAAAATAGTGGCTGTTTTAAATGCGAAGATTGAATAATTTTGAGTTATTTTTTCCCAACTTCAACGTTTAAGGTGCATGCTTTGAACACTTGCTTCAATTTAATGAATGACTGAAGATGAGTACCTACAATTAATACACATAAGTGAAACAAGTCAAGGAGGCGGGAGAGAGCTCCTAGCAAAAGGGCTTTGTGACAACTCTAGGATTCGAAAAAAATTGGCCATTAATCGATGATAACAGTACAGGAGAGTGGCCCCTGAAAAAAAAATTCATCAAACGTAGCCGATATGAGTATGAAATGAAAGTTTTCATGGGAGCTTTTCAAAACAGTTCTTAAACTGTCAGTTTTTGCTTCAGTGGGGCACAGGGGGGAAATACATGAAAAATGTGGTTTCCTCCCTCACGAATGGACATCTGAAATAATTATCAAGGGAGATATTTATGAGTATAACAATAACAAAAACCTAAGAAATCGAAATTCGTTCAACTTTGTGAATAATAGTATGATCTTCGAATTTAATATTTTCTCCAATAAAATCGTCATTGACATGCTTCTTGACTTTATTCAATCTGGTGACTGCATTTTGAAAATTGAATACAAAACCCTTCTGACATGAGCGTAGGTCTGTTTACCCAACTTGTTATGCTTATCTTGTGTTGCTCCTCGCTAAGCTTACATTTATACTTCTCAGTTTGTCATCATAATATTTTCGGTTCTTAATTCTAATTAACTTATTCGCTACTCTTCTGAGTTTTTCATAGTGCTCTCTCTTTGTACTGGTACGCCTGATTTATTTTTTTTTTTTTGTCTAACGCATTCTGGCACTAATCATCAAACCAGTCATTTCTCTTGATTCTAACACTACAGATATGCAAGGATTTTGATGAAGATTTTAGAAATATTTTAGAGCATTGATATGTTTCCCCAACCAATAGCTTCCATGATTCCTCTCGGGGTTGCATATTGGGTTTACTGGTTCCCCAATAATGGGACATTAAATGGCGAGAGATGCTAATAACTGTGAATACATCAACAGGTCTCTAACTAACACCTTCTTTGAGGGGAGGTATGAGGGTGAAGGCGAATCTTCCACACCTGATAACGGAATCGACGTAATAATCATGCTGCCAGAATGGAGTATAGGTGACGGGCTAGCTCTCCATCTCTGAAAACCCCTAAAATGTTTCGAAAACTGCAGGCGGGCCTTGAAATGGATTGGACTCACGGCAAAGACATCGTAATCGAAAAAGGACTTTGGCATTGAATCTTGGAATGTCACATCACTCAATAACCCTGGCGCTATTAAAGACCTTTTACAATAAGCCAGTCAATATAAATTAAAAATACTCGCAGTCCGGAAACGAACTGGACTGGAAACGACATTCAAAACATGAGATCGCACACAATATTCAAAAGTTGGAAGCCTACTGGAAAACGAGAATTCGGAGTGGCCTTCATTGTGACAGGGAGGTCAAATCGCACGTTATTGTTTTCAAGGCAATAAACGAACGGTTGTGTATTATCCCTTTAAAAGTGAAATTCTTCAAAATCTGGCTGATCAATTTTCACGCCCCGACTGAAGAAAAGGACGAAGAAACGAAGGAAATGTTCTATAATCACCGGGGAAAACTAGTCGACTCATTGCCTACAAACGACACAAAAATAATTCTAGGTGATTTGAATGCTAAGGTTGGTAATGAGATATTTCACCAGGGAATGACTGGAGGATATATCCTCCATGATGAAACAGATGAAATTGGCGAGTGTCTGATTGACTTTGCATGTAACAGAAATCTTGTCAAACGTTCTATATCTACATCCACGCATTCATAAAATGACCTGGGTATCACCGGGTGGCAACACACAAAACCAGATCGATAATGCTCTGATCCAACAACGTTGAGCCTCGAGCATACTTCACGTCCGTATATACCAAGGAGCCAATTGTAACTCAGATCATTAATTGATCAAATTAACCTATCGATGTTGAATGTCAAAGGCATATTCAGCGAAGATCAGCTCGCTACAAAAATTTGACATCAAAGGGCTCCAAACGGCGTCTGTGGCCAAACATTTCACGGAGACCCTCGACAACCAACTGGCTCCCATTTCATCAGACGCATCATTGAAGACAAGCAACGAGCTCTGGATGGAAATGAAAACGGTTCTCAAAAATTTGGCAGAACAAATGATTGAACATCAAGCTCAGCACAAAAGAAATTATTGGTTCGATGATAAGTGCCAGAATGCGTTTGACAAAAAGAATCAGGTGCATTACGTATAGGAAAACCAGGATGAAGAGAGAACATTATGAAAATCTCAGAAGAGTAGCCATAAGATAATTAAAATTAAGAATAGAAAATACTATGATGGCCAATTGAGGAGTATAGATGTCAGCTTAGCGAGCAACACCACAAGACAAGCATACAAAGTAGTTAAAAGCCTATAAAGTGGTTATCAGCCCAAAACCACCGTCTGTCGTGATAAGGATTAAAAAAGGTGGGCATCATATTTCAAGAACCTCCTCTATCTTCCGCACAGCTCGATACTATTGGAGTCTATAGATGTTAACGGAGAGCCTGTTTTGGTCCCACTAACTCAGGATGAAGTTTGTTCCGCCATCAAAGCTCAAAAAAATAATAAAGTGTCGGGCATCGATGGGATTCAAGTAGAGCTCATCAAATATGGTGACAACAGTGTTCATAAAGCTATTCAGAAAGTTATCCAGTACATTTGGCAACAAGGACATATACTGAAAGAGTGGATCCAATCAATTACATTCCCTATCAACAAACACGGTGACAAGCTACTGTGCTTTTAGAGGCATATCACTACTTTGTACGGCGTATAAAATATTTTCACAAACCTTAGGTAATAAAATCGGATCATACGCCAACAGTGTTATTGCGGAGTATCAAGGTGGTTTTTGAGCCGGCAGATCGACAATAGACCAATTGTTCACAGTCAAACAGGTACTTGAAAAACGCTGGGAGCTCAACATAGACGTACACTAAATTTTCATTGACTTTAAGCAAACATACGATAGTATTGATCGTAACGTACAGTACCCAATAATGCTTTGCTTTGACATCCCAACCAAATTAGTCCATCCCACCAAAATGACAATGACGTTGACGACTTCCCAAGTTCGCATCAATAACCAACTCACCGATGCCTTTGACACAAATTTCGGACAGGCAGCAGGTAGATAGGCCGGTCGCATTGCTATTCAATTTGGCTCTGGAGTACGTCATAAGGAATCAACCTGTCGATACACGAGGTACATTACTATAAAAGTCGAGCCAAGTAGTTGCCTATGCAGATGAGATCAACATTTTGTCACGGTCATTAGCAACTGCTAAAGAACTCTTCCAGAAACTCGATAGCGAAGCAATACCAGTACAAAGCTCATGATGCAATCGAAGAAAAATATGGCAAATACACAAAATATCACACTTGGTGAATACAGAATCGAAAATTTGAAAAAAATTTGTGTATTTAGGCACCAAAACAACGAAAACGGGTAATGAAAGAGACGAAATAAGCCGAAAAATACCAGTTGCATACACAGGAAAACAAAGTTCCAAGTATACAAATCTGTGTTATGCTATGGTTGTGAAACATGGACCCTAACCCAAGCATCCGCAAATATATTGAACGCCTTTGAGCAACGGGTCTTGAGATGAATAATCGGAGCGAGGCTAGACGGGGACCAATGGCGAATTCGATACAACCATGAACCGGAGGTTTCAACGATTGTAATACTATGCAAACTACAATGAGCTGGACACATGAATCGTATGGACGAACAACGGATACCCAAAAAGGTATTCGCTGGGAGAACTGGAGGCCGGAGACCAGTGGGGAAACCGAGTAAGCGCTGGTCTGACTCGGTCGACGAAGACAGTTCATCGTTGCTCGGATTTTGAAATGGGAGGACGCGGTCATTGGACCGAGACAGTTGGAGACGCTATTTACAGGAAGCGAAGGCCCAAGCGGGCTGTAGTGCTACGAAGAAAAAGAAAAAAGCTATGGCTACTATTCAACAAAGTAGTGAGGAAAGTGAGGAAGAGTGAACTGTAATTTGTGAACTGCGCAGAAGGGGCGTAAGTGATATAAGCGTATCCCTCACTTGTAGGTTTTCTTGTGTTCCAATTATATTTTAGTCGGTCGCTTTTTTTGGGCGATTTTTGGGAGGCTAGGTAAACAAAATGAATGGCGCCTACAGCCACCTTTAGGTGAATTGGTTAAACCTGGATAGCCTCAGCTAGAGTAACTCAAATAGAATGAAGAGTTTTTTTAGTGATGGGGACATTCGGGAGGAAAATTGGTAACATAGTCCATACAACTCATAGTTATAACGTAATCTCCACTCTGTTTCTTGTTTGACGGAGCACCTTGCTCCGGAGCACCTTGCTTTCAAATATGTCCATTGTCTTTGACTAGTGATTTGGAAATGCGAAGCTTATTTTGCCGATATACAAGTCTAGAATGGGAAGTATGGAGTGATATTCTTTATTGGCGGTATTTATGCGGCGTCTAACCTCGTCCTTTTTGGTGCCTCTTCTTTTCAGATTGGCTTCAAAATGATCAAATCAATCTTAGTCACCTACGGTCAAATTTTGTCGAACTGGAGTGTTCTTCCTAGTTTGAATCATGAATTCAGTTTTCGTTTCATTAACTTGTAGGCCCATTCGGTTTGTTCCAGATTCAGGACTGAGAAATGTTTCTTTCGCATATGAAATTGAGCGTATCATAATACTGACATTATCAGCATATGAAACCAATTGCATGAACTTGAACATTAGTGTATCAGAGTTCTAAGCTGTTGTATTTCTGATGACGTATTCAAAACACAATATAGTAGAGAATGGCGCCAAGTTCATTCCTTTTTTTAAGCCTAGTTCCAGTTTGAACCTGTATGTTAGTTTGCCATGTACGTTGAACTTGAACTCTGTGTTTGGCATGATTATTTTGACAATGCGGACTAGTTTGATTGGGATGCCAAAATATTCGCTATATAAAATAATGCTTGATTATTTTATGCAGGGCATTTTTTCGACACTGTGGAATGTTTGCTTGAAGTCTACAAAGCGTTGTTGCATGTCGATGTTATACTCATGTTCACAGCACTTTTTGAGCACTTGCTGTGAATATTTGTTCGATTATAGCCCATTCACTTCGGAAGTCTTCTTAATACTCTGCTATAATGCTTTAATAGTATGGCTTTAAGTTTTAGGATTTTGCAAAGATTTTTTTTTCCAAACCCAATTAATATGGGCATATGTCTGTCCGTCCGTCCATCAGTCCGGCGATCTGTCTGTCCGTCAGTTCGTAACAACAAGTTTTCTCAAGAGCCAGAGAAACTACAGACATAAAATCTTGTGAATAGCTCAGAAGTTTCTTGTTAATGAAAGATCCTTAGCCCAAATAAAATTTCAAACGATATTAAGGGCTGTCTCCCCATGCAGAGATGTGAACCTTTAAAAAAATTTTAACAGCCAAACATAGTCGAATAGGATATCAAATGGAAGTTCTTGCTGAAATCTGTTGACATACGTTACTAAAACTATAATAACTGTAATAGGGTAGGCAGGCAGTATGAAAAAACGATGCCCCTCCCCTTGAAATTGGACACCTTTTGACTGAAAAATCCAAAAAATCATGATAGTAGTTCTTTATTAGTACAACCAGGACAAATACCTTAAAAGTCCAAATTTACCAAACTTTGTCAGTAATAGTACGACTCGCTAATTTTGCATTTTCTTGAATAAAATTGTGATTTTCAAAATTTAGGTTCGAATAGTATTTAACGACGTTGTGGTGATTTGAATTTGTTGTATTACAACAACAATACTCAGACACTGTGGGTTTGCTAGGGTGTGCATCAAAGTTTTGGGAAGGATATTTATCATGAATGTCTTTGAACATTCATTCAATAAGTGACATAAGTCATCGTAAAACAAAATTGCGGCTGTTTTATACGAAAATATTGATTAAATTTGAATTATCTTTCCCCTAACGCCAGCATCTAATGTTGAAGCCATTCACTTTTGATTAAATCATACATTTTACAGGCGATAAAGCCACAGTGATATTCTCATCAATAAGAAATATCTTGGATGTCCCAATTCACTCAAAATTGTTAACAATAATACTAGGATTTGTAAATGTAACATTTCTCCCACTAAATTTATATGGGTACCCTTAAATTAACTGAAATTTTATATTTGAGTCCTCTATAAAAGGACCTAATACTCTGTAAGTTTCAATAAAATCAAACCTTATTTACGGGAGCTATAGCCGTTCGAATTTTCTCTGATTACAACAAAAACAATGTATGGTTTATCTACCATTCTGGATTTTCATCAAACCTGACACTACAATTGTGATTTGAATGCTAATAGTGTTACAACAAAATTCTGCATACTCTATGCGCTATAAATTGCCTTCTTTTTTCATGTTACATGTTAGTGCTTTGATTTCCACAGAAAGCTTCCTGTGTTTTTTGGATTCTTGCGGCCAACCTACCTTTATAGCATATTCCAGAATTACTTTTGTGATTTTGTAGTTATCATTAAGAGTTTTTATTTTGTCTTCAAGCATTTCTTGGAATATGCGTTTTCCCTTAATTTTTTGGTATTTAATCCCGTTGCCGCTGGCCTCTTTATTAGTTTTAGCCTTTCCCTCTTTATGTTGAGACTTAGTTTTGCTCTCACAAGTCGGTGGTCACTGCCTGTTGTTGTGAACTCTGGCGTACCGGCATTCTCCCATTCGCAACTTCAAATTGCCGCTGTAACATCTCCACCTTCCTTTTGGCACTAATACCTTTTCCCCTGTATATTTATTTATTTTTATTAACATTTTTCCAATTTCCCTATAATTTTGAATTCCCCATTATCTCAATCCTACCCTCTTACCTTATTTTTAATTACAAAAAAAAAATAGTATATAAAAATAATTTTAATTTTCCCACTAACAACATTACATTCATTAATTCCCACCAACAAAACTGCATTCGATACATTTTCCCTATCAAAACCTAATTCCATCCTTCATACTAACTAATTTTATTTATTAGGTCCCACTAACATATTTTATTTTTCATACTAACAAAGAATTTATTCACGTTTCCCTATTAACAAATTTCAATTTCATACCCATCAAGAAAGAGTTGAAATTGCTAATTTGATGAAGGGGAAATCAACAGAAGGTGGCTCCGTTGGTAGCGTCGTGGATTCTCAACCGAGAGTCTGCTGGGACCCTGGGTTCAAGTGCCCCGAGCACAGGGAAGCACTCTTTTTGGAGTACCGGCAAAATCAATAGTTCCTGTATATATGTGACATTTTACATCTAATCAAACGCTTCCTTGGTTACGCAAATTGCCATATATACAAAATGGAAATTGTTGCGTTTGTTGGTATGAAAAAGATGTATGGGTAGCGGAATCGAGGTGTAATGAAGTTCGATTACGTTACCCAGATGCGGCAGCTGTAATGAAAAATGATGGATTGCGGGATTGGCAAATTAGGTTCTTGGATTCGAGGGTATATATGGGACTTGGTGAATAAGAGGGAGTTTTTTGCGGTGTCAAGGTGATTTTGGAGTTTGCATTCGGAGGATAAAAGTCTCGACTTTGGGGAGGAATTTTGCCCTTTTTTTGCGATATTGTGTGGTGTGACACGGAACATACGTTGAGATTTGGATTATGTGATTCATTAACTACCGGGGATTGATTTGAAAATTCGCTTGTGAATGATCATTCGTGGGATAAAACAAGAGGAATAGAACCAATCAGTGAATTCGAAAGAAGTATTGTAGTGCAGATGTTAATAATTTGTCAATAGCAATTAGTCGTTTAGTTGCAGTTTGTTGGGAAGTGAGTTTTCCCTATCCGTGACGCCGATGATATAAGCTGCAGCAAAGTGCGGGTCTGTCACGTTATCAACTACATTAGGAAGCTGAAGTTAGTTCGATTTTGTGTCTAACTTATTAAATGATATAAGAAAAACTATGTGCAGAGATTAATTATTCAGTAAAAAAAATGGCTATTTTTGTTGATTTGTGGAGCGGACCAGGTGCCTTACATTGAATTTTTCTGCGATTATGCTTGTACGACGGATCGGAGAGTTAAAAGTGGCCGTGGTGTTTTTGTTTTTTGTGATCTTAACTTTCTTTTTTTGTATTTCACCGGGCACTCGGAGTTCTGCAAGGAAAGAAGTAAGTACCAATCTAGTATTTTGTTTCAATATTTTACAAATTATATTATTTTACAGAAGCTTGTTTTAATGTTTTTTTTTTATTATATTGAATTAGTTTATGGTGTTATATTTTAGTTTATATTGGAAAAGTTTTTGGTTTGAATTAGGATTGTTGAATTAAATAAAACGGCCATGTTGCATTAAGACGATAATCTTTCATTTCTTAAAATGACCTCCTCCGTTCCCGTCCTTATCCCTCTCTGTTAGTGTTTTTATGTCAGATAGCTCAGCACGAGCAGAGGGTGACCTGGAAGTCCCACAACGCGACTGAGCGTAAGCCGGCCTCAGTATGCCACCCCGGGCTACACACCCCTCTGCTAAAACTCAATGTCTGCAACTGCGGTGACTTCCGCGGTTGCAACACTGTTCTGAACGTATTTGACACGCTCCATCTTTTACTATTTTGAACTTATTAACCGATTTCCAAAGGGAAGAAAGTTATCAATTCACCACGTATATTTTTTTTTTGCTGTTTTTGTTCACGCATAACTTTTGAACGGAGATAGATAAAAGAGTCCTGTTTCCGGCAAATGATACGTCTTTCTTCCAATTAGGTCTCATTCTAAGGATGATCAAATAACGGTAAAGGATTTATACATTAGAACTAAAAAATTTCCGACTTTAATCCCAGTTTTTCAGCATAACTGATCGACGAGTGTAAGGATTTTGATTGTAGAGGTTTCAAATAAAATACAACATATTGATCTAAAACGCATCGATGCGAAGTTGTAATCCCTTCAAGGACTCTGTAGATATTAAAAGTTCAATATGATACATTGATGTGGAGAAATTTAATTTTAATGATCTTTCGTACGAAAACTGTCAATTATTATGTACTCTTTAAGGATTTGAGGAAGATACCGAATTCTTTGATGACGGATTATAAAAATGATCAGTATCCTTCATTTTCTGCCTAAACGGTACACTTTGGTTAATCATTTCTACCAGAAATAACCAATAAATTATTTCTAAATACAGTATAAATACGATTCAACATGATTTAAAGTAATTTAATTGGGGTAAATTTCAGGATGGTTTTCTCTTCCATATACTTTCTTCGCCTACTGATGCACGTGTTAAGGGATGCTTCTTGCATCTTTAGACGTAAATGTTACACACAAGATTTATACTATAAAACTCCCCGAAAAAATAATAAGGATTAAATGATTGCAAATTATTGAGTTAATCTCCAGTTGAAAATTGAATCGTTACTTTCTAGTTAATATTAGACATTATATGCACAGAAATCTAAAATTGGTGATTTCCATACTAAATACCGATGAGAATCGCGACCTGAAAAGATGACACTTTTCCTTCTATAACTGATCATAACCTTAAAGATGAACATCAAAATGCATAGTCGAGTTTTCATTCAACTATAGGACATCATTTTCATGAAGATTTCATGAAAATTATGTGTCATAATTAACTGAAAACGGTGGCGATGGTTATCGACTAAACGTAAACGAATGATACGGCTATGAAGGATATTTTTAAGTAAATTTCTTGAGGTTGATTGCGCAGTTCACTTTTTGTTATATATATATATATATATATATATATATATATATATATATATATATATATATATATATATATATATATATATATATATATATATATATATATATATATATATATATCTATATATATATATGTATATATTGTCGCGTGTTATTGGTTCGCGGCCTATAATTTTAACGTTCCGGGAAAGTGAAAACGCAATGTCTTTTAATTTAAGTTGAGTTTATTTAATTCAAGAAAGTGCACAATAATCAGTTTAACACTTTCACTAATTTTAATTTTCACTATTAAAATAAAATCTAACACTTGTCCATAAATTTCTTATCGCAATTGTCTTCTAAATCACTTCACTATTACGAAACACACTTCCTACACACTTTCGCAGTTCTTATCGCGGTCGAATGAAATGATCCTCCCCCCATTCATTCAGCTCGCCTTTATATAGGGTCTCTACCTATTCACCCATTTCTCGTTTATTGGCGAATGTTCTACCGAGAGGTAGCTGGTAGATTCGAGAAAATTTAATGAATGGAGTGACGTCACTTGCAGATGTTGATCATGCTTGTTGCGTTCTCGTGGCTTCGAGTGAATTCGTGTTCTTCATTGTTGTGAAAACAATTGCGACAGTAGCTCGCAAAATTATTTGTACATGTAACACTGCCCCCACCTCAGTTCTTTTCGCCCCGAAAAGATGTGTCGCCAGTTGTAGTCAATTCTCCCTGGGTGTAATATGGGGCAAGACGGTCCAGATGCACGATTTTCATTTTAGCTCTCGGCTTACGATGTTCCTGTATTCGGTATACGACGTCGTTGATTCGCTTTGTAACTCGGTATGGTCCCTCCCAATTATGTTGCAACTTTGGAGACCTACCCTTTCGCCGTTGCGGGTTATAAAGCCACACCAAGTCATCTTGCTGGAAGCCAGTAGAATTAGCCTTTAGATCATACCTGGTCTTCATGCGGTCAGTAGCCGATTCGAGGTGTTTTCGCACTGTCCGATGTATCTGGTTCAACCGTTGTCTTAGATCACTTGCGTACTCCGAAACCGTTTGGGGTTTCTCAGGGGGTGTTCCGAACTTTATATCGGCTGGCAAACGAATAGTCTTTCCAAAAATGACTTTGGCTGGGGCTTGGCCCGTCGACGCATGTTCAGCGGCTCTATATGCCATTAAAAATAGTGGGATATGTCGGTCCCAGTTCCTTTGGTTCTCGTCAACCATCTTGGCAAGGTGTTTATTGAGCGTGCCGTTGAAACGTTCGACCATTCCATCGGATTGGGGATGCAGCGGTGTTGTCCTCGTTTTCCGTATTCCCAGCTGCTCGCACATTTCGCTAAAAACTAGTGACTCAAAGTTTCGGCCTTGATCCGAATGTAGTTCACAAGGCACGCCGTACCTGCTGACCCAATTTAACACTAGCTGTTCGGCTACCGTAGTTGCTTCCTGGTTGGGAATGGGGTAGACCTCGGGCCACTTGCTGAAATAATCAGCTACAACCAGCGTGTATCGATTTCCCCATTCAGATTCAGGAAAGGGTCCAGCGATGTCAACAGCAATCCTTTCGAATGGCACGCCTACGTTATAGGTTTGCATTTGTCCTCTCAGTCGTCGTTTTGGGCCTTTGACGGAAGCGCAAATGGTGCATCTGCGACACCAGTCCTCTACGTCTTCTCGAGCGTGGAGCCAGTAGAATCTTTCCCGCAATTTCGCTAAGGTTTTGTTAACACCAAGATGGCCTCCCGAGGATCCTTCATGCATTTCCTTAACCACATCGTGGATTCGGCTTTTGGGTAGTATAGTTTGCATCCTATAGGAGCTGCCATCTGCCGTTTCCCATTTCCGCTTGAGTACACCACCCTCCACCTGAAGGGAGTTCCATTGTGCCCAATAGCTTTTCAGGGTTGCGCCATGCGTTGAAACGTCCTTCCACTCAGGTCGCCCAGTCGTCTCCTTCCATACGAGCAATGGTCCGATGTCTTCATCGGCTAGCTGGGCATTTCGAATCTCCTCCGATGACCAACCTTCATCGAATTCGGCCGTTATCAGTCGCAGATCAACGGGCGGTTCCTTTTCCTCAATCCGTCGGCAATGCTTGCAGTTAGCTGGACATGGGCGACGAGATAGGGCGTCAGCATTTCCATGAACTCCGCCCTTTCGATAAACAATTTCGTAGTCGTATGACTGCAATCTTTCGATCCATCTCGCAACTTGTCCCTCGGGGCTTTTGAAGTTAAGTAGCCATCTCAATGATGCATGGTCCGTTCGAAGAACAAATTTCTGGCCATATAGGTACTTGTGGAACTGCTTGGTGGCCTCTATTATAGCCAATAGCTCCTTCCTGGTCACACAGTAGTTCCTCTCACTTTTTGAAAGAACTCGACTGTAATACGAGAGGACTCTTTCTTCGCCATTGATCTGCTGGGAGAGTACAGCTCCAATACCGCCGTTGCTTGCATCGGTGTCAACCACAAACATTTTTCCGGGTTTCGGATACGCCAGTACGGGTGATTCACATAGCTTTTCCTTCAGGGTCTCAAAGGCTGTCTGGCATTGTTCATTCCAGACATACGGACGATTTTTCTCGGTTAGCTGATGAAGACACTTAGCTATTTTGGCAAAGTCTTTGACGAATCTTCGATAGTAGGTTGCCAGGCCCAGGAAACTTCGTAGTTGGCGCTTGTTGTTTGGTGTTGGCCAGCTTTTCACGGCTTCAATTTTCTCAGGGTCTGTTTTGACCCCTTCAGCTGATACGACATGTCCCAGGTATTTTACTTCAGCTGCGAAAAGGGTACACTTGTCGGGACTAAGTTTCAAATTTGCCAGTCGCAGTCGGGAGAAGACCTCTTCTAAGTTCCGCACATGCTCTTCGAACGTTCTCCCGATGACGATGATGTCATCTAGGTACACCAAGCAGGTTTTCCAGGTTAGACCACGTAGCACGTATTCCATCAAGCGTTCGAAAGTGGCTGGAGCATTGCAAAGCCCAAACGGCATCACCACAAATTGCCACAATCCGGTCCCAACTGAAAATGCGGTCTTCTCTCGGTCCTTCTTGTCAACTTCTACCTGCCAGTAGCCACTCTTGAGATCGAGTGTAGAAAACCATTTTGCGTCGGCTAAAGTGTCCATGATGTCATCGATGCGTGGGAGCGGGTAACTATCTTTCTTAGTGACGTCGTTAAGCTGCCTATAGTCGACACAAAAGCGAGTGCTACCATCCTTTTTCTTTACTAGAACTACAGGCGCGGCCCATGGACTTACAGAAGGTTCGATAATGCCTTGCTTTTCCATGTCCGAGATCAGCGCGCTCACTTCTCCTTGTTTGGCTATAGGGAGACGTCTTGGTGCTTGTCGAATCGGCTTGGCTCCCTGTGTGTCTATGACGTGAGTTTCCAAACTCGTTCGGCCTTGGTCATCCGGGCTTGTTGAGAAGATGTCACTGTACTTGGTGACCAGATCAGAGGCTCGTTTGAATAGCTGCACCGGCAATTTGACTTGCTTCAATATTGCAGACGTGGATTCCCGGGCTTTTTCTGTGTCTTGCCTCCTTTGCCAATGATGGTTGTGAGTAGCTTCCAAAGAGGTGATGGTGGAAACAGGCTGGCAGCTGCCGATGACTTCTCCCGCTTTGATGCTCGTGGTTGAGTCTGTGGTGTTAAGGACTCTAACCGGCACATATCCGTTCCTTAAAGATTTTACAAGGCTTCGTCCTACAATCAAACTGCGCAATGCGGATGTCTTCGTTGGCTCTATCAGATAAGATCGGTGGTCTCCAGAATCACCATCAAGCTTGGCCCATACAATGCTTTCGGAAGAATTCGGTACATCAGTGTCAGTACATACCACTACATTCATCTTGGGGATTTGGACGCTGGGATCCTCCATCAGTACTTCGACATTCTGCCATTTCAAGACACGTTTTCCCAAGTCCAACGTGACTCCATGTGGTCGCAGAAAATCCATTCCGAGAATGCAGTCATCCATAATGTTCGCGACCAGAAAATTATGTCGGAACACAAGGTCTCCCAACTGTATCTGGAGGTTGACCTCTCCATGAACAGGTGCAGTTTCTCCCGTAGCTGTCCGTAGTGAGAAAATTCTGCCCTTGTGAAGTTGTTGCTGTCTAACTAGGTCTGGTCGGATAATCGATCGGGTTGCACCAGTGTCGATTGTTATGGTGCAGTGTTCTCCGTCAACTTGACCCGGAAGGCATAAGTCCGCTTCTCCACGATGTAGTCTTGACACGGTGATGGTGGTGCTGGGGACGTCGATCCTCCTAGCCAACCTCTGCCCCACGAAGTTGGCTCTTACATGTTTCCCGACCCCTCTGTTTGAAGGGCTTCCATTCTGGGCTCCTGACTCGGTCTGGATCTCCTCCTAGCTGCACACCCTGGACAATAGCTCGGTTTTCTTCGCTTCTTGCAGTCTCTTTGCAGGTGCCCCTTCTCTCCGCAATTCCAGCATCTAGGCGCACCATTTACATGCCGGTCTCGCTCAATTTCCACGCGCTCACACCTGCACTCGTCTGTCACTACCTCACGAACCCGGGCAGTGGTACGAGTCACATTTTTCGCTGCCTCAAAGTTCAGACTATAAGCCAATGCGTCCTTAACCGTTTGCTTTTGAGCTAAACGCACGGCTTGTTGCAATTCCGGGTCTTTTAGTGCGCTGATGAATGCCTCTGTCGCTGCATCATCTCGATGTTCTGGGTCGTAGGCTGGATAAGCCAAAAGTGCCAGTCGCTCAATATCTTGGGCTAGCTGCTGTAGGGTTTCACCAGACTTCTGCATTCGATGCCTTAGCTGTGACCGATAAATCTGCTTTAGATGATCGTCTCCATAACGCATGTCGAGCGCATTCATTATAGCATTCGGGTTTGAGTGCAATTCAACGGGGATCGTCTGCAACAGCTCGGCAGCTGGGCCTCTTAGAGCAAGAATCAATGCAGTTGCTCGTTCCTGTTCATTCCAGTGATTTATGCGAGCGGCTGCTTCGAACTGGGTTTTGTAAATAGTCCAGACCGTTTGCCCATCGAATATTGGTGCTTGCACATTTCTAGATGAGCTTTGCGCTGCTGTTATAATTGGGGCTGGTGAGGCGGTTACTATTGCCTTCGCTGCTTCCAAATCCTTTTTCACTTTTTCCATCTCATGGTTGACCTGGCTGATCTCAAGGTTGATTCTCTCCTCGACCTGGTATACCTTCTCCTCGACGCATTTAATTTGGCTGTTGAGACTACTGAGCTCCGCTTTTATTTCGGTTGACTGTTTTTCCAGCTTCTGTGCGATGTCCACCTTGATTTCGAACGCTTGTTGGTCTAGCTTCGCTGATTGTTCATTTAGCTGCGCTGATTGTTCATTTAGCTTCGCTGATTGTTCATTTAGCTTCGCTGATTGTTCATTTAACTTCGCTGTTAAATTGGATGACTGTTGTCGCTGCTCTTGCTGCATCAGCATCAACATCTGCATCAGCGCATTTTCTGGTTCCTTTGGTTTTGGTGTTCCGGCTTCACCACCTTCTGCGCCTTTTTCTGCATCTGAGAGCTCACCCAAATCCAGATTCACGCCTTCCGACTCGATCGCATCACGCAAGCGTGCAATCAGTATGGCCTTTGTACCTTGTGTAGCCAGATTTCGTTGTTCCAACTCCTCTTTGAGCTCCGATATGCTCAATTGATTAATTTTAAGATGTAAATTTCCTGGCATTTTTTATTGTTTCGGCTATTTTTTAAGTTACTTTTCACAATTGTGCACTTTAAAATTGTTTAAACGTTTTCACTTCAAAATTTCAATCGCACTTCTCGACACCACTGTCGCGTGTTATTGGTTCGCGGCCTATAATTTTAACGTTCCGGGAAAGTGAAAACGCAATGTCTTTTAATTTAAGTTGAGTTTATTTAATTCAAGAAAGTGCACAATAATCAGTTTAACACTTTCACTAATTTTAATTTTCACTATTAAAATAAAATCTAACACTTGTCCATAAATTTCTTATCGCAATTGTCTTCTAAATCACTTCACTATTACGAAACACACTTCCTACACACTTTCGCAGTTCTTATCGCGGTCGAATGAAATGATCCTCCCCCCATTCATTCAGCTCGCCTTTATATAGGGTCTCTACCTATTCACCCATTTCTCGTTTATTGGCGAATGTTCTACCGAGAGGTAGCTGGTAGATTCGAGAAAATTTAATGAATGGAGTGACGTCACTTGCAGATGTTGATCATGCTTGTTGCGTTCTCGTGGCTTCGAGTGAATTCGTGTTCTTCATTGTTGTGAAAACAATTGCGACAGTAGCTCGCAAAATTATTTGTACATGTAACAATATATATATATATATATATATATATATATATATATATATATATATATATATATATATATATATATATATATATATATATATATATTATATATATATATACATATATTTATATATATACATATATTTATGTATATATATATATATATATATATATATATATATATATATATATATATATATATATATATATATATATATATATATATATATATATATATATAAATATATATAGTTACATGCACGAATAATTCTGCGAGCTACTGTTGCAATTGTTTTCACAACCATTAAGAACCTCATGATCAACAATGTGAATTTACTCGAAACCACGAGAACCCACCAAGCATGATCAACATCTGAAAGTGACGTCACTCCATTCATTAAGCTGCTCGAATATACTAGGTTCCTCTCGGCAAAACATTCGCCAATGTACGAGAAATGGGTTGAATGGCTAGAAACCCTATATAAAGACGAGCTGAATGAATGGGGGGATCATTCATTACAACCGCGATAATGAAAACTGCGATAGAGTGGAGCGCGAGGAAAGGACTTTTTTAAACTAAATTGAACAAGACATTGCGTTTTCGCTTTCCCGGAACATTAAAATTATTGGCCGCGAACCATAACATGCGACAATATATATATATATATATATATATATATATATATATATATATATATATATATATATATATATATATATATATATATATATATATATATATATATATATATATATATATATACATATATATACATACATATATATATATATATATATATATATATATATATATATATAAATATATTATATATACATATATATATATATGTATATATATACATATATATATATATATATATACATATATACATATATAATATATACATATATATATATATAATATATATATATATATATACATATATATAATATATACATATATATATATATATATACATATATATACATATATATATATATATATATGTATATATATATATATATACATATATATACATATATATATATATGTATATATATATATATATATATACATATATATACATATATATATATATGTATATATATATATATATATATATATATATATATATATATATATATATGTATATATATATATATATATATATATATATATATATATATATATATATATTTATATATGTTATAATGCAAATTTAATTTGTGTAAAAACCACTATCTAATGCTTTTATAAGAACTATTAGTCAGTGCATGAGCCATTCTACTGCTGTAATCCGAATTACTGAAGTGTACAGGGATAGCTAATCGAAAGAAGTAGAGACGGAGAAAAACTGACAAGAGGATTCAAAATACAACCGCAGAGCTAACTAGACTAGTTTTTTATTTGTCCGCGATTTTGTAAAGTTTTAAGAAAAGGGACAGTTATGACTCAGGTGTGGAGTAACGACGGAAAGTAACACACAAAAAAAATTGGTTTTGATAGCGTGATGGTCCAGTTAACAAAGAACCAACTTTTGGAGGCACTCACCACGGCCGGTCTGGATACGCCACCGACGACCACAGTGGCGCAACTGAGGCTCCTCTACGATACACTAGAGCAAAGCGAGGGCGTAAGTTTCCCTGAAAGTGACGTTTCGTTAGAACCAGATGACACACCTGCCGATAATCATTCACCCGAATCCGAACTTGAGGTTACAACACGTGGATCACCTCGCTATTACGGCTGCAAAAACCACTACCACCACTGATATCCCATCTGTGGCCTTGATCACGATAGATGTTACCAACACAGCCACTTTCGATACATCTTTTGCCACCCTGAAGACTACTCTGGCAACTACAGTGATTGCACTGTTACAGCCGATTTCCACACCAATGTCCCGATTTTTTCTATAATGGCCTCCACCGCAGCCGCTGTTATTGCCGAAGAAACCGCTGCAGATTGTGGGCACAAGATATATTGACTTCAGTGATGTTGAATATGCGGTCAACAAATTCAGCGGCGATGACCACGATGATGTCCGGAGCTTTGTAGCCAATCTAGATGACTTTTTGGCAACCGCCAATACAGATGATCACTTTAAGCTGTTATTCCTTCGACGTCTCCTCACAGGAACTACAAAAGTCTTTCTCAGAACAACTCGTGTCGCATACTATGCAAGCCTCCGAACCAAACTGATGGTGGAATTTTGTGGCACGTTCACCATACAAGACATCTACCGCCAACAGGAAGCCCGCAGATGGGATCAAAAGAACGAATTGTGGCAGAAATATGTTCTCGAAATGCAAGCAATTGCAAAATCCGCCCGACTCACCGAAATCGAATTAGTTAACCTCATCGTGGACGGTCTAAAGGTCCGCAATACTGGAGCATGCTTACTTCTGGGAGCACGCACTGTCCGACGGCTGAAGAAGTTACTTAAGCGTTACGAAAGGTGCACTATATCTGCTCTAAAGTGTGTTGTTAACACATGTGAAGTTACCGCAACTTCCCGCCAATTAGCTGCAACTTCCCATAAACCTGCTGCGTCGGTACCCAGATCAACTGCTGCAAAATTTGTCATTCTCGCTTTCCTGGGAGAAACGCCACGCTGTTTTAACTGCACCAAACGAGGCCACTATCAAAGTTCCTGCCCTTACGAGAAGCGTACACCAGGTTCGTGCTTCAAATGTTGGAAGATTGGACATCAACACCGAGATTGCCCGAATCCAAAGAACGTCCTGAGAGTTATTCGCAATACCAACACCGCTGCCTACGTTAATGAACCAAAGAACGATAGTGATATAACTGATTATGAAACTATAAGCGTCATCAGCGCAATTAATCTGGTAAGAGTTGCTTTTACTTATAGTTGGGGAGAATACGCAGAAATGGTAAGACTTTTGTCTCTTTTCGACAACTTCGAAAACTCCTTAAAGCCACAATTTATATAGGATTTTTATGAAACCTGAAATCAACGTTGATGAGATATTGTACTAAAATGTACCAGAACTAAATTCGATTCCTATGAACACTGCGGGTTTTAGCAGTAGTGAATTTTGCATTGGAGTCAAAAAATTATATTTTTATATACATACATGGTACAATATATTCAAGAAACTGAAATTTAAAAGATTTGAAATGAAAAAAATTTGCCACTTAAAAAGGGTAAAATAAAAAGCTTTTAATAAACAAGTTAAAGTAGCAGGAAGAATGGTTTTGTCAAACAATTTGTAAATCAAACAATATATTCTGCATATCAAAACTTGACTCATAAACAGATTCCATAAATTGAGTTCAAAATATTATTATGCTTACTATGTTTTTAAATTTGCCGCCATTTTGTTTCAACTGTTTTGATTCCGTCGCTTAATTAGTCATGATAACACATCAATATTATGAACCATTTCTAAAATTTTTATCAAAATTCCTACATATTTGTAGTGTCTAGGTCCGTTGCAAACGTGCATCTCCCTAGTATCACGTGTTAATGTTGTTGTAATTGTTAAATATTCAATCGCCTGTAACTTAGCTATTTATTGTACAATTATTGTGAAATTTTCAGAATACATACAATTACTTTCAAAAAACTTAAATTGTATCTTTTGAGAAATTTAAGGGTGCAATTTTCATTTTATAGGCTAAAATACAAAATTTATGAAATATATTATTATTAACAATAGTTGATCGAATTTCGACTTCTGAGGTATTTGTTGTCCTTATACTCCTAAATTTTCACCTCTGTGATTTTTTCAGATTTTTCGGGGCAAACGTGTCGCGAGGGGGGGACACAAAATGTTCGTACATTTCCCCTTGCCCTGCACCCCTCAAAGCAAAATTTGTCATTTTAAGACCTGTGAAAGCAACTCCACTCCATTTCTTGTTCCTCAATGCCTACTTTCCTTTGAAAGTCGGTTAAAAAGTACCAAGTATGTTGGGCAAATTATTCAGCTTATTTTATGAAAAAATCATGATCCAAATGAAAGAACAGTTTGTTGAATACTAATTTGTGCATAACTTGCTTCAAAAATAACTATCTTTTCAGATGCATCTGATTCATAAACAGTTTTATGTTACTATCAACGTAAATAACTAATAATAATTTATTCTGAATCCTTCATTAAACGTCAAGATCAAATTAAATGCTGTTTTTTTCGTCAGTAAACCAAATCAGTCGATTTTAGAATACATAAACTTTAAAAGTTTTTTTTTCAAATGCTTTGAAACTTGTTCCCGTGTATACATTAGTTTTTATCAAGTTTCTAAAAGTCAATACCATTTTGAGTTTTTTGTTTTTACTTTTTGTTTTTTGCGCAAATCATTGAATTCATTGACTTCTTGACTTATAATATATTTCTAGATGTATTCATTGCTAAATAGATAAAACTACAAAACAGATTTATTTTCAATAAAATTCTCCCCATGTCGATTCGTTTTCTACGTATTATCATTTGTTTCCTTGCAGGTGTTTGGACCGAAAGTTCTGGTTTGGATGTTCTTAAGATCGGACTTTAACCTAGAAGCTCCTTATTGGCTGGTGTAGGATTCGATAGCATCGGAGCTATCTATATCCATTCTATTTTTATTAATCCACACGCTCTAATCCTTAACTATTTCTTTTATATACTATATGTGATGTGTTGCGTTGTTATCAGATCGTTATTTACGTGTGATCTAGTTTTAAACGAGAATTCTGAGATGTGAGCATTGATTGAAGAATGAATATTGGTTTTTTTAGTTTCACTTTTTTGTCTTAGAATAGTCTATGTTTGGATACCTCTGTTGAATGATAAATCATTCATTAGGGTAGAGAGGCTTATGAGACATAGTACGGTCTGGCATTTTACTCATAAACGAGTTTTGGATCATTATGTTGGTTTAAATTAAGCAGATAATTTTTAACCACACAAAAGTTACACGCTGGTCTTTATTCTGATTAAAACACTTGAAAATAAATTAAAGAACGTTATAAACTGTTGCATCAATTAACATAAATTACATGCCTGAACGCTGCCTGGTAATATAGAGCCAGCTTATGTCAATTAATGATTAGCAAAATTTTTGTGATACCTCCAAACAAAGCAGTATGTTTTGTACTCCTAACGATAATTTGATTTACCTAAGTAATATTTGATAAACTTAATAAAATGACCTACTTAATAAAATGACCTACGAGGGAATTTTGGAAAGGTGGCTATTTATTTTTCCACATAATCTCCTTCAAGCTCGATACACTTGGCCCAGTGATGCTCTAACTTTTTCAACCCGTCCCAAAAATACATTTTCTCGAGGGCTGCAAAATAGGCCTCCGTGGCGGCGATGACCTCATTCGACCCAAATCTATTCCCGGCGAGTGATTTTCTCAGGTTTGGAAACAAAAAGGAGTCACAGGGGGCCTAATCTGGAGAGTACGTTGGATGGGGCAGCAATTCGTAGCGCATTTCGAACAATTTGGCCATGGCAACGGCGGAGGCGTGAGCCGCCGCGTTTTTGTGGTGAAGCAGCACTTTTTTCTTCGTCAAGTGGGGCCGCTTTTGCTTCAATACGAAGTCAAATCGGCCCAATAAGTCTGCATAGTAGCGCCTCGTGATTGATTTACCCTTCTCGAGGTAATCGATGTGGATCACACCTTGTGGATCCCAGAAAACGGTGGTCATCACCTTTCCGGCCGATCGAACAGTCTTCGCCTTCTTCGGAGCACGTTCGCATTTTTCACTGTTTCGACTGTTCCTTGGTCTCTGGTGTGTACTAGTGATTCCATGTTTCGTCGACGGTCACGAAACGACGCAAGAACGCCGCCGGATTGTGCTGAAACAGCGCCAAACACGTCACCGACGTGGTCTCACGGTTGCGTTTGTTTTTCGGTGTGAGCAAACGCGGCACCCATCGCGCCGACTGCTTTCTCATGCCCAGTTCTTCGTGTCGAATATGCTGCACCGTTCCTTCTGCGATGCCCATAGTCTCAGTTATCTCGCGAACCATCAATCGACGGTCTACCAATACGGGATCATGGATTTTTTTAACGTTTTCTTCCGTAGGAGCCGCTTTCGGGGCACCTGGGCGTGGCGCATCAAAAACCGACGTGCGGCCACGAACAAACTCATTGAGCCAATTCTTGACGGTCGCCATCGAAGGAGAAGAGTCACTGTACACAGCATCCAAGCGATCTTTGATTTCGCTGCGCGTTTTCCCTTCCAAAAACAAGAATCTAATCACTGAACGATATTGTTCTTTTTCCATTTTTGTACAACTGACCGACACGCTCGCTTCCAAAGGCTATCAAAACAAAACTAATGAAAGGAATTGACTGAAACTTTGACAGAAGGCTACTAAAAGAATGTACTGCACGATGGTAAAACTCTTTTGTAATAGCAGCGCCATCGGGTGGTGAGGGTAAGTACTTGTTGAATGATCCTCGTACTAACTCCCCCGCAGGGGGAATGCTGGCTGACAGGAATACTCTTACAGGCTAGCATTTTTGGGGAGTTCCACCACCACGAACCAGCGGAAATTCCCGCAGGGGGAATGCCAGCCGACAAGAGCACTCTTGAAGGCTAGCATTCTTTGGGGAGCGCCACCTCCATGGAACTGAGGATATGGAGGGCGCCGTGAAGCTCCCTACTGGCATGACAGGTTACGACCCTGACTGGATCTGGACTACGCCTTGAACAACGCACTAAAATTCATGCTTTGGGCTGGCGGATATGATGGTTTGAACCTAGTTCCTTTGCACGGTAGCGCCGAGGTGGCACTCGTGTGTGAACGGCTCCAATTCAACTATAATACCGTCTCCGTTCCGGTAAAATTTTGGCAGGCCTCGGAGTACGTTCGAAGTTCGCACCATTGGGTTGGTGGTGTAGGTTTGATTGAGACGGACTCAAGATTAGCGCTCACCTGGCTCTGAGCACTTGTCCGTCCCCATAAGGGCTTGTGCCAACCCTCGCATGGCCTCCCTGCTCTGCAAAGATAGCCATGGGACCAAAAAGGTGACTACACACACAAACAGAGGTAGCGGCTCCGAGGGGGATCCAACAAAATTAGACCAACCAAAAACCCTTAAAAAACAAAAAAAGCTCAAAAATTAAGAAAGCAAAAAAAACAACAACGACGACGCAACCACTGGCTGCAGCCTCGATGTTGACAGCACATCGGGAGCGGTACCAACGACGACAAAAACGACGTATAATACAATGACAGTGAAGACGGGCGAAAAACGGAGATTAACAGACTGTCTGGTCTAGACCGAGATTCCTTAGGCGTTCGGGCGCAGCGAATAAATGATGCGAATACCAGAGTGTCCTACTAAAGAAGAGCGAGAAACTCTGCAGGTCGCGCTAGATGTTCAAGCGGTGGAGGAAAATATAAAGAAATCCGATGGTCACTGCTGCGATCGCTACCGAAGTGATTGAAGCAAGGGTCGTAGATCCCGAATTAACCAAGAACCATCCTGATGTCAAAGAGGGGATTACTGCAGGAAAAGAAACGAGAGACCAGGCAAATAAACCGACGATGTGTGATTTCATCGCAAACGTCGATGTATTCAGAAACAGAAGCCGATAACCTCTCCCAGGGACAATTGCCGCAAAGTACAATTGCCGCCCAACGACATGAAGAAGAAAGACTATTCCGAAAAGCGGGAGTTGTTCTAAAAAGAATACAATCTGCATGCGACTCCCCAAAAATCACCAAAGCAGTAAAGATTGAGCTCCTTGAAGTAAAGGAGCTCCTAGACCGCATAGGGCATTATTGGAGAAGCTGATCAAAGGCCGAAAAGGAGCAGAAGGCTAAAGAAGCGCTGCGGGCGAAATCTAAAGGGCACGTGCAGATAGCACCACAATCAAAAATCAATAAAAGAATGGCATCTAGCCCAATCGAAGGAGATCGATATAAAAGAAGGAAGAGGCACTTGAGGGGGTACAGAGCATCAGATCAGGGGTTCCAGACAGTGCTTACAAAAGGAACGGATAAAGCCGCTAAGAAACTTCTTCAAAAAGTTCCTGAAAGTAAAGTTCGCACGGACGCCCAACAAGAAAAAAGAACCGATGCAAAATAGGAGAGAAAGAAGCCCCAACAAAGACTTCGGCAGCCGGCACTGCTTGTAAAACTCTGAAATGTTCGATACTATGCGGAGGTGCTGCGAGATATCAAGGGAAACGTAAGGCCCCAAGAGACCAACACTGCCATTAAAGAAGTACACCCAACGCGGTTGGACCACATACTTGTAGAATTCGAAGCAGACACTGACAATTGGGAAGCATTTTGCGACACAGTAAAGAAAGTTCTCGGCAAAAGCTCGACTATAGCGTCGCTCGAGCTGATGGCAACGATCGAAATAAGAGACATTGACTGCGTCAAAGTTCTGGCCGTGGTAGAAGAGGCCATCAAAAGGGAGTTCCCTAGCGTGGGAAGGACCAAAGTGAGGCTGACACCAGAAAACCATAGGGGACAACGCATGGCCGTATTTGACTTGACCGAAAAGGACACCGAACAATTTCTGAATAAGGGCAAAGTTTGAATAGGGTGGGTTGTCTGTAGGATACGGCGAAGAGCAACGCCTCTTCAATGTTTCAAATGCCTTGGCTGTGGTTACACCACACAAGTATGAAAAGGACCCGATAGGAGTTCTCTGTGTTACAAATGCGGTGAAATGGGACATAAAAGAAAACAGTGTACGCACTGTATTCTTTGCAAGGATGTTGATCCAAGACCCAATTTTGGACACGTCTTGGAATCAGGAAAATGCTAGATTTTCCAGACAGCCCAAGCCAAGGCAAAATCAGGACTTAAATGACCCATATCCTGCAGCTAAACCAACACCGCAGGTCAACCGTCCAAAATCTGCTTGAGCAGTTTGCGAGGGACATGAAAGCCGACTTTCTTCTGCTGAGTGAGCAACACGTTGATATAAGTTCAGCATCATGGTATCCTGATGAAACTGGCATTGCCGCCATCTAGGTTCAAAATAGTGATTTCCAGTCGGAGAGCTGTGGACGTGGGGATGATGTCGTGCGGGTTCGGTGCTCCGAGACCACCTTTTTTAGTGTGTACCTAACGCCGAACGAATCGATATCATCTTTCCAAGCCAAGCTTCTGGCTTTGAAGGGCACTGCCTCGAAGGCAGATGGAAACACGCTCGTTGGGGGAGACTTCAACGCGAAAGCAATTGAATAGGGCAGGCCTCAAACAGATCCGCGGGGAAAACGAGTCCTAGAAATGGCGGCCAGGACAGTGCTGGCTGTACTAAACACCACCAATACGCTGACTTCTCACCGTATTGGCTGTCAAAGAATCATACCGGACGTGACATTCACCTCAGAGGCCTCAGTACGGAGGATACACAACTGGAGAGTATTAGAGGAATACTCAGCCAGTGATCACCAGTACATTCTGCTTGAGATAAGCGATATTGTCTCTTGACGCCCGTTTTCTCCGCTTTCTACCACTGGATGGAATATCGGATGAATGGAGATCAAGAGGTTTGTCGAGGTACTCACAGCAGGTGCTCCGCTGCAGGGAGATCCGAAGGGGATGGAAGAACTGACAGCTCAAGACGTGGTGAACTCAACTATGAGCATCATCACTACTGCTTGCAGCGCTTCTATATCCTGTCAAAAACCCGGCACAACAAGCGCTCAGTGTACTGGTGGTCAATTGAAATCGCTGAAAAACGGAGGGAATGTCAACCTTCAGCGTGAGGCTCAACGGACACGGAACCGCGATAAGGCATGCAACCGGGTAGCAGCATATAAGTCAGTCAGGAAATGCCTACGCAAATTGATTAACAATAGCAAGGCTTGCTACTGGCAAGATCTGATGGACAGCGTGAACAAGGATCCGTGGGGCCTTGGCTACAAGCTAGTTATACGAAGCTTGTTGCCCTACGAAAACCTTGTATACATGATGTGGAGAAGATGGACGAGATAGTGCGGGCACTCTTCCCCGCCCTTTCCATCCATGTTGACGCTGTCTATGGTGAAACAGCAGTCGAGTGTCCACTCTTCACACAACCGGAACTGAATGAGGCAGTTTTTTCGCTGAAAGCGACTAGTGAATGGACTGGATGACTGCTCGCGGGTTCAGTTTAGCACTGGAGAAAACCGAAGTGGTCATCTTGACAAAAAAGAGAATCCCTAGAGTGAGGATGATCAGTATTGGAGACATAGGAATCGAATAAAAGCCAGTACATGGGCATACTGATCGACTCGAAGATGAGTTTCTCTGAGCGAATCAGGGCAACGGCTGATGAGGCTGCTTCGGGAGTATCGGCTCTGAGTCGACTTATGGCCAACGTAGAGGGACCAAGCCCATCAAGAAGACGCCTATTGATGAGTGCTGTAGGCTTAGTACTACTGTACGGGGCAGAAGCATGGTGAGACGCTCTCAGTAGGGAGGTATACCAAAAGCGTTTGGCACAGGTACAGAGAAGAGGAGCACTGAGAATTGTATCTTCGTATCCGACAGTCTCTGATTCGGTGATGAGAGTTATTGCAGGTTTGATACGTGTTGTTCTCCTTGTTAGAGAGCGCCGCACCGTGGGAGTCCCACACTGTGTGCGTAAATGGCATTCACCTCCCAAACACAAAAAAAAAAACGAATAATAACGTTAATTGCTGTTAACTGATCATGCTATTTGCTAAATGACAACTTTTTTAAGGCCCCATCTAATTTTCTTCGATTCGCTTTCTCTTGTTAGAGGGTGGTGACAATGACGTTTGCAGTGTAGGACTCGTTAAAGACATCAACAACCCCTAGCTAAACACCAATCCATCTGATAAGAAATCCCAGCCGGGAACAGGGCTAGATCTCTTTAATTACTTTCTTCCATTCAAAAATGATGGGAACAATTCATATTCAAAATCAAATGCGCTTTATTGATTCAATCATTATAACTTTAATAAAAACATAGAGCCATTTTTACATCATTAAAGTACCCAAAAACTTAATGGCCCACATGGCACTCTAAGCTTAAACAAAATTCAACGAAAAAACAAGTTGAGTAAGCAGGAGAGTGCTACTACCAGAAGGTCTTTGTAACCACGAAACAAGTTTTCTAATAGCGTAAATCGGTAACTTGAGCTATTCATACAATACTTGGGTATGACTTCGTTCAAATTTGTGCAAAAGATGCAGAGTTCCCTTCATAAGCACGTTGAGACCGTCGTATTGTTCCAGCTTAAATACTCTTTCTGAATGCTCGGCCTATTGAAGACATTCGAATTAACACTATCCCTTAAATTTTCATGAAAACAGGAACAAAATAAAAGTTACCAGGTCAATTTGAAATATGTATCACTAATCAACACGTGTTTGTGTTTTTGCGATAGCATACAATTGAAATGGCTATAGCTCAATTATGATTGTATTTCCATAAAATTTCAAGAAGTTTAAAGGCATGGTTTTGATTTTATGGGTGAAAATGTAAAATCTGCAAATCATACTATTTTTAACAACGTTGACTGAATGAAGATTTTTGAGGTATTTATTGCCCTTGTACTCATAAAGGCCCACGTCTGTGATTTTTTCAGATCTTTCGGCTAAAAGGTGTCCAATCGTGAGGGACGGGATATAAAATGTTGGTACATTTTGCCTCCCCCTGGACCCCCTTATGCAGACAATAACTTTTTAAATCCATATTCCAGAAGCTCTAATCAAGACCTTTCATTTGATACCCCACTCGACTACCTACGATCAAAAACAATTTTAAGGCCTACTTCTCTATAAGAGGCTACTTCTCTATTAAGGGCTACTTCTTTATAAAGGGACACATAAACTTTTGAGAGACTACCACTTCTGACATTTCCACAAAGTTTGAGCTTTCTAGCATCTATAATTTCTGAGGAAACTTGCTGTGACGCATGGACAGACGCACGGACGGACGAACAGACAGGTCGTGAAACTAGTGTGTCTTTGTAAACAAAAATGTTTAAGGACCTAATTAGTCGTAAGAAACAATATACGCTGTCAAATGAAAATTACTAAATATTATTGATTAATTGGAAAAAGGAGAAAAAACCAATCAACTCGATTAAAACTAGCATATACTCGTATATATAACAAACAAAAACACAAAATGAGAGTGTACTTTGGGCTTACAAATAATATATAACAATTCTAATTAATTTTATCAAAAACAACTTTAGCTAATCCTAATACTCCTAGCCTACCCGCTAAACCTTTTAAATCACAATTAAAATTAACGTCGCTATAATAAGCTGCAACAAAAATTAAAAGCGGAAAACCACGAAAAACTTATTAATTGCCATTAACCACTAAAACCTAGACTGCTCCGTCTCAGCTCAACCAGCCTCAACATACGAGAATCTCGCAAATGTACATCTCCATTGAAACCGTTGATCCTGCGAGCTTGAGGTGTGACAATTAAGTAATGAGACTGATTTTTTCGCCACACTTGTGGTAAACCTGCGACCTTGAAATTCCCTTCCCCTTCTTCAGCATCCTTTCCCTCTCTATTGATATATTTACCATTGCTCTAGCTTGTTTAGTTCGCCTGCTGTGTCGTGTTGAGTGGACGTGTGTTGGTGGTGCTCGTCACGAAAATGGAGAAACGAAATCAAGAGCAACGCGTCGTGATAAAATTTTGCACCAGATTGGGTGAAACAGCTACGGAAACATACGCTAAAATGGTAAAAGTGCATAGTGATAGTGCTCTTAGTCGTGCCCAGGTGTTTCGATGGCATTTAAGGAGGGGCGTAAAAGCATGGAAGACGAGATGCGGAGCGGGAGACCACTCGAGGTGCGGGCTGACACAAATGCGCAGCATGTGCGCGCCCTAATCCGTGAAGGTCATTGTTCAACAGCTCGAATTTTGGCCTCGGAACTGGGTTTAAACCGAGTAACAGTCAGACAAATTTTAACCGACGGTTTTGGGATGAAAAAGCTGTGCGCGAAGATGGTTCCAAAGAACCTTTCTGAGGAGCAAAAGCAGCATCAAATGACCGTCGCAAAAGACTGTTTGGAACAAGTTGAAAACGATCTCACGCTGCTTGATCGAGTTATTACAGGCAATCAAAAGTCAAGGCAACCCATTTTGAGGCGATTACGGACATCCAGGCGGCCGTGATGAGGGTACTTGCAGAGATCCCAGTCGAAGCGTTCCAGAAATGTTAAGAAGCATGAACAACGTGCTGGAATTGTTCTACAGCTGCCCAAGGGGACTACTTTGAAGGGATGATAGAGTTGTAGAATAATTTTTAAATATACGATTTTCATGGAATTAGTCTCATTACTTTATTTTCACACCTTGTATATGTTATACATCGGGGCACCATCAGAAAAAAATATACCTATTCATACCCAATTGCACAAATGTTTCTAGAAGACTGAAGCCAGTGGTGAGAAAAGCCGTTGGTAAGGTGGAACGGCAGTGAAATCCACGGGTTTTTGCTCACAGTCACGGACTTCGTGATATTATTTCAAACAAGCCTCAAAATGAATTTTTCGACTCTTATCACTTTGGAAGTTTGATAAACTGTTCGATTCGATATATGTATAGTGTTTTCAATCCGTCTTGGCTTACTGTTAGGCCGGTCTAGACGCTACGTTTAGCACAACCTTTTTTCTGCACACTTCAACAAGTAGAAAATAAAACGTTGCATGTAGATTGGAAAAGTGCGCAGTTTTGAATCCAGCGCGAAGACCGTACAGTAGCAACGATAACTGAGCTAGAGAGCATATATGTCCTTGAACTGTGCGGAAAAGTCGGTGCATTTCGACAGTAGCACCGTTTTTCCATTGATTTAGTTCCTCAGTTTCAATTCATCAGGCGACAATGACTGGCCTTCGGCAATGCTCTCAGAAGTTTCTCACAAAATTTATTACATTGTACGAAAATTTGCCATGCATTTGGCGTGTCGAATTCAAGGAGTATAGTGACGGGGATAAAAAGGGGGAGGTTAATCAGAGTTTAGTGGAAAAATTCATGGATATAGATGCAACCACAAACAGAGAAACAGTTGTAAAAAAAATAATTCTTTGAGAAGTGTTTATCGTAAAGCATTGACAAAAGTTAATAAATCGGTTCAATCTGAGGCTGGAGAAGACAAAATCTGCAAACCATCTCTCTAGTATTTTGATTTGTCACAATTCCTAAAGAATCAGGAGACACCAAGGCAGTCTAAGAATACCATGAGAGAAGAAAATTTTCTTTATGTAACCAATTTATTTATTTATTTAAATGCAAAGGTTATTTGAAAAGTTCCGGCCTTTTAAAGAAAAATACATAATTCAAGCCAAACTAAAATTTATTTCTTGGCATAGTCTCTACGCAAGTCAATACATTTGATCAAACACTTTTCTCAGCCCTTCAGGCCATCAGAAAAAAATTCTTTAGGTAAACCTGAAAAATACAGGTTTACTGTCTCTTCAACCTCGGGTGTGACCCATATTTTTTCCCCACCCAGAAATTTTTCAAGTTGAGGAACAAAAAAAGTCATTCGAAGCCTGGCCTGGTGAATAGGGTCGGTGTTGGAGCAATTCGAGCTTCAATTTGTTCACTTTCGCCATTGTGACTATGCATGTGCGGACTCGCGAGTTATCTTGATGAAACAGCACATTCTTCCTTCCCAAGTGTGGTCGCTTCTTCTTGAGTTCCATCTTCAACTGGTCCAGCAACACAGCTTAATAGGGTCCGTTAATGGTTTCACCTTGTTGAAAGTAACCAACCATAATTACTCCACAGCTGTCCCGAAAAACTATCGCCATTACTTTTCCGACAGAAAAAAACGGCCTTCGTCTTCTTTGGAGCTGGTTTTCCCACCACAATCACTGCATTGGCTGTTGTTTCGTCTCCGGAGTATAGTGATGGATCCAGATTTTGTCAACAGTAATTAATCGGTGCAAAAACTCGGTAGGATTCTTTTGGAATACTTGCAGAGTCTTGGTCGACATGTCCATCCGTACGCGCTTTTGGTCGATCGTCAACAAATGCGGCACCCATGGCGCAGATAATTTCCTCATGCATAAATCTTCATGTAAAATCTTATCCACCCATTCAGTTGATATTCTATAATCCTCAGCAATTTCCGAATGGTTAATCAGTAATCTACCATCACGGTTTTGTGCACTAAACAGACGGTATCTTCCGTTGAAACAGTTTTTGGACGTCCAGAACGTTCATCGTCAAAAATGCTTGTGCTCCTGCGTTTTAACTCGGCTACCCAATGTTTCACGGTAGTAAGTGAGGGCGGTGATTCCCCATACATGGTGTCTAGCTCTTCTTTCACTTCCCGAGTTTTTTCCCTTTCAAATAGAGGTACCTTATCACTGCGCGATACTTGATTTTATCCATTGCTCTTAAGAAACGTCACCTGCCAACTTTGCAAAGGTACCATGTGTTTTATAACTATCGGAATGACTTGAAATGGCATACATATTTAAAGCCCTTTTATTGGTTGGCAAGAAAACTTGAATATACCATGACTTTTTGCCGGTAAGGCCGGAAACTTTTAAAATGACCCTCGTACACCATTAATTGTCATAAGTTATAAATTATCGTGCCAAGGTTAAACTACTCTTTGAATTGATCTCTGACCATGATGGCATTATTCAAAATCTGGCCTCTTGTTCCACGCTGTAGTTCGTGTAATAATTCAGGGTTACATTTTTCACCTGATTCAACAGTATATTTGTAATTATTTTCCCGATCCATACTTTCAGGAGGGATGTAGTTTTGGGGGGACCTTCTGCGCAAAAAGTTGTGTAAATTGCAACACGCAAGAACTACAGAATCGATGTTGTCCATCTTAAAATTAATACTTGTATGGAAAATAAGAAATCGTGAAGCCAAAATTTCGAATATGTTTTCAACAATACGCCTCGCACTAGACAGGTGGTAATTGAAAATTCTTCGCTCCTTCGCTAATGTTTCTCGTGGATACGGCTTAAGAAGTTCTTTACGCGTAACAAAGGCTTCATCACCAACGAAAAATTTCCTAAAATTTTGTTTGAACTTCCAATGCACCGAGGTTTAGGAATTCTCAGCTCATTGTTAACGGGCTTTTCATAAAATTTAGTGTTATTTATGACTCCTCCATCTGAGATCCTACCGTTTGTGCCTATATAACAATGCAAAAAATCGCAATTGGCATTGGCTGTAACCATAAGAACAACACTGTGCGTTTTTGATAATTGAAGTGATAGGACCCACTTCCTTAAGGTGGCACAATCCTTATATGTTTTCCATCAATTGACCCTAAATAATGGGGGAACAACCACATTCTTTCACGCTCAGTTGCAACTTCCAGACACTCTTCTTCAGCCTTGGGAAACTGAAACAAAAAACATAAAATAAAAGTAAATAAAATAAATAAATTTGTTTCATATTTAATTTTAAATAATATTAATTTATTTTAATAATTTAAATAATGATAATATTAATTTTAATTAATATTTAAATATGTTTTATATCTAATAAATTTGTCCAATATTTCCAGGTGGAAGAAGATGTGCATGAAAGTGCTGCTGACAGTGAACGCAGTAAAGTGCCTGCTACTCCTCGTTCAAAGTCATCTACTCCCTATTCTAGCAATATATTGTCCCGCAATACTTCAAGATCGCACTCTTCATCTTGTAAGAGAAAGGCAGTTCCAAATTATGATGACACAACTGACGTTATGAAGTTGGTAGGAAACAAACCCGAGTCGCTACAGGCAGAAGATGCTTTTAAGTGCTTGGAAACATGTGGCTAATAAACTCAGATATCTTCCTAGCTCACAAAAAAAGTCTGCCGTTTTATTCGAAGCGGGGTTGGGGACGCTTACCAGAAACTTTCAAATTGTTGATATGACTAGCCAGTGACAAGATGATTTTGGTTTAGTGAATGCACGGAATTGGCGTCAACAGAATAGGCTTCAACAATTGAGAATATTAGATACTCTTTATTCACAAGTTGAACAATACCACACCTTCTCGCAGCAGTTGTAGCCTATGTAACACAACTACGTCCCAGAACAACTTACACACACTCAGGAGTATGAAACGATTGGGCGAATTCCGGCAGTTTCAAGCATCATCCCATAGGAAGGTGAACAAGATCAACAGACACACGCCCATCAAGTCCTTGCCCACCTTTCTGCTGTCAATATTTCAACGAAACTGAAGTACTAATTTCAACCAAACTGAAGTACTAACTTTTCTGAAACACTAATATTCCAGTAAAATGGATGAACCCTGAGGAACTCCAGCATCAATTGGTCTCAAGCTTGAGAGTTGTTTGTCAATTTTGACACAGAATTGATTGAGCTCCAGTGGTATATCGAATTGATGCATTTTGAAGATAAGTCCTGCATGCCAGACTTTATCAAACGCCTTAGCTATTTAAGCCTGTTTTGGTGTGTTGGACCACTCTGACTAACTGGATTTCAGTAGAGTGTTTAGGTTTGAAGCCATATTATTCTTCCAGTATAATATCTTTGTCGTATAAGACCTCATCAAGTCGATGCACAATCACCCTTTCCGCAATTTTTAACAGAGATGAGAAGAGCACTGATAGGTCTCCAGTTTTGTGGAAATTGTAGGTCCTTTTGAGGTTTCGGACAAACAATAATAACCGTTGATTTCCATATTTTGGGATACTTTCGTAAATAGAATATCAAATTAATAATATCAGTAAGTGTTTGTAAAATATTGTCCGGTAACCAAGAAATCATTGTGTTTGTAATAGTGTCATGTCCAGGTGCTTTATGTTTATTGAGTGTCTGGTTCAATTCTGTCTTCATGCTGAATGTTATCCATCAGGAGTGTGTTGACAGATGATTCAATTCTTTCTTCAGTTTCAAAGTCGTCCTCGTCTGAAGAATTTTCACGGAATTGCATTTCCAGAAAATCTGCAATTGCTTCAGCCTTACCTGCATCGTAAAACTGCATCTTATTTAGACCATGAATAGGCAGTACCAAAATTGTACTGTTTATCTGAAAGTATTTGGACATTCTCCAGAAACTACCACACCCAGGCTCGTCTTGGAATACCCTGATCTTATCACAGATATAATTTATCATCCGAGTTGCGTTTATGCGTAGCGTAGTAACACCTGTAAACATAACTCTCCTCGGAACTTGATTCCTTCTAGTTATCAGTTGTTTAATGTTCTGAAGTAGTTCATAAGGATTTTTTCCCCTTTTTGGAGTTATGGCCGTATGATCCTCTTTTGCCTGTAAAATTTTCTGATTTACGTTCTCAATCATGTTGTCGATGTCGCCGGCCGTTTCAGGTGATTGAAAATTAGTTTCATTGGCCAATGCGAATTTAAACGCTTTCAAGTTTGTAATTTTCTTTTCCTACATATCAATAAAGATGTTTTCTATGAGGAAAAGGACTGGTTTGTGGTCGGAAGCCAGTTCGTCGAAGACATTTAACCGAACATTTTGTGTGAAATCTCGCGATATTCTAACGTCCAGTGCAGAGCCATTTCTTAATGCGTAATGTGTTGACTCATTGGGGATATGTAAGCTGAAGTGGTTGGCTATGATAAGTGCATTGAGCTCGGTCCCAGTTTTATTGCTTCTCACAACTCTCCAAAGGCTGTGTGGCGTTTAGATCTCCTGCAATGAAGATAGTGCCTTCGAATGCAGTAAGTGCTCTAAGATCATTTAAGAGATTTCTATTTCCTGGAGGATTGTAACCAGAAATCACAATGAAATTTTTGAAGCGTGGGTGTATTAATGAGATAATGACTCACGTTTCATCTCACGAGAATGGCCGTTCCGCCTCCTCCACCCGCCATTCCGTCATTTCTGTACATAATATAGTTAGGGATGTGGAATCGTCTTCCAGGCTTCAGAAAGGTTTCTTGGATCATAATGAGGTCAAATTTATGATCAAATATAAATTGTTGTATTTCACCAGCATGCTGAAGCAAGAAATTTGCATTCTATGTCAGAATTGAAACGTAGTTCATTAAACTTATTAGTGTTTAGTGTTGATGATATTTTGAGATGCAGCACACATGGTTTGAATTATGTTTGCCTCTTGCATCATGTTTTGGAATTGTGTGCATGGAAACGCCTGTGTCGCAGGAACCTGCGCGAATGATCTTCTCACGTTCTTTGCATCCCTAGGACAACCCCCGTAGCTTGCTGGATATTCTCCGCCACAGTTGACACATTTTGGCCTCTCCTCAATTTTCTTTGGACAGTCCGAGAAATGGTGAGTGAATCGCATTTAACGCATCGAGACTGTGCATGATAATTTCTAGAAGAATGTCCAAATTGTTGGCAATTGTGGCACATATGTTACCTTGGCCCATACGAGGACGCTGTGCTTCCACGATGCACATAACGTGTTAGTTTCAGCTTTTGGGAAGAGACACTTGACTGCTCTAGAAAGACCTTCGCTTATTTTAACATAGTAGACTTCGATTGCGTTGAAGCCCTGAGACTGTAAATCTTCCTTGATCTCTTCAACTGAAAGACCATACAGGCCCCTGATGACAACATTCAGCTGTCTATTTTCCAGAAGTATGTAGCTGTGGTATTGTTTTTCATTGTCTGTTAGTGCTTTTGTCAGTCGTCTGTGATCTGTGGGTGTTTTTGGTATGATTCGTATACCAAAGTAGACTCTATTCGCGGATATGTATAAATGTTTTGTGTTTTTATAATACCAAGTGTTTGAAACCATTTTGAGGGCTTTCGAAGTATGATTGATACTGTTTTCGGTTCTGAATTTGTAGTGCAGGTTGTGTACTTGTAGTGTTTGGCAGTGTTGGTTTGGTTTTGGTGTAATGGCTATGCCTGTAAATGTCGTAGCTGATTTTTGTGGTGGAAGAGCAGGGAAAATCTCATCCTCTTTATCTTTACTGCTATTCATGCAGTCAACTTCCATCACGTTTTCTAATTTTTAGAAGACACAACAAGACTTTGGAGGTAAAGACGTCCTCACCTTTCGTTTTTTCATTTGAGGGCAGTCATTTTGAGATTCCTTATTTGTCTTAGCCGTATTTTTCAGCAGTTGAACTAGTTCAGCATTTTTTCGATCGTTTTTGTTTCGCTTGTCAGCCAGCTCGGCATTCGGCAAATGTCTCTTGTGTTTGCAGCAGCGACACAAACACTTGATCCAACTACAACGTAATATTTTTGAGCTGGGCAACTAACGAAGCAACTTGCTCGTCTTTGTCGAGTATGTCACGTCTTGCAACCACGGTACCATCCGTTTACGTCCTGCCCGCCAATAGGGAACTATCTTTATACTTTTGTGTGTTTAATATCCGCCAAATTACTAAGTTTCAATTCAATCTAATGAAAAAATTCAAAATTTGAAAGAAACAAGAAAAAACGACTGAAACTGACCCAGGTCAGCAAAAGAATATCAAAGTATTCACCCAGAGCCCCCTGTATTCTTAACGCTTTATATCTTCTATCCTACTCTATCTTCTATCTCTTTCTTTGTATCTTCCGTGCCTTTCTATCTTCTTTTTCACTCTATCTTCTTTCTCACTATATGTTCTTTCTCACTCTATCTTCTTTCTCACTCTATCTTCTGTTTCACTATATCTGCCGTCTCACTTATTCTCTCTCCTATTGTCTATCTCCCTAGGTCTTCTACTTCACTCCCTTCCTATCTTCTGTCTCCTTCTTCCTATACTCTATCTCTTTCATCTTCTTTCCTGTGTGCACATTTCTTCACTATTTACTTTTTACTTTCCAACTACCCACTTTTTGATTCATAAATTGCAGGAGATGTTGCATACTGACGCTTTGTAACTTTTTTTCTCTTATGCCATGAGTCTACTAATCATTCGTGTGTATGTGTGCATGCGTATGTATGTGGTGTAGTGCTTTCTAAAGGATAGTAAATCTTAAGCACAACGCAAGGCGTAAGTTGCTCCTATACTTGTTTTTTTTTATTATTATTTCAGATCTATTTTACAGAAAACATTCCAATTACAAAATAGATAGACAAAAAGCTAACACAAAAGAAAGCTACAATTTAACGCAAAATAAACATTATTACAAAAGACATGAACGAAGGATGATTAGGCAAAATTGAAAAAGGTAACGCAATAAAAATTAGAAATTAAGAATCCTACGCAGCTTGGACTTGAACACTGCCAGCGACTCCAAAGGAGGACCAAGCCGAAGGTATTCATAGTCTCGGACGAGTCGGACCAATGGGGAATGAAAATAAATATCTGTACGCGCGAAAGGAATCGTGTAAAAATGAGTACATCTAGTTCTAGATGGAGGGCGTATGCAAATCCCGTTTAGAATATCCGATGATAAAAAACCTCGAGTAAGCTTAAAGAGCAAACATTGGTCGAGGTATTGTCGCCTCAACTCCAAGGAACGGATGCCAAGGTAGATAAGACGTTCGCTGTATGGACGGTAGGATAGTTTGTATTTATAGAAAAGCGAGCGAGTAAATTTTCTCTGTACGGATTCAACGGCATTCGAAAGGTATGTGTGACGAAGATACCATATTTGACATGCGTGCCACAGGGATCTATCCTAAGCCCTCTCCTATTCAACCTTTTCATCAATGACCTTCCTAGTACTTTTACTTCAAACTGTCTTCTCTATGCAGACGATCTTAAAATCTTCAGGATCATTCGCTCGATGAATGACTGCTTGATACTCCAAAATGACATTAATGTATTGGACGAATGGTGTCGTATCAATCGTCTTGCTCTCAACGTTCCTAAATGTTTCCATATGTGCTTTTCCAATAAACTAAACACCTTAAGCTTCGACTATGAGATTCAAGGCTCAGTACTTTTATCAGTTGACGTTTGACAAATTCGACCGTTTGACAAATTCGACCGCCACATCGGCCATATGACATCTAGAGCAGCTTGAATTGTAGGCTTTGTTCTGCGCTGTTCCCACACTTCTTTTAGCACTAAAACATGTGTCCGTCTATTTATCTCACTCGTTCGCTCTATTCTAGAATACGCATGTCAAATATGGTTTGTTGTATAACCTAATCACCGATGACGTTTTCTGCCTCTATAATTGAAAAGTAATTCTCAAAAGAAGGATCTACAAAATGTGTTCTAAAATAAACTAGATTTATCATTAATATTTTTGGTAGCGATCTGTGAATGAGATAGTGCGTTGGAAAGTTACATCCGTCCCTGACTTCCAGTGAAAGTTTTGTGACATTCGGTTTCGTGGAAGCGAAGTTATTGCGTCTAAAGTGACAGTATGTTTGTGTCATCGGTACAAAAATTAGTTTCGAAGAAAGAGCTAATATCAAATTTTGTGTTAAAATCGGTAAAACGTTTAACGAAAGATTTGAATTGATGATGATTGTCTTTCTTGTGCCAGAGTTCAAGCGTGGTTTTATGGTCGTGAGGACATAAATGACGATGAACATACGGGCCGCCCAAAATCAGTGATTACCGGAAACTTCATCGACATTTCGGTCAATGGCCTGAAACACTCTTTGGAAAAACTTTTTGATCGCGCAAAACAGTATATCAAGTTCGGAGGAGACTATTTTGAATAAACAAACTTGAATTTATCAGAACAGAGCTCTTGTCGTTTCTATTTTAGCTCAGTCTCGTTTATTTTGGAACGCTCCTTGTATTGTTAGCTGACCCCCTTAGAAAAATTACCTCTCTTGTCTACTTTACCCTACTCTGGAAGCCCACTTAGTATTTTTTGCTATTGTAATGAATAATAGTTCTTCTCTAAAGTTTTTCCCATTTGTGGGGGACTTTATCTCTGTAGCAACCACCATAACCTGAAATCGACTGGTCACTAGATAGCTACATGAAGGGAATTTCTTCTTTGACCTCTGTAAGTTAGTTTCTTTTTGTTTCGGTTAGACTCTTTATGTTTGTATCTTGTTATTGATTCACAGTTTTTCAATTTTTCACAAATAGATTGTATGGATGAGTTCCATCCTTAATAGCTATTAGCATCGCCTTAGTTTTTACGAACATACTAGCAGATAGAGCCCCACAATTTCACTGGTTGCTATTAACACAGCTTTATTCATGTAACTTTAGCTTTATGTTTTTTTTGGCAATTATTTACTCAGGATATCGTCGATCTTTGAAAGCTCCCGGAAGAACAATAATTTTTGCGCCAGAATACCTCCCTTTATGAGCACGAACCGTATAACACCCTTTTTTTGGTTGGAAGGTGAATTCTATTTACACGCTAAGTATGGAGCCTCCTCGTTCGCAAGCGACTGGACTGCCAATTAAACAACTCCCCTGTTAACCTGAGAACCTAGCCTGAAACCGTTTGACACATTATTTTGGGCCTGGACCCATTTTGCGACCGCGTGAGGCACCTTCAAGTTGGAGGACCCCTGCTCTAGTGGGAAGACAGGGGAAGAGAAATTGCAAGACAAGCGATTTCCCAACCCTGGTTCTCCCAGCTGCTGTGAGTTCTTATTATCTTTTAAGACTATCCCAACATAATGTGCCACATGGTTCCATTTGTCAACCAATTCAAGCATCACCGCAACTATGCTATCTGGGGTGAACTCTCCCGTCCACTTGTGAAGGTCCTGTCACGGCCTGTCCGATTTTTTACACGCAAAAAATGTGTGGCAGCCATCGTCTACCACTCTTGGGCAAAACTAACAGCCGGGGGACCGTAACTTATCAATTTTATGCGGGTAAGACTGAAAACAGCCATGTCCCCACAAAAGCTGGATCAGATAGAAGTCAATCTCACCATGCCTTCAATTTAACTCCGTTTTCAGAAATGGGATCAGCCGGTGGCTCCAACTTTTTTTGGTCAAATTCACCCAAGTATGCTGCCAATCGTTGAGTGAGCGCTGTCTTCACGCGGGAAACCATCTCTCTTGCATCCTTGCTTCGACGCAAGTAAATAGCGTGGCGCTCTCTAGCAAGGAGGGCAACAGGTATCATGCCTACAATAACTCTCACTGCCAAATCAGAGTCTGTCAAATATGAAGCTGCAATCCTCAGTCCTCCTCTTCACTGTACTTGTGTTAAGCATTTTTGGTACACCTTTCTACTGAGAGCATCGCCCCATAATTCTGCTCCATGCAGTAGCACTAGCCTTACGGCACTGGTCAAGAGGCATTTCCATGATGGGTTGGGACCCCCTATGTTGGCCATAAGTCAACTCAGAGCCAATAAGCCTGAAGTAGCCTTCTCAGCCATTGCTCTAAGTTGCTCAGAGAAATTTATCTTTGAGTCGATCAGTAGCCCCAGATACTTCACCGTTGAGTTCCATTAAATTAGTATGTCTCCAATACTAGTCGCCTTTACTCTAGGGATTATATTTTTCGTCAAGATGATCACTATGGTTTTCTCTAGTGCTGGACTGAACCCAAGAGCTGTAATCCAGTCTCTTACTCAGCACATTAGCGTACATACCCAAAGTTGCTCTTGTTTGTCGGTGCATTCAGCAACTAAAGCCATAAAATTATCCGTATAGCTAATCAAGCGTGACTTATCGGGCATCTTATCCCAGTAGCCCATAGTTAGACACGTTCCAGAGGCCTGGACTGAGCATAGAACCCCAGGCAACACCCCATGTAGCTTCCATCCTTCGTTGGCCCTGTGTCGTGTCATAAAGCAGGCTTCGGTCCTTCAGTCGCATTAGATATTCTGGAACTTGAAAAGGGTTTTCTAGCATATCCAGAATATCCACCCATCTAGCGGAGTTGAAGGCGTTCCTAAAGTCAAGTGTCACCAACAGAACAATCCGTCGTTTGGTGCAGCTATATGCCTTCATCTTTTGGAAGGCGATCACCACCTTTGCAATCACATCAATGGTGGGACGTTCTGCTCTAAAGCTATACTGCCAAGAGGATAGGTCCCTAGCAGCACAAATTGCATCAGTAAATCTTCCTTTGATGAGTTTCTCTGGCTCTTTCCCAGACATTTCTAACATGCAGACGGTAATTTGGAATTTCCTTTGCCCTTAATGATCAACACGAGCCTCGCCATCTTCCATTGTACTGGGAAAACCCCATCCCGTAGGGAAGCGTTGAATGTGTTGAGTAGCAAGTCAATGCAATGGTGATAGACAATTTATAATACCTCAACTCGAAAACCATCTGCACCTGGCGCCTTCCTTACTTTTAATGGTAGGACTGCTTCTTCCAGTTCCGGCTGTGGGAAGGGTGAGCACTCGATTGCTATTTGACCGTGGACAGCGTTGACATTGACGGGATGGACGGAAAATAGTGCCCACACTATCTCGTCCATCTTTTCTGATTCATGTATACAAGGCATCCGTAGGGCACCAAGCCTCCTTATAAATAGCTTGTAGCAAAAGCCCCTCGCATCCTTGTTCACATTGTCCACTAGATCCTGCCAGCATCGAGTCTTCGTGTTGTTAATAAGTTTGCGAAGGGATTTTCTTGTCGACTTATATGCTTCTACTCGGTTTTTTTTGTGGTAGGGAAGTGAATGCTAGTTATGCACAGAGTGTGGAACTCCCATGCGCGACTGGACTACCCACTAAATACCTCCCCAGTCAACCTGAGAACCCAGCCTGGAACCGTTTGATACATTACTTCGGGCCAGGTCTCGTTTTGTTACACCGTGCGGTGCCTTCAAGCTGAGGAGTCCCTTTCCTAGCGGGAGGGGAGAGGGAGAAGAAATGTCAGAAGAGCGATCCATTCAGCCCCAGCGCCCCCAGCTGCTACGAGTCCCTTTTATATTTTAAGACTGCGCAAGCATAATTTGCCACCTGGTTCCATTTATCAACCGATTCGAGCATCACCACTACTATATTATCCGGGGTGAGCTCTCCCGTCTCCCTGTAGAGTTCCCTTCACCGCCTGACCCATTTGGTACACGCAAAAAATGTGTGACAGGCATTGTCCTCCTTTCCTGGGCAAAACCGACAAGCGGGAGACCGTGACTTACCGATCTTATGCAGGTAAGACTGAAAACACCCATGCCCGCTGAAAAGTTGGGTCAGATAGAAGTCAGTCTCACCATGCCTTTGATTTAGTCACGGTCTCACATCCGGGATTAGGCACGCAGTCCACCTTCCCTTCGTGCAATTCCTCGAAGACTGCTGCCAATCGTTGAGCGAGCGCTGTCTCTCCTCGCGGACAACCATCTCCCTTGCATCCTCGTTTCCGCACAGGTAAATAGCGAGTCATCGCCGAGTCAGAGACTGTCAGATACGAAGATGCAATTCTCAGTGCTCCTCTTCTCTGTACTTGTGTAAAACGTTTTCGGTATACCTCCTTGCTGAGAGCGTCGCCCCATACCTCTGCTCCGTACAGTAGCACTCACCCTACAACACTCATCAAGAGGCGTCTTCTTGATGGGCTGGGTCCTCCTACGTTGGCCATAAGTCGATTCGGGGTCGATATTCCCGAAGAAGCCTTCTCAGCCGTTGCCCTGATTTGCTCAGAGAAACTCATCTTCGAGTCGATCAGTACCCTCAGGTACTTCACGGCTGACTTCGATTCGATTCGTATGTCGCCAATACTGATCATCCTTACTCTAGGGATTCTCTTTTTTTGTCAAGATGACCACTTCGGTTTTCTCCAGTGCTAAACACAGCCCGCGAGCAGTCATCCAGTCCCTCACTCGACGCATTAGCATACCTAGCCTAAGTTGCGCTTGTTCAACGGTGCATCCAGCGACCAGAGCCGCAACATCATCCACATAGCCGACCAAGCGCGACTCATCTGGCATCTCAAGTCTCAGTAGCCCGTCATAAGACACGCTCCACAGGTCCGGGCCAAGGATAGATCCCTGGGCAACACCTGATGTAATTTCCATCCTTCGTTGGCCCTGTGTCGTGTTGTAGAGCAGGCTTCGGTCCTTTAGGTAGTTCCGCAAAAGCCGCATTAGATATTCTGGAACTTGAAAAGAGTTTTCCAGTGTGTCCAGAATATCCACCCATCTAGCGGAGTTGAAGGCATTCCTGACGTCGAGTGTCACCAACAGGACCATCCGCCGCTTGGTGCGACTATATGCCTCTGCCCTTTGGACCGCGTTCACCACCTCTGCAATCGCATCAATGGTGGAACGTCCTGCTCTAAAGCCATACTGCCGAGGAGATAGGTCCCCAGCAGCACGAATCGCGTCAGTGAGTCTTCCCTTGATGAGTTTCTCTAGCACTTTCCCAGCCGTGTCTAGCATGCATAACGGGCGGTATGCAGACGGCGATTCGAGATTTCCCTACCCCTTGCTGATCAGCACGAGCCTCGCCACCTTCCATCGTACCGGGAAAACCCCGTCCCGTAAGCAAGCGTTGAATGTGCTGAACAGCAAGTCAGGACAATGGTGATAGACGAGTCGCAAGACCTCAGCTGGAACACCATCTGGACCTGGAGCCTTCCTCGCTTTCAATGAGAGGACTGCCTCCTCCAGTTCCAGCTGTGTGAAGAGTGGGCACTCGACTGCTGTTTCACTATGGACAGCGTCAACATGGACGGGATGGGCGGGGAATAGTCCCCGCACTATCGCGTCCATCTTTTCCGCGTCATGCATACAAGGCTTCCGTAGGGCACCAAGCTTCCGCATGACCAGCTTGTAGCCAAGGCCCCACGGGTCCTTGTTCACATTGTCCACTAGGTCTCGCCAGCAGCGAGCCTTGCTACTGTTGATCACTTCGCGAAGGCATTTCCTGGCCGACTTACATGCTGCCACCCAGTTGCATGCCTCGTCATCATTCCGCGCCCGTTGAGCCTCACGTCGAAGCTTATGACACCCCCTTCGCTTTTCAGCGATTTCAGTTGACCACCAGTACATTGGGGGCTTGCCGTGCCGGGGTCTTCGACGGGGCATAGAAGCGCAGCAAGCAGTCGTAATGATGCTCATAGTAGAGTTCACCATGTCTTGAGCTGCCCGTTCTTCCGTCCCCTCCGAAGCTCCCTGCAGCGGCTCACCTGCTGTGAGCACCTCGATGAACCTCTAGACGTCCATCCTTCCGATGTTCCATCCAGTTGTAGACGGCCGAGAGCACGGACGTCGGGAGACAGCATCACTTATCTCTACTCGGTTGGATAGCTCGTCACGGTTCCGTATCCGTTGAGCCCCATGTCGAAACTTGTGACACTCCCTTCGCTTTTCAGCGATTTCAGTCCACCAGTGCACTGGGGGTTTGCCATACCGGGGCATCGAAGCGCTGCAAGCGGTTGTGTTCACCATGTCTTGAGCTGCCAATTCTTCTGTCCCCTGCGAACCACCCTGCAGCGGAGCACCTACCCTGAGCACCCAATGAATCTCTTGAAGTACATCCTACCAATTTTCCACCCAATTTTAAAAGGCTGAGAGTCCGAATATCGGGAGACAACATCACGGATCTCAAGCAAGATGTACTGATGATCACTGGCTGAGAATTCTGTATCTTCCTTACCAAGGACTCTGAGACAAATGTCCTGTCCGGTATGGTTCCTTCACAGCCAGTATGGCAGAAAGTCTGCATATTTCCGTTGTTTAGTACGACGAGTGCCATTCTGGTTGCCGTTTCTAGGATTCGCTTCCCCTGCGGATGTGTTACAGGCACGCCCAATTTGATTGCTTCAGCGTTGAAATCTCCCCGAACGAGCACGTTACCATTTGCATTCGAGACAGCGCCCTCCAAAGGATTAAGCTTGGCTTAGAAAGATGATATTGGTTCGTTCGGCGTTAGGTACACACTAAAAAAGGTGATCCCTAAGTACCGAACCCACATGAAACCAACCATCCCGTCCAAAGCCCTACCGTAGGATTAGGGTTAGTTTTAAGGTCACGGTGTGCAAAACTACGTATGGGGTAATACTAACGTTAATATACCTCTGCGAAATTTTCAACATTACTTTCCGAAGTAAAATTACAAGTACAATTGAGTAGGTTTTATTAATCGCTCACTGACAGAGTTATAAAAAGGATCTATAATTACCATGTTAAGTTAGCCTAAGTATTTTCGAAATTGTCTTTAAGAATATAAAAAAACCCTATGTCGTACAGAAGCCAAGTGTATACTTGCCAGGTTTCCCAGCTTCTTATTGATCTTCTCACAATGCTGATCATCCATAATTTTCAGTGCTCCACTTTGGATGGTATAGAATTAATCATGACACATTTTCTTTAGGCATAGCAATTGCACTCCCAAGTCCTTGATATATGCTGTTTTTACAAAAGTATAATTTTTTTATCCTTAAACTTTAAATTTAGCCTCTAGTGTTCCTGTCAACGTGAATAAGTTTTTATACCTCGTTTAATACGGTCAGGAAATGATTGCGAAAACTTTTAACCTTGGAGAGCTCCGTTGATGAATAACTTAAATATTATAGAATCTGCGGTGCATCCTCAAAGTAAATACACAGCTAACAGTAATTTTAATCAAAACTTACTTACGATTTAGTTAACATCAAAAATGTAAAGCATGAACACCTAGTTTGGAATCCAAAGAAGTAGCTGATTTGCATCGAGTTTGGCCCTCAAAATGATACAAAAGAAAATTCATGAATTATGGAAAAGAAGTCAATTATGAATTCAGCGTTCTGGATTCGCATTGATCACTTCATTTTCCAAACAACCACATCGCATACATTAACAAACCAAATCACATCAAACTTACTTTGCATATTGAAACAATTATGTCTAGAAAAAGCTGCAGAAAAAGCTCGAATTGACCGGTCAATGACTAAACAATCATACCGAATCTTATTAACTTTAAGTTTTATTCCGCCGCGTTGTTGGTCCACTTGAGATGCGCTGAATGCAACACGCTAGCAGACACATCCGCTGAAAGTCATAGAAACGTTGCAATCGCTCAATAGAGAGCAGAGATGTATCAGAAAAAAACTATTTCCAAAAAAGTGGTTTTTTAATCGACATATAAAAGTCTTCGACAACACATTTCGCCACTTAGTATAGATTTTATTTCCGGCGAATTGAAGTGTGGATAAAGATGGAGGTAGAGTTGATCGGTTATTTCTCGATTTTATTTGACAAAAGTGATTAGTGTTTTGAATTACTCTAATGATTCTGTTCTCTATTTAGAAATTTCTTCGGGTTATCGTGTTTGCAATTGTTTTGGTGATAGTGAATACCCAAACGCTTGGAGATTTTTCATCGCAGGCATTTAGCACAGCAATACCGCAACTTCCATTTTCATCAGGAATTTCGGATTTGAGCAGTCAGTTTTATTCCAATGGATTATTACAACTAAATCAAGGACTTAACACTGGATACTACTCACAGCCATTCTTAGGATTATCTCAACAGGACCCTAAGTCGGTTGGATACCAGCCGTACACAAACACACCAAACTTCTATAAATATATACACAGCCGCCAGCTCGAAACCCAGCTCGGCAACTTTGGTGTTAACAACAATAACAATGGTGGACCTCTGGGAGGACGATCTGCATCCCGTGCTGTTCGTCTGCAAAACCTTTACACTAAAGCTATTCCTTCTCTATCAAATTCCGTAGCCAGTTTTGATAAGCAGGAAGCAGCACTTTCACAATCTAAGCTTGATCCTGCTTACATATTCCAATCAACAGCATCGCCAATTGACACATCATTTAATGAGGTTGCTGCAACTACATCAAACACTATTAAACGGCTTTCACCTCTGCAAGTAGCAACCACAATTTCCTCAGTTCCAGCACAACCAACAATCGCAACTGCTCCTCCACTGCCACCAGTTCCATCCTCCTCACCAAGGACAAAAGATACGAGTGACCAAGAAAAGTCGCTTTCATCCAATGACTCTTCCTTCTCTATAGCAAGTTCAATTCCTATCGCTGAGGGACACTCAGTCGGTAACAATGTTGCTTTCACTTACAACACAGGTCTAAGCTCCTTCGGGTCTGGTCTAAACTCAATTTCTTCTACACCATCTCCGTTCCCAGTCCAACCAACATTTACTCCGTTTTCGTTTAACTCCTTTGGTTCGAACCTGGGTTCAAGTTTGAAAAGCACTTCGTTTGGATCTGCTAGCATAGGATCAACTTCTGCTCCTTTCTCTAGTGGAAGCTCACTGAGTTCTTTCAATTTAGGTTCCGGTTCAATTCCTGACTCAAGCAGCACATCCTTTGGCTCCAGCAATTTAGGATCTAGTTCTTTCCCCTTATCAACTGCCAGTTCTTTGGGCTCTTTCAACCTAGGTTCCAGCTCTATTCCTTACTCTGGCAGCAGTTCCTTCAGCTCCTCCAACCTTGGTCTCAACTCTAATATTTTCTCAAGTGGCAGTTCCTTGAGCTCGTTCAATCTCGGTTCCAGCTCTATTCCTTATTCTGGAAGCAACTCTTTTGCTTCCTCAAACCTTGGTTTGAGTTCCAGCCCTTATTCAAGTAGTAACACTTTCAACTCATTCAATACTGGATCAAACTTCCAAAACTCAGACTCGCAATTCAGTTCATTGGGATCTTTTGGATACAATAGCAACTTTGACAGCAACAGTGCCTCAAATTTCGGCAACAGTTTCGGTGATTCTTATTCGCGCTTCTTCAACAACGTTTATAAAAGGGATTTGAAGCCAAACCAGGATAAAACTAAAAATAATGTGAAGAAAGCTGCAGTCCAAAATTAAACTAAGCCATGTATTGTATACTCAAATTTATGTATGTATATGAATTTTATTATGGCTGCTGTTAGCTTTTATGTCCACTTAGATTAGGTTGCTTATTTATGTATATAAATATTTATGTGAATACTTAAATCGACGTTTTATTACAACCCACTGTGTAGGGCGCAAACAAGTTAATACTAGCTGTCAATTAATCAAACGCTAAACGCTGTGAACGCTAAAATGGGACAAATACCGAGAATTAAGAAGCATGCAGTTTCGAGAATAAAAGTGTTTCAGCAGAAATGTCAAAAATCAATTGTGAAATGAAACTGGACTCTTCAGGAAGTAAAAATAATCACCAAACATACCTCATATATCAAACTACTATTGTCTTCTTGCACAAAGTGAATTTCTGAATTGAAAATGTTAATGAGCTTCGAAACTCACAAATACAAGTTTCTAGTTTGGAATGATATTTAAATATTTTTATGTTAATATGGTCATCCGGAAAATCAATAAAGCCATGTGCTATACATTATGCACTGTCGTCACCGATATTTTGTGCGGACGCGCCGCACCCATGACGGTATTTTGGTTGGTATTTCAGTCTCGATCACAGTTCGAAATTAATTATTTTCATTGGATTTTTTCAATCTTCAACATGCCTCAAATTTACGCATCATTGGAAACTGCAAAAAATAATCTGGCTCACCGCTTGAGACACATTAGTAGGTGCCAGCGATTATACAACTAAACCATTTTCATTATTTCACGCGATTATTCATTCATTCATTATGTCGAATTTGTTTCTATTTTTAAGGTTTTTTTGATTATACATATTTTGAAATGCTGAAAAGATATATTTCTTGTTTTCAGGTGTAATTTTCCTTGACTTTTTTGGTTTGATTTCTCTTATCACATAACTGGAGTATTCCGGTGAATTGAAACGGAAATTTTCAAATGAATCACTGTGCATTCGAAAAAAAAATTATTTTTTTATTATTTTTGGCCATTTAATCTTCAACGTTTGTCCATAGAAAACTAATACCAGCATAATGATCTTAGGCCCATTTAATTTTTATTTCAGATTTTTCAAAAAAAATTAGTTTGGTCGTAAATTTCTTTTATAAACTGAAATAGCCTTGACCATGACTTCATAGTTTCGCGAAAATTATAAAAGAATGAATATTTTACCGTGGGAATTAAAATTAGCGCTTAAGCAAAGAATAATTATTTTGCTGTTTAAATTTTAATATATGGATGATTGATGGACTTTTTGTGAATTTTTTTAATGTTTAACGAGTATCTCATTATCATTATTGAATGTATCTAAGCTCAGGAAAGTGATATGGTCCGTACCACGCTTTGGCCATGTGTTCATCCTCGCAGCCTGCAGTACGTTCTGATTTTAAGTCAGTACGTGCTATAACTGAATGGGCTTTTAATCTTTTGAAGACGTCGTTGTCACCAATGGGACCCGAAATAGGAACCCCCCATTTATGCAGCGAGTACTCTAGTGTAGTTGTAGTGAAATGGGTGTATGTAAATGTCCGTAAAGGACTGCAGTGATGGTCTGATGGCTCAGCGGATGAGGATATTGAGATCCGCCGAGATTGGCCTTGTCTAGCGACGCGTGAATGCGCTGGCAGGCTAGCGTTGCGGTGTCGTGGGGCGGGTTCTTTTCCCAGCACATAGACCCGCTGCAAAAAAATTTCGCATCAACGAATTTAGGGGTCAAAAGAACATCGACCGAAGTCGAGAAGCAGTAAACTTACTAAGGCTTAATGAGTATTGCTGACTCAGAAGGCAAACTGGGCCTGGGGAAAACAGACGGACTTGAGATGACTTCGTCGTTACTACCGAGACTTATGGCCCACAAATAAGAGTGGGGCATCCAGATAGTAGCGGTGCCCCATCGCCCCCTCCCAACCGGATCAAGATCCACGTAGACGTGACCATGTATTTCTCATTTGAGTGAAAAACTCATAGAAGTATAATTTGCATGACTTTTTCCCTCAAATGAAGAGCAACCGCAACTGATTTATGCCATAGCGTTATGCAATGAAAACACATAGCCCTATGTCATAAAAGGACACGTGAGCGGAAGGCCACTCTACCCGGCTAGAGCCCCTGTTAACAAAAGAAAGAAAAGAGCGTGCCTGATGGCTAGCCCATTCTAGAGAAAGAGCCTGCTTTCAATGTTTGCACTGAAAACTGTAGTATATTACGGAAAACTCGACAAAACAAGAAAAACACTTTCAAACTTCAGATACCAACTTTATTTTAAAAGGGGACGTTAAAATAATAGTCGCGTAACAAATTTACCTATCGAAACAATTCAAATTCACTAATAAAACTTAATTCTCGAGAGCGATTGTTCTTTCCTATACAAATTCCAAAATGCAGCTCACTTACTTTTTAAATTGCAAAAAGTACCGGAATTTTTAAACAAAGAAATCAATTCGAACAAAGGTTTTCGGTACTTTTCAAATTGAGTTGTCTCTATATAACTATTTACCATAATTGTCATTATGAATGTTACGATGTTCTGATGCTTTCAAATCTACTATTCTGAATTGTAATCTCTTAATGACATTTGCTTTGGCATTTCACTTTAAATGTCATAATTGTTATTGTTTGTACAAGAAATGCAGCAACAAAGTTTCGATCAAATAAACAAATCAACGAAAGAGTGACCAGGATTCGTGTTTCCTGCTGTGGTCAGATAAGTAACTTCATTGAGTTTACTTAAACAACGAGCCTTTGTGTGGTTTTCTTTTTCATTTCAGATGGTGATTGCAGAAGAAATACAAGTCTAGAATTCAGGAGAGGATTGGCGAGGAACATACTTGTACTCCCCCGGCTGAGGGGTGATAACACCTCAGAATGATTGTACCAGAGAATCGTCCGGTAAGTATAATGATAAGTTATTAAGTTTTTACTTGGTATACTTTCTGTGTCGTTTTCCTATCGTCTCGCGTCCATTCTCCATGTGAAGAGTTTCTTTGTCGTATCCATGTCGGCCTTTAATGGTTCTAATCGGTCCCGGCGGTTTGTTGCGTTAAATGACCATGGTGAGGTTATCCCACCTTATGCAGGGCGTACACATACACCTTTTTTCATCAAAAATTAGTGTATATATTGTCTGACGTCAGGGTCTGGTAGAAACAAAGGAAATAAAGGATCTATGTTTAGATTTGCAAATTCTGTATTCTAGGGTACAACCGCGTTAGGTAATTGGGAAAGGTATACAGGTCAGGTGGAAAGCCTTGTAACAAATGAAGTAGGACAAATAAAGTTGGCGATATAATACTTGATGCGCTACTTTGCACTGGTTTGAACTGGCAAAAGTGCAATTTTCGTGATTGCTCTTTTGTAGAATTTGCCTATTGAAAGCACCGTTACGACTTGTACTACCAAATCATGTCCTGGGTGGACTTGAATTATCCTGACTAGAGGCCATCGGCAAGATGGACTTCTTTCTTCCTTCAATAAGCATAAGTCGCCTACTTTGGCGTTATTTTCGTTTTTGATCCACTTCGATCGGCATTGTTAACGGCTTAAATAGTCCATTTGCCACCATTTCCAGAAATCTTGGGTGATTTTCTGCACCAGTTGCCATTTGTCGAGGTGATTAATGTTGACTTCCTCCAACGTAATCTCCGGAGGAGCTATCATCGTGACGCTGATTAAAAAATGAGCAGGAGTTAGTGCTGCGGTCTCTGTTGGGTCATCACAAAGGGAGCACAATGGCTGGGAATTAAGGCAAGCTTCTATTAGAATGAGTACAGTGATCAATTCTTTGTAGGTTGCATTACCTACCACTCACCGTAAATGTGATTTTATGGACTTGACTCCAGCTTCCCAAAGCCCTTCGAAATGGGGTGAAGCTGGAGGATTGAAATGCCACGTTATACCATCCTAAGCCAGAGCTTCAGTCGCTCCCACACTGATTTCCCACATCTTTTTCAGCTCAGCAGCTGCACCAACAAAATTAGTGCCACAGTCAGAGTACATATGTTTGCTGTAGCCGCGTCTACCCATGAACCTCCGTAAAGCTGCAAAGAAAGCGGGCGTAGACAGGTCGCTGACGACTTCAATATGTATGGCTTTCACTGCCTTACTAATAAATATAGCCACATATCCCTTTGTGGTTTTGCTTCCTCTTCCTCGCCTGTCTTTTATATCAAAAGGTCCACAAAAATCAACTCCCGTGTGAGTGAATGGACGGGACACGGTCACTCGAGGTTGTAGTAAATCTCCCATCAGTTGGTTTGTTGTGATTGCTTTACGAAAACAACGGATGCACCTATGTATGAATCATTTGATGCAATTGCGGGCATCTATTATTCAGCATCAGCTGCGTTTGTTCATGTAAAGTCAACTGGTGAATCTGATGTATTATTAGATCGGTGAGTTTCCCATTCCACGGTAGAATCATTGGGAACTTTACAGCAAAATGTAACTGGACGTGTTTTAACCATCTTACAACACGCATAATTCCTTTGTCGTCCAGGAATGGATTCAAGTTAACCTGTTTACTTTTGTTCCCCACGGGCGCTGACCTCGTAAGATGTGTCATTTCTTGTGAGTATTCAGTTCGCTGAGCATATTTGATCCAGAGTTCGAGAGACCACCTTAACTCATCGCTGGTCAAGTATGTACGACTACCTGACTGATTTGCTTTTGATTTGATGAAACGGAAACAATATGCCGTTACCCTTATTAATTTCGTCAATGTTGAATACCTTTCCACCAGGCCGTTCAAAAAATTTTCTGCTTGCCAACTGACATTAACCATTATACTCGTATGTTTCCGCTTCTCGATATCAATTGATTGGGTCTATTTAATTTTAGGCCATCGATTGCTACTTTCAACTAGCCAACTTGGTACATTCCACCAAAGTTGATTTTTGATTAAGTCCCTGGGTTTGACTCCCCTCGATGCTATGTCGGCTGGATTGCACTTGGACGGGACATAACGCCACAGAATATTGCCAGTATTTTCTAAGATATAGGATGTTTTATGCCCTTTCAACCATACTAGGACAACTTCGTAACCGGTCAACAACCAGGTATGTATTTTCTCGAATTCAAATGGGCTTGTGATTTCTTTCAGTAGTTGTGACAGCAAGACTGCACCGTATAATTCTAGACGGGGAACGCTAATTGGTTTCGCTGGTGCCACTTTGGTCTTGGCTATTAACAGATGACTGTTGATCGATGACCCTGATTTTACTACTGTATAAATTGCTGCTGCATACGCTCATTGAGATGCATCACAGAACCCGTGGAGTTATACTGCTGAAGCCTGTTGGTATGTTACCCATCTTGGGATTTGAATGTCTTCAATATTATGTAATTGTTCCAACAGATTCACCCATTCTGTATTTATTGCACTTGGTATTGGTTGATCCCAATCTTGTTCAGATAACCATAGGCTTTGCAGTAGGATTTTTGCTGATACCATCACAGGTGCTATCCATCCAAATGGGTCGTACAGACGTGCTATTTCAGAGAGGATTGAGCGTTTCGCATGTGTTGTTGATTGTTCCCTTTTTTTCAATCAATATGTAAAATAATCCTTCAGAGGGAACCACAGAACTCCTAGTGACTTATATCCGTTATCCAATCCGAAATCTATTGAATCTTTCATTTCAATGTCTCCAGCAGGGAGATCTTGTAGTATTCACTTGTCGTTTGCAATCCATTTCTTTAGTTGAAAGCCACCAGATTTCAAAAGTTTGATCGGCTCATCTTGTTTATTCACGCTTTCTTGCTGGTTGTATTTACCTGACAACAAATCATCTACATAAAATTCCTTTAATACCAACATACTTGCGACAGGATACCTTTCCATTTCATCCATTGCCAATCGATGTAATGTGCGGATTGCAAGAAACGGGGCAGAAGTTATTTCGAAAGTGACAGTGCTAAGACAATCATCTTTAATTAGTTCATCTGGTTGTGGCCTCCAAACGATTTTCTGATAATTTGCATCTTGAGGGTGCATATTCACCTGCCGGTACATTTTAGTGATATCAGCCATCATTGCGAACCGCTTTAGTCTCCAATTGATGATAATCGATGTCATGCTATTCTGGATGGTAGGTCCAGTTAATAATGTGTCGTTGAGGGACAAACCAGAACTTGTCTTCCGTGAGGCGTCAAATACCACTCGCAACTCTGTTGATGTACTCTCTTTGAATACAGCATGATGTGGTAAAAAATTGTCTCTACTGATCCTTCTTCCTTGATCATACATCACTTGGTCCAAAGAAGGAACTTCCTTCATATGGCCCAAATCTATGTATTCTTGAATTACTGCCGAATATTCTTACTGGAGTTTTCTATTTCCCGCAAAGCGTCTTTCTAGATACAATAAGCTTGCCATTGCTTTTGCTCTGGAACAACCTAGTGAATACTGGCTACCTGGACCTTTGAAAGGTAATCGAACTTGGTACCGCCCGTTTGGTTCTCTTTGCACATTTGCTTTGTAGTGCTGCTCACAGGCTTCCTCTTCTTGCATCATATCGTTGCCAACTCCAACTTCTTCAATCTCCCAGAATCGTTTTAGTTGTTCGCTGATTTCAACGTTTCCATTTGTTTCTATTTTGAAAGTGTGAATTGTTTGCGCATCATCACTATCAACTTTCCCTGATATTATCCAGCCTAGTTTGGTGCACTGCAAAACTGGACCTAGTTTCAATTTTTGAACTCCTCCGAGTATAATTTGAGCACAAACATCTGCTCCCAATAGAAGATCAAGTAGTAAGGATCAGCCAAATCTAAATTTCCAATGTACTCTCGCAGTGGGGTGGAAATTGTCTGTGATGGAACAAAGTTAGTTAACTTGTTCAGTATGAGAGCGTCGATTGTCAAACATTCGTTTGTTCTAGTATGTAGTGTAATTTTCAAGTTTCCTTTAGTTGAGATACCCTTCGTTTTTCCAATTCCGGCTAACGTAATATTCGTGGACTTTCTTTTAAGTCCCAATCTTTGGGGTGCGCTCTCAGTGATGATTGATGTTTGTGACCCTTGATCCAGCAAGGCACGTAGAATCACACGACCGCTCAAAGCTTCAACCTTTACTAAAGCTGTCGCTAGCAATACCGATTGTTTAGTGTTACTTGTAGCAGAGCTGGCTTTAACAGCTGTTGACGATGTGCTCAATGATCTATGATCGAAAAGAGTGGACATTTGTCCAGAGTGCGAGAATGCTGCCGCAGAATGCTGATTGAATACTGTTGATGAAGACTGGTTATTATGTGACACCGGAGTCGATGATTGCTCCCTATGTTCAGACAAAGGTAATGATTGATTAACTTTCCCATTATTTAATTCGGTGGGTTTGTTAAGGAGTGTGTGATGTGCCTTTTTGCACTGGAAGCATCTCGACGTACTAGGATACGTTCCATCCAAATCCTTTGCTCAGACAATTGAGACACAACCCATTTTTCTTCACAATATCAAATTTTTCTGAGTGTTCAGATTGTAGGAATCCAGTACATCCTCTCAAATGATAAGGCCCCTTGCTCAAAACGCACGTAATTCCTTTTTCTCCCTTCGTCATCAACACACTATGTGAAGCTCTTCTGGCCCTTTGCTTGTCTACCCAGCAGCTTCAAAAGCTCTGAAGCTCTGCAAAAAATCCTTTAGCTTCCGAAATGTCGCTGTCACAGACTCTACTGCTTGTTGCTGCTCCCGAATTTGGCGTGTGTCAGATGGTAGTCGCTGCGCTGTTAGGTGTACCAACATTGCCTCCCATTTGTCGTCAACCACCAGGTTTTCTATTGCTTGACTGCAATTGAGAGTTTTATCCAATAACATTTTTATCAAAGATGCGGGTTCATTGGCGTTACCAATCGCTAGTAATTTTTTTAATTGTGCGCTTAGCAACACATGTTTGTCGTCATAGCGGTCCACAAGCAGTTTCCATGCTGACTCGTCAAAAATGTAGCGGGAATACTGCATTCGGAAACGGAACGCGATAAACTCTCCCAAGGATGGTTGCAAGATACAATTACCGCCCAGCGATACGAAGAAGAAAGGCTACTCTGAAAAGCGGGAGATGTTCTGAAAAGAATACAATCTGCATGTGACTCCTCAAAAATCAGCAAAGCAGTAAATGTTGGGCTCCTTGAACTAGAGGAGCTCCTAGATTGCATAGGGCACTATCGGAGGAGCTGGTTAAGGGCCAAAGACGAGCAGAAGGCTAAAGAGGCGCTTGGGGCGAAATCTAAAAGTGACATGCAGATAGCTCCACCATTAAAAGTCAATAAAAGAATGGCATCTAGCCCAATCGAAAGAGATCGGGATATAAGAAAGAAGGAAGAGGCACTTGATGGGTGCGGAGCACTAGATCATGGGTTCCAGACAGTGCTTACAAAAGGACCGAAGAAAGCCGCAAAGAAACTCCTTTAAAAAGTGCCAGAGAGTAAAGTTCGCACAGAAGCCCAATCAGAAAAAGGACCTGATGCAAAACAGGAGAGGCAGAAGTCCCGATGAAGACCCCGGCAGCAGGCACTGCTCGTAAAGCCCCAAGATGGCTGATCCTACGCGGAGGTACTGCGGGATATCAGGGGAAATGTAAGACACCAATACTACCATTAAAGTAGTACGATCAACGCGGTCGGGCCACATAAATGTCGAATTCGGAGCAGAGGCCAGCAATAAAGATGCATTCTGCGACGCAGTAAAGAAATTTCTCGGCAAAAGTGCAGCTATAGCCCCGCTCGAGCCGATGGCAACGATTGAAATAAGAGGCATTGACTGTGTCACGGTCTGGCCGAGGTAGAAGAGGCCATCAAAAGGGAGCGTGGGAAGGATCAAAGCGAGACTGACACCAGAAAACAACAGGGGACAACGAATAGCCATAGTTGACTTGACCGAAAAGGACGCCGAACAATTCCTGAACAATGGGCAAAGTACGAATAGGTTGGTTGTCTGTAGGATACGGCGAAGAGCAACGCCTCTTCAATGCTTCAAATGCCTTGGTTATGGTCACACCACACAAGTATGCAAAGGACCCGATAGGAGTTCCCTATGTTACAAATGCGGTGAAATGGGACATAAAAGAAAAGAGTGTACGAAGGAAGCACACTGTATTTTTTGCAAGGATGCTGATCCAAAATCTGATTTTGGACACGTCTTGGGATCAGGAAAATGCCGGATTTTCCAGGAAGCCCTAGCCAAGGCAAAATGAGAGCTCCGATGACCCACATCCTGCAGCTAAACCTACACCGCAGTTCAACTGCCCAAAATCTGCTTGAGCAGTTTGCGAGGGACATGAAAGCCGACATCTTGCTACTGAGTGAGCAACACCATGATAAAAGTCTTGCATTATGGTATTCTGACGAAACTGGTACTGCCGCTATCTTGGGTCGGAACAGTGATCTCCAAGCGGAGAGTTGTGGATAGGGGGATGGTTTCGTGCGGGTTCGGTGCTCAGGGACCACCTTCTTTAGTGTGTACCTAACGCCTAACGAATCAATATCATCTTTCCAAGCTAAGCTTCAGGCTTTGGAGGGCGCTGTCTCGAACGCAGAGGGCAAAGTTCTCGTTGGGGGCGACTTCAACGCTAAAGCAGATAGATCCGCGAGGAAAACGAATCCTGGAAATGGTGGCCAGGATGGCCCTCGTCGTACTAAACTCTGGAAATACGCTGACTTTCCACCGTATTAGCTGTGAGGGAACCACACCGGACGTGACATTCGCCTCGGAGTCCTTAGTACGGAGGATACGCAACTGGAAAGTATTAGAGGACTACTCAGCCAGTGATCATCAGTGCACTCTGCTTGAGATAAGTGATGCTGTCTCCCAACGTCCGTGCTCTCGGCTTTCTACAACTGGATGGAACATCGGAAGGATGGACGTCGAAAGGTTCTTCGAGGTGCTCACAGCAGGTAAGCCGCTGCAGGGAGCTTCGGAGGGGACGGAAGAACTGGCAGGTCAAGACGTGGTGGACTCTACTATGAGCATCATTACGACTGCTTGCTGCGCTTCTATGCCCCGTCGAAGACCCCGGCACCGGCAAGCCCCCAGTGTACTGGTGGTCAACTGAAATCGCTGAAAAGCGAAGGGAGTATCACAAGCTTCGACGTGAGGCTCAACGGGCGCAAAACGGTGAAGAAGCATGCAACTGAGTGGCAGCATATAAGTCGGCCAGGAAATGCCTTCGCAAACTGATCAACAGTAGCAAGGCCCGCTGCTGGCAAGACCTAGTGGACAATGTGAACAAGGACCCGTGGGGCCTTGGCTACAAGCTGGTCATGCGGAAACTTGGTGCCCTATGGAAGCCTTGTATACATGACAGAAAGGCCTTTGCATCCGGAAAATGTGACCGTTTGGTGCGCATTATGGTCTGGTGGTGTTATTGGCCCGTATTTTTTGAAAACGATCAAGGAAGAGCCATTACAGGCAATTCTGACCTCTATGGACAGATGTTAACCGATTATTTTTGGAGAGAAATTGAAGATTATGATCTGGAAAACATGTGGCTCCAACAGAACGGAGCCACAAGCCACACAACACTGGCTAATCGAGCACTTTTGCAAGAGAAATTTCCAGGACGCGTAATTTCGAGATTGAGTGATGTCGATTGGCCCGCAAGATCCTGCGACCTAACACCTTTGGATTTCTTTTTATGGGGCTATGCGAAAGATCATGTTTACGCAAACAATCCTCAAAATTGAAAACCAATATTCAAGAAGTTATGGCCGAGATATTGCCGGAAAGTGCTGAAAAGTCATTGAAAATTACCGCAAAAGGATTGACATTTGAATGATGTTGTGTTTCACGTATAATGGCAATCTTTATATTGAATAAAAAATTGTGTTTCCATCTGAATATTTTATGTGTTTTCTTTAGCTTTACTTTCCCAAGCGTAAAATGGATAACCCTACATTTTTCACCAAATAATTTTTCCAACTGATTTAGTTTTATTTCAAATGCTCTGTTTGTTTAGTTCTTTATCGAAAGCTATATTTATGCTAAGATTTATGCAATTCCTGGGAATAGAAGTATTTAACCACAGGTGATGTGAATTTAGAACTTGTATATTTGGCTTTGTAGTTTAAGACTTACTAATTCATAAAATCAATTTGGCTGATGAGGATACGAACTGTGTTCCCACCCCATGGACTTGTTTTGCAAAGGAACCAGAACCACAGAAACTAGTTCCTATTTATACGAAAATATTTCACAGCTTGTGATAATAAACTAATATAAAAAGTCGAAGCATTATAATGAATTCATCAAAAGTAAAATTCTCGCCAAAGAAAAAATAACAATGGATCCATTAAACGAGCCGCTGAAATGCAAGCCTATAACTTTCATGAAGATCTCCAAATTAGATGCTAGAGGGAGGTACCGAGGAGAAAGAATGACTACAAGGTAAGCTTGAATTGACATACAATAAACTTTATATGGTTATTAATTTCTCTTCTTATCCTTTCTTTCTCTTCAAGATAGGGAGTAGCGCTTGTAGTGGATCTGGAGAATAACACAAGAGTTTTCCTGCCATCTAAATAGAAGAAAGTTCCTGACGTGGTACTTGATGACTTTAATGTAGGCAAGCTCTGCTTATAAGCAAGCGAATAGGATCAAGTGGAGTCCCACTTGGTGGAACTTAACGACAAAATAATTTTCTGCAAACCGTTTGAAGAGGAAACGCAATGAATAAATTAATTATTTTGAAATAAACGAAAATGTATTTTCGAGAAGGTTGATAAGCCAATTCCTCTTTTCCATTCCTTTGACATATATTGTGGTATTTCGCATATTCGGAAGTAAATATTCTTTCAGTTCTCAGAACGTTGTAAATTTACCTTCCCATTGAAAACCGTGATAATTTTCGTACAACCATAAATATAGAGAGTACTGGATCCGCAACCAGTCGCGAGAGCCGAAGCAATTACTTCACTCCGAAACACATTCACATATATAAGGTTTTTGGTTTTGAAGATCGCGTGTACGAAATCAGCACTTTAGTTCTCTTTTTTTATTAAAAACTTACAATTTCCCATCAGCTTTAACAAATGAGTTATCTAGCCTCTACGAATTTCCATCAGCTTTGACGTACGAGTTTTCTGTGAGAGAACGTTTGTTGTGTTTACTCAAACTGTTCAACGAATGATAACGAAGGTGCAATCATGTGCACGTGAAACGAAATTTTGTAGGAGTGCGCGGGTATCAGTGAGGGAAGTAATTCTTCAGAAGAGAGGAAAGAAAAATCTCTCAGGAAACAAATGGGAAGGAGAACAGAGGGAATCATATGGTTTCGAGAGCGTAAGATATTTATGTTTAAAACTTGCTTCCCACATGGACGAGTACACAGATTTTCGTTGCTCGTCCATTTATTTATGTCTTTGCGTACAACCGATGCGCTTGGAACGGCAGCTCTTTGGGAAGCGATGCGAAGCTGAAGAAAGGCTTGAGCAGGAAATGACGATGAAAACGTTTACGAGGGCTAGTTCCTTGATGATATAATTATTAATGGGTCTTCTGAATCTCTGCAGATCTATAATAAAAGTCGTCATAATCATGAAATGGTGCGATTTGTGCACGGCAGAGTGAAAATGCGATACTGAATGAAAATTTATGTTTTGTTAAGCTTTTATGCAAGTTTTTGAACTGCGCTAGTGAGATAATTATACTCTATTATACGATCATGATGAAATTAGCAGTAAGCTGTTGTTAAGATGTTTTGACATCCAGCCAAATGTCAACTGAGCCAGATTTTATAGATTCATTGTGACGTGATTAATTAATTAGGATAACTTGTGCAGATTTCTTATATTCGCTTCGTGAAAGAAGTGGCTATGGTTGCGAACTGTAGAAAGATTGTTGAAAATTGCAGCATAGATCATAAAGAAGAGCAAATCGACCACGCACAAAATTAATATTCATGTCGTCATAAGGGTCGGGGACCAATAATGAACTCGATTTTTTGCGAGCCGAATGTCTCAACGATTGTAAGACTGCGGAAGCTGCGATGGGCCGGCCACATGAATCGTATGGACGAACAACGGATGCCCAAAAAGAAATTCGTTGAGAGAACTGAAGGCTGGGGACCAGTGGGGAAACCAAAAAAACACTAGTCTGACTCGGTCGTCGAAGACAGTTCATTGCTAATCGAATTTCGAAATCGGAAGACGCGCTCAATGGACCGAGACAGTATGAGGCACTTTTTGCAGGAGGTTAAGGCCCGAGAGGGGCTGTAGTACTACGGAGAAGAAGAAGTAGTAGCAATGTAGTAATCAAGCAGGCCGCCTAGCAACCTGCTCGAGACGTCTTTAAGAAGAAAATACCATTTCATAAAAATAACAACGCAATAAGTGCGGAACAATTTGATACGCAACTTATTAACATTTTTATTACTAACCTGCAATAAAATCCGCCACTATCACCACTATCATTATCAATAAGAAAACATAAAAAAATAAATGAAATAACAAATAAAAATCAACCATTATCAATAAGAAAACATAAAAAAATAAATAAAATAACAAATAAAAATCAATTATAGCAACCCCATCGCGACAATCTAGCCAAGCAATTTCTAGATTGTTGCAATAAGAATCTGCCGTTACTGGCATGCAGAGGCTCATCGAGTCAAACGGGATGGATACGAAGCGGGACTCGCAGTCTGAACATCAAGCGGAAAAGTCGTCTTGCATGATGAACTGCACTCGTGTGCAATTTGCTTCACTGCTCGTTCCTTAAGCATTGCTCATAAAATTTATTCGCTAGCAATCATCACTTTGTAGATTATAATTGTTGGGATGGCAACGCCGATTATGGCAGAGGAAGCCTTGGCACTTGTCACCGAGAAGTAGTAGAGTCAAGTCTAAGCGCACGGAGCTTAGGTTATAATAGCAAATATATATTTTAGCTAGTGTTGCATCATTATCTGCTAATAGGCCTACAACAGCGGTAATAAGATCCGAATTTCATATGAATTAAAGGCAAACACCATAACCTAGAAAGTGAATTGCAACTTTTACGTGCGCGTTTTTCGTTAATTACAGCAATAGCCGAGCAGCAAAGCACGTCGGATGCTAAGCAAAACAAATTTGCACAACAAATGGCTGAGTAGCAAAGCAAGATGGATACTACAATCGCGTTATTGATTCAGCAATTGACTCAGTATTAGCCATCGGTAGCCCCAGAGTTGACTCAGCATCGGCCATTGGCAGCCCCAGCGGGAACGTCGTTGCACAACAATCTGCCGGATCGTACGGAGAAATTTTCGTAGAGCGCGGAAGATGACCTGATATTTGAGTTGTGGTACGTGCGTTATGAGTCCATTTTTGTGACGGCAGCTGCCGAAATGACAAACTCAGCAAAAGTTGACCTTCTTCTTCTTCTTCGTAGCCCTACAGCCTCTTTCGGGCCTTCACTTAGAGATAGTTAGAGTATCTCATTGTCATGATCTAATATATCGGCACTCCACAAGGTGATATGATCATTATCACGCTTTGGCCATGTGTACGTCCAGCCAGCTGCGATACGTTCTGATTTTAAACCAGCACGTATCATAACTGAACAGGCTTATAGTTCGTCCGAAGAACCACTTGAATTAAACTCGTTGACGCCAACGAAACTTGAACCAGAGACCTTCGGCTTACGGGCTTAGTGCTCTAACCACTAAGCCACGCGGACTAAGAGTTGGCCTACTTACAGAGAAACTATCAACATCAGATTACCAGAGGTTCGCAAACACTATTCTCCTACAGACGAAGGAAACGATCCCCTTCGATGATGCTGCTTAAGGGATTTTCGGTCGTCAGGAGTCACAATTTTCACTTAGATACAAATGTCTGAAGACTGAGAAAGATGTAAATGAAAGTTTTTTAGAATATGCTGCGCGAGTCAACGTAAGTTGTGCAAAATTCAACATCGCAAAGCGCAGTCCTGACGACTTCAAGGTTCTTATGTTCGTGCAGGGATTGAATAAAACACTAGATTCGTTGACCTTGGAGAAATTATTGACAAAATAAGAGCACCAGGAGTTGGCGGGAGAATGTGCCGGCGTAGAATCAAATGGTAGGGCCAAGCTTAAACTTCACGATTGTGTTAACCTTGCAAACTAGCTGAGTAACTCCAAAGCCTAAAAGTCCAGGGTTTTGTGCCCAAACATATCTAAGAGTGAGATATTGACAGCTCATGGGAAAAGTAGCACGGTAGAGGAGCTGCGACATCATTTAATTTAAAAGTGCTTGGAAGTGACTGGATGAAAGCACTTTACTTATGGAAGTGTCTATTTATAAACTTTGCAGCACAATTGGGTAAGTGAAGGCACCGTCACTAAACCAGGAGGGGAAAGAGGAATTTTCATCTCTTTTCCAGAATACATTGGGGTGACGCAATAAAATGAAGTCATCACTCATGCTAAACGAAGGGGCCAAACAATTTTTTTTTAAATAAGCGGCCGGTCCCATTTGCTTCTGCAGCACCAATCGTTGCCGTTAAAAAGAAGGATGGCAGGGTAAGAATTAGCGCCGATTATTCGACGGGTTTGAATGACTCGTTTGAACCGAATCAGCACGCACTGCCAACACCCGAAGATATCTTCTCAAAACTGCCCCAATATCGGGTGTTGAGTAAGATTGACCTTCTTGATGCATTTCGGCAGGTTGAACTCGATAATGAAGCGATGAAAATGATGACGATCAACACACACTGTAGCCTTTTTTGAGTAAATCGCCTTCAACCTGTCATTAAAACTGCTCCAGGTATTTTCCAGCAACTAGTCGACACAATGATGAACGGAGCAAAAGGTGTACTCCCCTTCATTTACGACTTTATCGAAGGAGGGGCTTATGAGGCCGACCATCGTGAAAATCTATTTGAAGTGTTGAGATATATCCAAACCTACGGGTTTCACCTCAAGATCAAGAAGTACTCATTTGGTCAAAATAAATTGGAATTTCTGGGGCACGTAATCGACGAAAACGATTTGAGACCGAGTCTAGAGAAGAAAGAAGTTCTGAACAAAATGCCGCTACCGAAAGACGTTCAACAATTCAAGGTTTCCTTGGGACCATTGCATGCATTCATCAGCTGAGGGAGCTTCGTAGACCACTGGACGAGTTGCTGCATCAGGATGTCAACTTCGAGTGAAAACAATTACATCATGAGATCTTCCAGAAGCTCAAGAATATCCCTCCTTGGATCATGTATTAACCCACTTTGACCCAAAGAAGAAAATTATCGTGGCTGCAGATGCATCGAATTACAATGTGGGTGCGGTTCTTATGCATGAGATGCCATATAGGACTAAGTAACGGATAATTCATGCAGTGCGAACATTCACAAGCACCGAGAAGAACTTCCCACAAGTTCACCGAGAAGCCTTGGCGTTGACATTTGCATTATTCAAGTTTCGGTCGCAAGTTCGAGCTTCAGACCTATCATCAGCCGTTGTTGATGATTTTCGGTGCAAAGTAAGGTATACCTGTCTACACAGCCAGCCGCCTACAAAGATACGCACCAATGATGCTTGCTTACAATTTCCAAACCAAGTACATTAATATGGAAAGTTTTGCATATGCAGACTTCATCTCACGGTTCATAGCAAAACAAGAGAAGTCTAACGAAGATGTTGTTATCGGTAGGATGGAAAATTGCTCTATAGCTTGCTTTGTGATCAACACAGCCAGAATACTGCCCATAACATTTGAAGCTCTAAAACAAGAAACCAGTAGATGCCAAACAATGAAGGAAGTTGCAGATTTTATCAAAAATGGGTGGCTACGAACTTCAAAGCAGATCGATAACGCGGACGTTGCGAATTTTTTTTGCCCAACGAGAACCACTCACTATCGTTAAAAGGCACATATTTTATGGACATCACATCGTTGTGCCAGTTTGTTATCAATATAACAATATTGAAGGAGCTGCATCAAGGCCATCCAGGCGTCCCTCAGATGAAACTATTGGCATGAAGCAAAGTTTAATGGCCATCTATTGACGACGATATCGACAGGCTAGTCAAAAGGTGTGGAAGCTGCGCAATAAATTCCAAATCACCGACCAAGTGTTCGCTTCAATCATGGCCCATACCGGATGAACTATGGTCTCGTGTCCATATCGATTTTGCGGGACCCATAAATGGATTTCACCTGAAAATTAAGGTGCATTAGTTTGTAAATAACACAACTATTAACGCCTGCTACATCACTTTTATAAGCTTTCCTTGAACACTTGTAGTAATCGAGCAGTCACACAAGCAAACTGCTCGAAAACCTTCCTATCTCCTATTCAAAATTTTAATGGCAGATTTAGAGAAATATTTAATTACTTTCATTCATAATCATAATTTGTAAAATAGTTTTCTTTCTTATTATCATTGTCAAATGTAATTTTATATCAATTTTCCTTTATAGTAAATTTAAACGTTTCCCTTTAATTATATTCTTCATGAGATTACTTTACTTAATCAATTTTCCTTAAAAATTTTTTAAATCTGCCAATTAAGATTTAGGATATGGAAACACTGATTTAGTACAGCCCAACGGTGTATTACATCACGGAATGTAAGCGAACCCGGCTGAGCTGGCAGCTGATGCGATTTAGCGATACATGGGAAAAGAGAAGAACAAGAGGAGATTTTGTAGTGAAAAGGGTAACTATAGATGTCCGTAAAGGACTGCAGCGATGGTCTGCTGCCTCGGCGAAGGAAGTTGTTGATATCCGCCGAGAATGCCCTTGTCTGGAAACGCGTGAATGCGCTGGCAGGCTAGCATTGCGGTGTCGTGGGGCGGGTTCATTCCCCCAGCACAAGGACCCAATACAAAAGAATTTCGCATTCACGAATTCTTGGGTCTCAAAAGTAAGGCGACCGAAGTCGAAAAAATTGTAGGTAACTACAAAGAGGTGAAATGACTTGTTAAGAGAACAAGTTGAAAAAGTGAAAACGGACGGACTTAGGGTAACCTCGTCGTTACCCAAAGAATCTCATGGCCCACAAATAAGAGTGGGACAACCGGATGGTGGTGGTGCCCCCTCGCACCCACTCAACCGGATCAAGATCCATATACGTTGTAATGGCCAAGTATTTCCCTTCTGAGTGGAAAACTCATACAACATAAACTGTATGAGCCTTCCCATCAGAGAAGAAATACACATAACCCTATGCCATAAAAAGGCACCTTGCTCCAGGCCACTCAACCCACGAGAGTCTCTGAAACAAGGGAAGAAGTTTAGAGCGTGCCCGAGTGTTTGCTCATTTTTTGGTGGAGAAAGCATTCCACCGTACCGGGTCCTATACCCGGTCAGAACTGACGGAAAGGAAAGACCGATTTCTTAATTTACTCCAACATTTTTATTATTGTTTAATCAAAAATTCTATAACCGTAAATCAAATAATCAAATTCTTCGTCTTAAGGATTCTCACTTTAACATTAATTCCTTTCGTCTAACATCTGCAAGGGGTTATCAGTTCTAACCGTGCCTTTCTATTTAATGAACATTTTCATTGTTTGAGTACCCGATCAAAGATGTATACCATCAATAAGACACAACACATGAGAAACTTGAGTATAAAATGTTGAAGCGTAAATGCATATTTACTCTTTAACACAATTTTTATAGGAATCGACTACGGCAACCTATTTGAACGTATGAGCTTTTTCTTTTTCTCCTTTTAAAATCAATGTATATATAAATGAATATCAGTACGTATATAATAAATATAAATGCATGCAAATAAATTTAAAGAAATCAAACGGGTACTTACCCTACCTTTTCGATGAGCGCTCGTTGACGAGGTGGGCAGGTCCTGGAAATTTTTATTATTGATTTTACACTATCACTAATTATTAGATTATTGATTTGCGGCACGATGACTCCTGAATACTCCCTAGCGTAATCACTCCTCCAATACATTTAACGGTTGTTCAAAGCGCACAGCGAGCTGCATTAGGCACTTATACATCAATATTATCGTTGCTAAAATCGAAACACATCGTGTTTTACGTTGAGAAGTACATTATTTAGAATGCTTGGCCTAGTAATATCAAGACACTATTGAAAATTGACTTTGACTAGTTCTTTTTCTTTTAGGAGCCAATGTAATACATTAATCCGAATATCCGAAAAGCTAGTTTTAAATTATCAGACAAATGTCTCCAGCACGCAACTATAGCGCAATTCGCTTAATTTCGTCCCCGGAAACAAATCCTATGTTTATTGTTAATCGTTTTCTTTCACCAGATAAACAGTATAAACAACTGGATTGTTGTTCTAACAAGATCATTGCACTTTTCAATGGAACATATATCGTACAATATACTTTTATTTATAAGCGAAACAAGAAACCAATTCTACAAAAAGATACACCTCAGTATACGCGCGCACTATATAGTAAAGCTGTAAATCTGCATTCCAATCAGAGACGGAAATCAAATAAGAATCTTCACGAGATCATGTAACTCTCCTGTTGAAGTATCTTTCCCAATGCTTTATAGTGTATGATAACGTGGAAAACATTTATTTTGGTAATTTCGACGGTTTTATTTGAATGTTGTTGCGGGTCATCTTTTGGAATAAAATGTAAACTATCACATAACCAAGTGTCCCCGGCTTAGGAAAATTTGTGTTTCAGCTCGGTGTTTCCAAATGCTTGCATTGCTTTAAATATCCAACAATATGTAAATATGTATGCTGGGTAACTGTTAGTCTGTACGAAGCTGAACAAGCAGTCTCACTAGTATCGAATACAATGATGCTTCTATTGAGGCGATTATGTCACTCATAACAGCAATATCTCCATGCTTCTATCCCAGTTTCTGAACATATGCAGCCAACTTCAAAGCCTCCTTATATCTTCCCTCCTCGTAACAGTTAGGCCTTACGCTTTGACATAATCGAATTCTGAGTTTACTACATTTCATTGGTTGCATTTAAGAAATCTCTTCAATTTGCACAACTTTTCTCCGTTTGGCAATATGTTAAATCCTAAATTACCAGATATTTTTCTGTTACTCAGCATTAATTTATCACACGGTCCACAATGTTGATCGAATACTGCATTTAACCGTTTTCAACAAGTGAGGCTCAAACTATATTTCGCCTGTTGTCTGCTCCCCTTGATCTATCTATCCGATTCTCAGATAAAAATATCATCCGGAACAATCAAACGCGTAAAGAAAAAATAAAAGTCCCATAATCGGCGGAGATTGCAATACGGAAAACAATTCAGGTTGCAAAACTTTTGCACTTTCGCATAATCCACACGTGAACTGAGACTTGTGGTGGAAAAATGATTCAATTACTGACGGGGATCGGGAATGCTCGAAAACGTTATTCAATACCGTCCACCGCGTCAAGATTATGCACAGTGCATATACCAATATTTTAGGGATTTTGCACAGATTATGATATGGAAAGCTATAACAAGAACGAAACACGATTGATTTGCACGCGATTTTAATGAGAAATTCCTTTGAACACCGTTGCGGGCGAATTCCAGGAGCTTCCCTTGCTTCTTCTAAGCTTCGTCACCACTTCACGCGACCTCACCCGCTCGTTGTTCAAAACAAGACTCTCCTTCTTCCAGTTTGGATCCGTCCATTTAATTGTAGTGGGGAAATTTTAACTAAACTAAAGAAATAAATATTGAAATAAAGAAATTGGAGTGAACAAATTTACATGCAGGAAAGAATTAAACAAAATTTTAAAAGGCAATGAAAATTTAAATTTTATAAAAAGATAATTAACGAGAACATTCAAATTTCTATGTAGAGGAAAATTAATATCAAATTACATTTACTAGTAACAATAGGAAGAAAAACTATTCTACAAACTATAATTATAGAAAAAATTTACATATTTTTATTTTAGGAGGGTTTTCGAGCAGTTTGCTGGTATAACTGCTCGATTACTACAATTTGCACAGATCAAGGAGTCCGCTTCAAATTGCCAAGCAATGAGGTTCGGATCAATCTTCGCGGTGCAAAGTTTCTCGTCGCGAAAAGTTCCGTTTAAGTGCGCATAGTGAAATAAACAAATTCAAAGGTGGTCGCCTATGCGTTGAGTTCTATCTCTAGGTAAGGATTCAGCGTGATTAATAGCAGTCACAAAAACTTTAGCAAAAAGAGAATCTTGTCAAAAGTTCTATTCTCATGGGATGTAGCGGAGACTTCGAAAATGTCATTCACTTCGACCGAAGACAAGTTCTGCATTTGCTACTCAGCAGTTTAAAGCGTAAGTACAAGCTCTTGTGGTGTGTTATCTTACAGCGCCATCACAAGACGTATTTTCGGCATTTTGGGGCGGACGTGCTGATAAGATAACCTCCGGGTGGCATGCAACTGAACCAGTCGAAGAAAAATTTGCCAACGGTAAAAATAATGAATGATGAACCAAGACCCAAGTTGAATTCACTGCACGTCATTGGCATGTCAATCTACGATGCTGTGACGGCGATTGTGTTATTTGTTGCAAAACAAGTAACGAGCATTGAACAACCTGTGGCGGCACGGGACGCCCCAACTACAACATCTTCCTCGCGCCGCAAGCAGATCCTGCTCCCGCGGCAGATTTTCGCAGCGCATCACGGCTGAGCAGCATCCGCAATATCGCTGCCAGAAAATAGAAAATAGCTCGTGCCGTTCTTTCAGATTCTCATGATCTGATATGACGGCACGAGCTCAATGCAGTAACTCTCTTGGTACTGTGCTGCAGGCAAGCTACGCTTTAAAATAGTGATTATCATTCTTGTCCTTTAAAGTAGAATTCTTGTGTCTTGTTCTATCTTGTCCGCGCCTTGACTAAATTTAGCTTATAACGTCTACAAGTTGTACTATCTCGCATTTGGTGTTTAGCATAATACATGAGTCAAACGATAACACTGGTTTTTTATTTCATGTCGTTTAGTTGTCTTTCTCTGCTTGGTTGAAGAGCTTCTACTTTCGTTCTGCCCGCAACCAGTCCTTGTCAGGACCACACACTTTGTCAAAGAGTAAAGTTCCGTCGGCGAACGTGAAGGAGCTAGTCCTTGTTAGGACAAGCTCGCTCAGAGTGCAGGCCCTCAAGGGAATAGAACGAGAGGGCCAATACCAAAGTGGTGACCCCGATTCGGACACAGCGGAATAAGCTGCAAGCATGGTCCTCGGACGGTGTGACGATGACCCGCGCATCGCCACACAAAGTGGCGCGGAATCCCTTCCACAGCCAATCGCCAGTCGACGACTCCTGAGGTCAGCGCCGTCAGCCAGTGCAAGCTGCCCCCCTTCTGGCGAGCCAACCCGGAGCTGTGGTTTTTTCAGATCGAGTCCCAACTCGAGGTTCACAAGGTCATACGGGACTCACTGAAATACCACCTGACAGTCTCCGCACTCGACCACGACACCATCGCTGACGTGGCTGATATCATCCGCGCACCGCCTGAGGCCGACAAATACAAGCTGCGAAAATCTACTATCGTCTCTCGCCTCACTGACTCCCCCGACGCCCAGCTGCATAAGGTCCTCACGGGCGTCGAGCTCGGGGACAGACGGCATTCGCAGCTTCTACGCCACATGCGCTCACTAGCCGGCACACGCGTCAGCGACGATGTACTGCGAATCAGATGGCTGGACCTGCTGCTGCAACAGACGCGGCGCATGCTGCTTCTGATTAAGAATCAGACGCTGGAGGAACTCGCTGCGGTCGCAGACGAAGCTCACGACATGGGCCCCGCAATAATGGCCTCATCGTTCGAACCAACCTCGCGGACTACAACCCCCTCAACTGGATCTTCTTCAGCGCACAGCTCGCCCGACCAAATTGCCATCGAACTGGCGGCCCTACGCCTAGCCATAGCCCAGTTAACCAGCCTGACTCGAGAGATGCTGCAAACACCACGCGCTAACAACAGCCATCAGCACAGACGCTCCTCGTCCCGAGGAGGCCAAAGGACACGTTCTACCACCCCAGGCTCTGCAGCCCACTCGGGACTTTGCTTTTACCACAACAAATTCGGTACGTTAGCAACTCACTGCAGGCCGCCGTGCACATTTCCAGCTCAAAACTCTTCCAACTACTCGGAAAACTAAGCTCGCCGGCGGGGCATTCTGCGGACACCGCCGGCGACACATCAGAGAAGCGCCTGTACGTCATCGACCGCTACAGTAAGAAACGCTTTCTGGTAGATTCCGGTTCCGTCGTGTCGATCATCCCAAAGCACTTCTGCGCCGAGCCTCTCAAGAGACAGCCAAGCCTTACGCTACAGGCAGCCAATGGCACCCCCATCATCACCTTCGGCACCCATAATCTTACGCTGGATTTTGGGTTACGTCGACCATTTCACTGGCCGTTCGTCAAAGCGGATGTCCAGACGGCCATCTTAGGTGCAGACGTGCTTAAACACCACGGGCTTCTGATCGATCTACGAAACCGGTGCCTCTTAGGTGACTGCACCAACGTCTCAACTAGCTGTTTTCTTGGCCCGGTGCCACTGGTACACAGCATTAACATCCGCACCACGGCAGAACCACCGGCCTCGGTACCCTCCATTGGTGACCCATACAGGGCTGTCATCGATGTGTACAAGCGCTCAACTATCCAGCCTGGCGAGTTGGCCTCAATCGCCGATCTCCCCGTGCACCACGAAATCATCACACACGGCCCACCCGTCTTCGCACGACGACGCCGCCGCGCAGGGGAGCGTCTTAGCGCCGCAAAAGCCGAATTTGATCTCCTTTTAGCCCGAGGCGTTGTTCGACCATCGGCAAGCCAATGGGCCAGTCCTCTACATATGGTCCCCAAGAGCGGAGGCCGTTGGCGAGCTACTGGCGATTACCGGTAACTTAATGCCCGCACACAGCCGGATCGCTACCCACTGCCAATTATTGAGGATCTCATTTAGGAAGCCAGCGGCTCAATTTTCTCGGTCATCGACCTCCAGCGTGCCTTTTACCAAATCCCGGTCGCTCCCAAGGACGTCTGTAAAACGGCAGTGACCACACCATTTGGCCTGTTCGAGTTCGTTGGTATGCCATTGGGCCTACGCAACGCAGCCCAGACTATGCAGCAAACCCTCAACCACCAGCTAAGAGGCTTCGTTTTCACTTGAGTCTACCAAGACGACATCTTGGTATTCTCTGCCGACCTCCTAAACCAGCTCAGCCGACTCCTAGGCATCACACTCATTCACACCACACCATATCATCCTCAAGCAAACGGCATGGTGGAACGCATGCACCGCACCCTTAAAACGGCATTAAAATGTGTCCCCGAAACGCCATGGTTGCAGGCACTTTCGGCTATTCTGTTGGGCATGCGCACCACGTTTAAGGAAGACCTGCAAGCCTCTCCAGCGAAAATGGTCTTCGGTGCATCACCACGGATCCCGGGCGAATTTTTCACGCCCCAAACAACGTCAGCCAGCGATCCGCAAGACTTCGTCGCCGAATTACGCCGCCTCTTCAGGGGAATTCATCCAGTTCCGCCAGCTAGGCATACTACGCACCACCCCTTCGTTTTTAAGGATTTGAGTAGCTGCGAGTACGTATTTCGGCGCATCGACGCGATCAAGAGGCCACTCGACCAGCCATACTCCGGGCCCCATCGAGTAATTGAAAGGGTCAACGAGCGCACGTACGTCGTGGATGTTATTGGCGTCGCCAAAACCCTTTCCACCGACCACATCAAGCCAGCCTACCTAGAGCAGTCCGAAGAACAGCCATCAACTCCATCACCGGCATCGCCACAGCTACCGCCTACTACCACGAAGAAAACAGTCACTTTCTCACTCCCTTCAGCTACCGCGAAGCTCACTGGGGAGGGAGTCACTGTGGCGGCACGGGACGCCCCAACTACAATATCTTCCTCGCGCCGCAAGCAGATCCTGCTCCCGCGGCAGATTTTCGCAGCGCATCACGGCTGAGCAGCATCCGCAATATTGCTGCCAGAAAATAGAAAATAGCTCGTGCCGTTCTTTCAGATTCTCATGATCTGATATGACGGCACGAGCTCAACGCAAAAACTCTCTTGGTACTGCGCTGCAGTCAAGCTACGCTTTAAAATAGTGATTATCATTCTTCTCCTTTAAAGTAGAATTCTTGTGTCTTGTTCTATCTTGTCCGCTAAATTTGACTAAATTTAGCTTATAACGTCTACAAGTTGTACTATCTCGCATTTGGTGTTTAGCATAATACATGAGTCAAACGATAACACTGGTTTTTTATTTCATGTCGTTTAGTTGTCTTTCTCTCCTTGGTTGAAGAGCTTCTACTTTCGTTCTGCCCGCAACCAGTCCTTGTCAGGACCACACACCTTGTCAAAGAGTAAAGTTCCGTCGGCGAACGTGAAGGAGCTAGTCCTTGTTAGGACAAGCTCACTCAGAGTGCAGGCCCTCAAGGGGATAGAACGAGAGGGCCTATACCAAAAACCTATGATGCTTGAGTGTGCTCGGTGAAGGCTAGAATTCACTTAGCGCCATAATCATTGACTTGAACTATGAATTTTTGTTTACCCATTTTGAAGCCTAACAGGTTTTCTTTCATGTTAGTATAAACTCGAGAAATACTGCGAACGCTCAATCAAGCTGGTGGTGTAACTCTTACAAGTGGGGAATGAGTGATGAAGTGATTGTCTTTAATAATCAATGATTCTATCCTGCGACAACTTATCATTTTCGAACATTTCCCAAATTTTGAACTTTGCTCTCAATGGTGCTCGCATTGCTTCCCACATTTGCAAAATACGAAAAATGTTGGAGTGATGCCAAAATAACTAAAATTCAAATAAATTTTAAATGTTTTGTTGTAGCGCTCTGATTGAGCAATTCAATTTACATGAAACAAACAAAAGTTGCGGTATCCATAGCAAAAGTTGCCCGAAATTGCGAGATCCTGCACCGAACAACGGCGCATGGATATTTAACACATGCATCAGCTGTATCCACTCCAGAAGCTGGAAGACGCTTTTCTTGAATGAGCGGAATATCTTGCTTTTCTCATTTCACAATCTTTGCTCATATCGTGCGTGATATTATCCGAAGGGACGGAAAAGTGACGCACAATTAAAAATAGCGCAAGAAATCAGTGAACCGTCATCCCACAGACATTCATCTACCCAGTCGCCGTATGTAAACAGTCAACAAGAACTGGTGAGTTATCGCTTTTAAGTCAATTTTGCTGTAGAATATCATTGGGAGAAGTCTTTAGCCCGAAGGTATTCATATTCGAAATCGTCAATCTGGAAGCAAACTGTATTTTATTAATATCAACGTGATTAGATTGGCGCTTAACTAAGGAAATAAATCGGTGTCAACGTCCCGTGGGTTTTTGCGTCCGTTTCCCAAACTCACTTTGGCTGAGGATAGGGACTTCTCAAGATCAAGCATGGCACAGCAACGCAATTAGTGAGATGGCAGTAGTCAACCATAATTGTATAACCTTGCCAAGTACATGTATTAGAGCAAAGCATTTGCTGGAGATCATCATTATAACTAGCCTTCAATTTTATTATAAAACCATTGTGATTTTGGTGCCGTAAGCGTGTATCTGCGTATATGTGACGGTGCCCGAATAGACTTATTTTTAAATAAGACGTAGTGGCGTTAAGACCATGGATTGCAAACATTTATATTTCAAATTGGTAAAAGTTAACACTCAGGCAGGAATTGCTAATTATACATTCGAATTGTATTTGTGTTTTCTTTTGTCTATCACAGGCATGAGAGGATCAAAGAAGATAAATGCTCAATTATATAGGAATCAAAACGAAATCCGCAAAGGTATTACTCAAAATCATCCTGCGCCGTGTAGAAATTCTTGCTCAAGTTTCCATAGGGACTTAAGTTCCTACTCTTCTATGAAAATCATCATTGCTCGAACTTGCGCATTTCACTTGGCAGAAATAAAAGTGAAGTGAAAAGTTTTTCCATGGTTTGTCCGCTGCAGAAGGTATTATTGCAAATTAATTGTTTTAACGTCCTTCTTAAAAATAACTTGGAAGATAGCTAATATTTTTGTCCCTAAAAATCTTCAAGTTGTACCAATATTTTTGTTGCCTTGCACTCCTAAAACAATATCTCAAGTATTGATTCGGGTTTTGTTGAGTCTACCTCGGGAACCGGTTGAAATTTTCATTAGGCCGAAGTATTTGATTGATGAAATTCATTCCTTCAATTTAACGAGAATAAGTTTACGAACGTTTTTTTCTTTGGCCAAAAAGCATACGTAGCATTTTCTAAATTACAAAACTTACATTTTCCAACACTGCAGTGAATTTAAGAACAACTTCAATTAAATCTTTTGAAACAAGAAAAATAATGTAAATATCCTCCATAATAACGATTGCATTTCACTTTAACATAATTTAATGTCAGATCGAATATCGAATAACTTATCAGCCCTCGTTTGTTAATATTAGCTGCAATTGATTTCAAAAGAATAAAATGAATTGCTAAACCTTACCCGACGGTCTTTCCATTTCTCTCGACATGACTCGGTATAGGACCCGCATCGATGGCTCCTCCGTTTCTTTGTTTAACAGGGTCTCTTGCCGGGTAGAGTGGCCTTCTGCTCGCGTGCTCTTTTATGGTATAGAGTTGTGTAATTCCATCACATAATTCTATAACATAAATTGGCCACGTCTATATTTCTCATTTGATGGGAAAATTCATGCAAGTTATGTTTGCATGAGTTTTCCTCTCAATTGGGAAATATATGGCCACGTCTAAGTTTGGATCTTGATCCGGTTGGGCGGGTGCGAGGGGGTACCGCTCCCATCTGGATGCCCCACTCTTATTTGTAGGCCATAAGGATCGTCGGTAATGACGAAGTCTCTGTGAGTACTTCCGTCTTTGCCCGGCACAATTTGTTCTTCGAACAAACATAAAAATTTCAACCCTTAGTAGGTTACCTCGGCCGCGACACCAGTCAATCGGCATTCGACTTTTTTTAATTCGTGAATGCGAAATATTTTTGTAGTGGGTCCTTGTGCTAGGGGGAAAGAACCCGCCCCATGACACAGCAATGATAGCCTGCCAGCGCATTCACGCATCGTCAACCAAGGCCAATCTCGGCGGATCTCAACATCCTCTTCCGCTGAGGCAGCAGACCATCGCTGCAGTCCTACGCGGACATTTTCATATTACCAAATCACTACACACTACTCTGCACTTGCCGATAACAGAACGAAAAACGAAGCCGCAACGGACAGAGATCTGGCATCCAAATACATTTTGGGTTGATTTGGATTGGTTGATGGGCGAGTGCCAGATCCCTCTCCGAAACTGAGTTGCAAATTATAACAGGACGTATTCGATTGTAATGGTGTAACTTTTTGAAAATTTAATATCACCACGTCAATTTACTCACATTACTGTTTAGTTTATTACCCAAGAGCCATGAACTGTATTTGTTTAAATCCAAATTGCTTATTCCTCTCAAACTACCCATTAACTATGCAAGACTTCATACGAACTTATTGGCCAAAAATGGAGCCCTTGGGAAATCGATTGTATGCAAATATTCAGTGTATTAAACTTTCTGGCCAATCCTTGTGACTCCATCAATACCTTGAATATCCATACTTTCAATAATTTTGAGTCGAGGCTACTGTTTGATAAAAAACATTCTGCTACTTTTTCCTTCTGCATTTAAATCTTTGTACATAAATTTTCTCTATAGCTAATCTAATCGATGCCGTAGCGATATTTTTTAGCACTTGAGCTAAAATCGATATTTATTTGTACCTGTTTGGTGGAACTTTTGTTTTCTTTCACATCAAACACGAGTACATTGTTACGTTTAATTTCCTGCATTTTAAATCTCAAGACTCAAACCGGATATTAAATATTAACATTTCGCTTCAAATAAGCACACCCGATCCGCACTATGCACACAGTTCGATTTGTAGTTGTCAAATTTTAAAACAAATTCTAAGCGAATTCACAAGGTAACCATGGGAACCTGAGCGAAGTCAAACGGACTTCCACTTTCAATCCTCATTTGTGTTTTGTTTTCATTTTCTGTTTTAACCATTTCACATCGCTGAACAAATTAAACACAATTCTAGAAAAATTTACTAGAAAATTGTATGCTTGCCATCGTTTATAAGTGCTTTGTTCCACGGAAAGATTGATATTTGCACGAAATGGATAGCGAAAAATATGTGTCAATGTTTAAAATTAATGGAATCCCCATCCTACCCCCTCTAGTAAATGACAATCTACTTCAAATGGATAATTGAATTAATGCTATCAAAATTTTCAGATGACGGCGGCAAGACGCCGGGAAATGTTAGCCTATAAGGAATTGGCTGTAGCTTTAGAAACACGCCTAAAATTGGAAGCAAAGGAAAGGGAAAACATTCGACCTCAAGATTTGGAAAGCATTTCAACAATAGAAGACGAATACTTGAAAGTGTCAAGTATGCTTCAAGATCATTTCAGTCCGGCCAAACTACCCCCGCAGATAGTCAACAAAAAAGGAAGCCCCACCGATGTTTTGAAGAAATCTGATACTTTCATATATGACATCAACACAAATACTGTTATGATTCCAAGGGAAAAATATTCTCAACCTCTTGGTTCCGGCTTCGAATCAAAAGGTCGAAATGTATTGAACGCGAAACTCAGTAATGTATCCAGAGTAGAAACAACAGTGCCCTCTCCAAGAGTCGCGTTGTCTCCAACAACGACTACCAAAACACAAAAATGTTCCAAGCATACAGCTCCATCTGTTTCCGTTAAGCCGCCGACTCCAGAACAAAAGCCCGTAGAAAATACTCCAAAATCACCGATGACTCCACAGCGGAAGGGTTTCGACACAAAAGCGAAGACACAGCGAGCTTCAACAAGCCCAGCTCTAAAAGAGCCTCCGCTAGCGTCACCACTGGTAAGGTCGAATTCTTTCACTTTGGATGCACCAAGTCCTGTATTGCTACAGCATATGGTTCGAAATCATGGCATGAACTCCGAAGTTCACTCTGCGAAGGCTCGAATTGAGGCAGCTAAACAACATCCAAAAGATACTGCCAAACGCACGAAACCGAAAACCCCCGAAATTCATATTCCTAGCCCTAAACCAGCAGCACTTTCTGTGCGGCCAAAACCGCAAAGCGTGAACGGATCCAATGCAACATCGCAACCATCAAAATTGGGTACCTTACTGGTCACTAACTCCATGATGTTCAGAAACAAGAAAAGTCCTTACGAAATCAAGGTCGGAGGCAAGTTAAAAGGGTCGAAAAAGCACAAGCCGCCGATTAAGAAGATCTCGTCAGTAATTCTCAAGCCAAGACTTTCAGGATCACATCATCATCGATCACGACTACTAATATCGCCAAGCTCTCAAAAAGGAGCGACTAGAACTAAAGCCAAAACACCAACTCCGCCCGTTTCACCTCTTCCAAATGGAAAGGTTGAGGTTGTTCAGAACAAGATTCGAGAGATTGAAGAGCAGCACCGTTTAAAACTTGTAGAGTTAATGAGACGACAACAAGAAGAGCAAAAACTCATGCAAGAACAATTCGAAAAACAGCAAAAGCAGTTACTGGAAGAGTTCAATGCTGGCTTGATGTCGTTGAAGGCACTCTCATCGCCTGACCTCGAAGAAAAAGCAACAAAGACTACACCGTCTACAATTGACAATCATCTCAACGATGACAACAATAATGCCGACGAATCAAAGAAAGAGGATCGACCCTCGCTTGATGGTAAATTTATAATTTGAAGTATTTATTTAAAATGCAATTTCATTTTACAAAGGATCTCAGTGCTATGACATGACAAACACACTTGCCCCGCCTGTTTCTAACTCTAAGCATACTCCACGTTGCAGTCGTCGATTGTTTGGAGGTAGCATGTCTCCGCCACCGCCAACACCCCGACAAAGAGGCGTTTTTGTTCCGATGCGGTCACCTTCGGCTGCGTCTGACCATGTTAGGATACAGTCACCGACGAAACGCAAAGTAAGTTTTTATTGAGAGTACTAACAAACTACTCGATTTACTAATGGTGCTGGTTCGTCATTGTTACTGTATCTGGTGATTGTTTTTGTATAAGAAAACAAACCATTTCACGACTGATTGTAAAAACTTTTGAATTTTATTTAATAAAAAATTGCGAAATCAATTATCTAATGGCTTTTAAGTTACTAATCGCATGCTGAAACTAATATTTGGATATGTTGCAAAAATTTGAATGCACTTGCATAAGCGGTGGTAGATAATGCTTTAGCATCCAATAGGATAACAATTCCAGTATAACTCATTCATTAAATTCTTCTCAAAAGAGAAAGGCCATAATTATTTAAAATAGATTGATTCATTGATTAATTTACTTTATTAGCAAATATATAACAATTTAAAATGGTGAAATAAAAAAAAAGTTTGACAACTATGTCTATAAATTCATCAAAAACTATTAATCTTAGTCAAAACCAAAAGCACTATATTCAATACTAATCGTTATAAACTTTAAAAGAATATAAAGCAAATTCCAAACAATAACAATAAAAACAATGGCCCAAATGGCTCTCTAAATTTGTACGTTATCATTAATCACATTTTAAAAAAACCATAAGCAAACTCAAATCAATGAAGATTATTATATATTATTTTATTCAATTGGAAAAAGGAGAAAAAACCAACCAACACTATCCTAAAATTATTTATCGTCTTAACACTACAGTGAACTTTGATCCTACACCTAATATGTTTTAACATAATTCTAATAAATGCAATCAAAAACTTTATCTTATACTAAAAAAATCTATAACTATGTTCCTAACCTAAGCGTTTTACCTTATCTCTAACCTAATATAATAAGCATAATATAAACCTAACCTATACCTTATTTTTAACAAAAATAAACAACACTAAATGTAGCAATAATGAGCTGAAACTCAAAAACTAAATAACGAAAAACACCAAAACTGAAAATAAACACGAATAATTTAGACATTGACATTCAGCCACCAATACCTAGATTGCCCCGTCTCAACTCGATCAGCCTCAACGAATCTAGCAAATGAGTATCTCCATTGGAATTGTTGGTCTCGTGAACTCAAGTTCGGAGGATATTTTATCTTCTTATCGGTGGCCCGTCGATATATGTGATATATGACAGGGACGCCGTCAGAATCAAAAACATACCGATTCATGTCCAAATACACGAATGCTTCTGGAGGAACGAAGCCAGTAGTGAGGCAAGTCACAATATACCCGTCTGTAGGGTGGAACGGCTGTGAAATCCAAGGGTTTTCAATCACAGTTACAGATCTTGCGATATGATTCCGAAGAAGTTTGAATATGAAGATATCGACTCTTGTCACTTGAGCGGTTTGATAAATTTTTCTATTCGATATATAATGTTTCCAATCCGTCTCAGGCTTTCTGTACAAACCAGTACATGCACCAAGAAATTTCCTTTCGAAAACTCTTAATTTTTCCATAGTACTAGCAAACTGCCCGTACCAAGCAAACTGCTCGTAAGTCGACTGGTGGTAAAGCCCCGCGTAAACAGCTTGCAACCAAAGCTGCTCGTAAAAGTGCGCCAGCAACCGGTGGTGTAAAGAAACCTCATCGTTACCGTCCGGGAACAGTTGCACTTCGTGAAATTCGTCGTTACCAAAAAAGTACCGAATTGTTAATCCGTAAATTGCCATTCCAACGGCTTGTTCGGGAAATCGCGCAAGATTTTAAAACTGATTTAAGGTTCCAGAGTTCGGCTGTGATGGCGCTTCAAGAAGCAAGTGAAGCTTATCTAGTTGGCTTGTTTGAAGATACGAATTTGTGCGCAATTCATGCAAAACGTGTCACCATCATGCCCAAGGATATTCAACTTGCTCGTCGCATCCGTGGTGAACGTGCTTAAATTGATTCATATATAGCGTTTCGGTCTGCCGTATAGATGATCAGATCATCAGCAAACGCTACCAATGATCCTTAAAATCAAAGCCGTTCAATAGCTTGCGAATGAAGATTGAGAAGAGCAGAGGCGCAGTAACTGTTTCCTGCTGTAGACCATTCAAGACCTTGAATTCGCGCATTGTTGTCAGATTTCCATCAGTTACAACAAACGATTTCCCGTATAACATATTGCATATCATGGCGACAAGGTGTCTGGGGAACTTGTCCTGAAGGAGTTTAAAAACTAGTCCATCTAACCATACCGTATCAAAGGCTTTCTCCATATCAATGAGACATGCTCCAACACATTGTCTATCATTAAGTTTCCAACAGATGTCTGAGGTTACTTTCGTTATTGCATGTGTGGTCGAATGCCTGGCACGAAAACCAAATTGGCAATTCGGCATCAACTCATTTTCCTCAATGTGGGCGTTTAATGCTCTGTTGAGTATCACTTCAAACACCTTGCTGATGTTAGGCAGCAAGCTGATTGGGCGATAGCTTTTGGGGCATGAAGATTCTTTTCCTTTCTTCATTCCCTCTCTCAGGGCTTGGTAGATGAACCAATTCAAAATGTGTTCCAATCAGGGCAAGTTTATCCAATCCTTCACAAATAATCCTGTTTCCATTTCTATCCGGAGTCGTACTATCAATTTCGATACCAGCCCTATCGAGAAGATTTATCTCATCACTAGTGACTTCAAGATTCGATACCTTCACTCGAGACTTCTTGCGGAATATGCTATTCACTTTCGCGAACACGCCGTCTGGGTCCTGTGGGCTAATACCCCTCAATTTTTCCGCCCATTGATTGCTGACCTCACTCCTGAAGTATGACCGGATTAAGTTCCGGACATTCTTCAGATGTAATTTCAACAAAGACAACGAGGGATGGTTGTAGTCCAAAAATCGTCGATAAATATTGTTGACGCGTGTGAGGAGGCTTTTCAATCTTTTCAACCTTGCGATGGTTGGTGTTTCATATCCTTCCATATTGTTTCGATGTTTAATCTTTGGAACTACTTTCTCAATCGTTTCCAACGTCAGCTTCTCTAACTTCGACAAATAGACATCTATTTCATCGTTAGTTAGATTCCTGTCATTAGGAACCATTGAACAAGAGTTGCCACCATCAGAAGGGGGACATTGCTTCTGGTACTCGCGATTAAACTTCTTTTGAAACTTTCCCCAGTCTGTTTTTTTGAAATTCAACCGATGATTTTCATGTTGAACTGGAATGAGGAAGAAATCATCCCTGTGATGATTGATTTCCATTACGATTGCGTTATGGTCGCTATCATAAGGAAGCACCTGCAGTTTCCGTTGAGGACTATTAAAGCTGAATTCAAGTCTTGCGTCAGCAATGCAAAGGTCCAAATATGAATTTGTCCTAGGGTATGTTGGGAACTCCGACCCATATAGATTGCACCTGTATTCAATTTGGTTCTCTGTTATCCACGATTTCAGGAATACACCTCGGATTATTGGTGGCGTTCAGCCATGATGTATGCTTGGCGTTCAGGTCACCAGCAAGAATATAATAGTTATGCAGCCTGTTCAATTCGAGCATTTCGAACAAGGAATTGAGCTCCTCCTTGAGCTTGAGAACAGTTCCACCAGTTGCATAGGCAGAGATAACGAAGAGGTTATCCCCACCTGGCAGTGAGATTTTGATAACGGACACTTCAAGTGATTCAAAGCTTTTGAATTTGACTTTTTCAATATTTTGGAAACGATAGGGTCTTCGAACCAATATCCCGGTGCCACCTCCCCCATCACCTGTCACCCTATCGTTTCTTACGAACTCAAAATCCTTGAATTTCATGGAGTGCCATGAACTGAGGTGGGTTTCAGTGAGAAGCACGATGTCAGGCTTTTGTCTGGCAATGAATTCAAGGAGATAATCACGCCGATGTAAAGTAACAATGGAGTTGACGTTGATCGAGATGAGACGAATCCTATCCGTGGGAATGTGGCTGGATGACAAATTATTTTGAGGCATTTGAAAGCCCTAAACGCTGAAAAACAATGTTAATTTTTGAATCTTGTTTATCGATTCGCTCTGATAAGGAATTTAGTTGCTGATAAATTTTAAGGAGCAGCTCATTATTGCCACTTACATTATTCATTTTATTTACATTGTCTGCTGGTCCTCTCGCAGCAAGTGCAAATGACACCCCGGGCTTGACGAAGTTGGTAGGTATCACACTGCGGTGTGCTTGACTTTGTTTCGGATTGACTTTGATCTTTGCATCTTGATACCGGGGGCATCCTCGATATGATGCTGGATGACCAAAGGCACCGCAGTTCACACAATATAGTTTTTCTTTTGGCTCCGCCTGAGCCAATTTGCACTCGCCGGGAGCATGAATGTCTTTACATTTCACACTCCTATATTTCATGGCGCAATTGGCAGCCGAATGCCCGAATCTTTGACACCTGTAGCACTGGTTGACCTCACTTTTCTGCAAGCGTTCCCACCTCACTACGCGGAAGTTCAAGTACCGTATTTTCTGCAGGGCACTCGAACTACTTTTGCTCGAAATCTGGACTAAGTAGTGAGGCAAGTTTTTGCGCTCCACAATCGATCTCCTCGTTGCAAAGTTTTTGACTGTAATAAATTGTATTTCTGGTGCAGCTCTGGTGTCCTCACCACAGTCCAGACCCTTCAATAAAAAGGTTTGGTTCTTCTCGCTTTTCGGGGTGTACGTGAAATGCGGAACATCTCCAGAATTTAAGGCACTTTTTGTTGCCTGGAAATCAACCAGCGACTTAGTCCTTATTGTCAATTTATCGGCATTGACTCTTTTTATCTGAAAATCTCGTTGCTTTCGCAGCGAGACGAGAGGGAATGTTCTCAGACCGGGACTTCCCTTGAACGTATTTCCACTTTTGATATTTCTTCAGGAAATGATTTTGAGGTATTCGATAAATGCTCGAATAATTCGACGGTGATGGTTTTCCCAATAAAATCAAAATTTGCTTTTGACTGGCTCGTAAAAAAATATTGCAATTATTTGAAACAGACTTTTGCGAAAAATTAATTATTTTTTAAAATTAATGACAGGAGCGATTAAAAACACGTCTACACGCAACGAGTGCTAAACGTAGAATTACGGGAAATCGTTTGTTGTAACTGATGGAAATCTGACAAAAAGCGCGAATTCAAGGTCTTGATTGGTCTACAGCAGGGAACAGTTACTGCGCCTCTGCTCTTCCCAATCTTCATTCGCAAGCTATCAAACGGCTTTGATTTTAACATCTCGCCAACGCGATCATTGGTAGCGTTTGCTGATGATCTGATCATCTATACGGCAAACCGAAAAGCTACAATAGTTCAGAGAAATCTCCAAAAAATGTTCAATGATGTACAGCTGTACACTGGCAATTGGCGAAGAAAATCAATGCGCAGAAGTGTGAAACAATCTGTAATGTGACGCCTACGCCCGGGAATCGAAGTGATTCCGATCCCGAACCCTTGCAACCGGCCAGATGGGTATGTCCTCGAAGTGCCAGCGGACTTCATCTGTCGTGCGGATATCGTTGCGCAGAAAATATTTCTTTTCTTTCTAAATATTTAGATCTGTGGATATAAATATTCGAAATATAAAATTAATCCAAACCCCGACACATTTCGAGACATATCCATCTGGGAATGCCCCCTCCACCGTGGCCATCGAAAAGCTATGCCACTGGCGACAAATGGAGAGGCACATTGCCGCCATGTGGCGTGCCATTCCACACACATCTGTTTTGTCCGATGTGATAACCGGTCGAATGTGACAACCACATGAGAGTGGAAGGAGTTTTGGCTGCAGTGAAAGGAAAGGTGGCGGTAGCAGCATGTTGGCGCGGTACTAAATGGGAGTAAAACTAATAAAAAAGGTAATTTTTTTCGTTCGGCTTACATCGACGAATGCATTACCATGTTTTGCTTGCAGTTAATCGCTCCATAAATTGGAATGCTGACCTAACCTTCTGCAGTGCCCCACAACCACCTTTCAAAACGGAAGTTTGTGCGCGAATACAATACATCCAGCTCGTGGCTACGTACAAGTTTCAGAAGGAAATAACATTCATCGCGTACAGATTTAACTAATTAATAAGCAACCTAAGCTTTCGTCTGACTGGATCGTTGCCATAGTCTTATAGGCACATGTTCGGAATTAACTCATCGCTACGAACTGCTCAAACTGGAATGACCTCTTTCTGGTGTACGAATAATACGTAAGTACATAATGAAACGAAAGAAAAATGACAAGGAGAATGCAAAAGTACATTCGTTTTGCAATCATCAAAATCATAGAGCGAACTCCTGTTGATGATTTATGAAAAAGAAAGAATTAAAATAAAATATTCATCTTAGATACGATATAAAAGATTTAAAAAAAAGAAAAAACTTTATTTGCAACTAACGTAGTCTAATAGAACCCAAAATTATAGACGTATATGCATAATATAGAAAAAATGAAAACATATTATATACACGACCATATATTTGTTCAAATGTGTTGATCTAGATTTTTTTAAATAGTTTTCTCAAGTTCCATATATTTTCTTACTTAAACAAACGAGGAAACATTTAAAAATATGGTTTGAATCTTGACGTGATAGTAAATAGAATTAAATAACAAACAGAACGCTAGCGAAAGACAAGGACATACGGAAATTACTGACCTGACAACTACAGAAACATATTTAGGAAAATATTTCGATATAATTTGTGATATAACAACTACACGATAAACAATGTGAAATTTACGAAATACGTGCCTCGATTTTAAACACACGATTTTGATTTTTTTGATACAAAACAAAGGTTTTGACAAGCAAAGAAAAACCAATTGATACGGTAACCTTCTGTGATTGCAAAGAAAACAATATTTTCCGTTCAATTTGCGAATAAGTTCTTTTATAAATACCACAAAAAGCACGATGCAACAAACAATCGAAGAATTCGTTATGGAACTAGAGAAATACAATAATTAGCGCAGAAAGCATTATGTGTAGATCATTTGCAAATTAGATGATAAAGTTTAGATTTGAAAAAGAATGAATTTATTAGATATGTCCTGATTGCAATTTGATTTAGACTTCAAGTCTTAATCGACCACTTATATATTTGTTCTATAGTAGTTGGTTAAAGCACTAGTTTGATTTCAACGTTTTTTCAATAAGATATCTATGTAAGAATTATACATTTATATATTTTGTATACTGTACAACTATCTCAATGAATCGCGTAGAAAATAATTAGTATGAATAATAGAACGAATTAAAAATATAGGAAAAGCAAAAATTAAAGTAGAAACTGAAGAAAGAGATTATTGAAACTAATACCAAAGATACAATGAGGAATTTTGAATGTATGGATATCTTGCCTATATAGTTAATATGGACAACGTACTAAAATTTCATTGTACCATATCTCATCTTTTAAGTTCCACTCAAAAGTCTGGATCATACTTGCAGCTTGAATTTGATCTATAAAAATGACAGAACATAATACTCAATTCTTGCCTAGTTTTTGGTCATTTTCGCAAAAGTGAATTTACAATTTTTTTTCTTTTGTGAGAATTAATATTTATAGAAAAAGAATTTGACTTTATTTTTTATATTATCATATCTTTAATTTATAATATTTACGTGGCTGCTTAAATAATGATATTAAGTCAAACCCAGAAATGCTTTCAGTTTATATTTCGTAATCAAGAAATTAAATGCTTGCCAAGTATGTACAAGTAATATCAAATAATACATATTTTTCAACTTATGCTTCTTACTCTTCAATCAGAAAATCTATCAGCAAATCACAATTAAATAAAGTGAAAATTTGTGTTCATGACATTTGGTTCTCAGTTTGGAATTTCGTAAATTAAACAATAAAGAATGACAAGACATTCATTAAATTAAAATGGTCATATTTATATTTTTTTATACCAGCCAATAATTATCTTTTTTTCACTCAGTTTGTAAGAGTGTGCAAAAAAAACGACAATTTAACAATATTTCATCTACTCGTATAAACTTAGCAACAAACATACATACATGATATGGATTATTTGAATTAGTTTCGTAGTTACATAATCAGTTCCTTATTTGCGAGTGCGCCTTGTGCCCATCGAAAGAAAAAAATTGAAAAAGAAAAAAGGATTCGAAGTGAAATTTTCAATTATAATTTTTTAAGATATTTTCTGGCGTTGTGAAAGAGACTAAGAAAAACCAAAACAAAAACAAGATTGATGTGAACTAAATCTGTTCGTAGATATAATCTGCAATGAAAGCTGTTTGTAGTTATTTAGTGAAGTTAGATTTAAAGTCGGAATTAAAATGAAGTGCTAAAAAGATAACCACGACTTTCCTTTTCTGCGGTTCTTCTTTTTCAGTGGAAAGAGAGAGTACAGGGTAGGTATGCCGTCGCGAGGATAGGGTTTCGCCAAATCCGCTGAGGTCGGTTTCGCGTCGCGCGCGGTACGCGGTACCTTTGATTGTTTCGTTATTTTATTTAGAGTAGTCTTCGTCGGGTTGAGTTAGAGTAGTATACTTTTCGGTACCGCGTCGAAACTTCGGGAACGCGAAATGAAAGTTAGATCTTGTATTATTGACTGGTTATAAGAAGGAATACGGAGGAACGTAAAGTAGGTTTCTTCTCCGTATGGTTTTGTTTTGTAACGCGTTTTGGAAAACGGGCATGTTCAGGTGGCTGAAATATTGTAATTGAGCGTAACCCATTCGGAGACCCGCGACCGAAATCCTCTCCGAACTAGCTGGCCGACAAGCAGCCACCGCGTGAATGGGTTACGGTGCACGGATTGGTTGACCTGTTGGTACCATCCGTTGGCACTACTCAGACTTAACGTCTAGAACCGATGAGAGGTCGGTTCCGCGTTTCGAACTAAAAAGTGGAAAATCATTACAAATCTTGTTTCGGACAACGCTGCAGAGGGTCAGTCAAAACCTGAAACTTAATTTGAAAGATTTCCACATCATGGCTGGCGAGGGTAGTTCAGAACGAGTTCCACATAAATCCTGTGTTCGATACATCGGTGTTTATCTCGATCAGTATATGTACTATACTGAACATGTCAAAATCATGCTCAAAGTCAAAGTCAAAGTCAAAAGCGCTTTATTTAATACTCATCGTTATAAATTTTAAAAGAATATAAAGCGAATTCCAAATAATAACAATCAAAAAACTTAATGGCCCAAATGGCTCTCTAAATTTGAACGTTATCATAAACTCATTTCATCAAAAAAAAAAACTATAGCAAATGCAATTAATTACGATTATTACATATTTTTACAATTCAATTGGAAAAAGGAGAAAAAACCAACCAACACTATCCTAAAATTATTTATAATTAATACACAACAGTGAAACTTTGATCCTACACCTAATATGTTGTAACTTATTTCTAATAAAATACAATCAAAAAAAACTTTATCTTATACTAAAAATACTATAACAATGTTCCTAACCTAAGTGTTTAATCTTATCTCTAACGGAATATAGTAAACATTACATATACCTAACCTATACCTGATTTTAACAAAAATATATAACAATACTAAATGTAGCAATAATGAGCTGAAACTCAAAAACTAAATAACGAAAAACACCAAAACTGAAAACAAACACGAAAAATTTAGACATTGTCATTCAGCCACCAATACCTGGATTGCGCCGTCTCAACTCGATCAGCTTCAACGAATCTAGCAAATGAGTATCTCCATTGAAATCGTTGGTCTCGTGAACTCAAATTCGGAGGATATTTTATCTTCTTATCGGTGGCCCGTCGATATATGTGATATATGACTGGGACGCCGTCAGAATCAAAAACATATCCATTCATGTCCAAATACACGAATGCTTCTGGAGGAATGAAGCCAGTAGCGAGGCAAGTCGCTATATACCCGTCTGTAGGGTGGAACGGCTGTGAAATCCAAGGGTTTTCACTCACAGTCACAGATCTTGCGATATGATTCCGAAGAAGCTTCAATATGAAGATATCGACTCTAGTCACTTCAGCAGTTTGATAAATTCTTCTATTCGATATATAATGTTTCCAATCCGTCTCAGGCTTTCTGTATAAACCAGTACATGCACGAAGACATTTCCTTTCGAAAACTCTTAATTTTTCCATAGTACTAGCACTCTGGTTGTACCAGATCTGACATCCATAGGTCAAAACTGGTCTAACCAGTGTCTTGTAACAGATAATTTTGACCTTTTGATCAATGTACCTGGAATGAAAGAGCCTTCGAAGGGCCATGACTACTTTAAGTGCTTTACTGAGCATGATTTTCACATGTTCAGTATAGTACAGATACTGATCGAGATAAACACCGAGGTATCGAACACAGGATTTATGTGGAATTCGTTCTGAACTACCCTCGCCAGCCATGATGTAGAAATCTTTCCAATTACGTTTCAGGTCTTGACTGACCCCCTGCAGCGTTGTCCGAAACAAGATTGTTTCACACTTCTGCGCATTGATTTTCATTCGCCAATTGTCAGTGTACAGCTGTACATCATTGAACATTTTTTGGAGATTGCTCTGAGCTATTGTAGCTTTTCGGTCTGCCGTGTAGATGATCAGATCATCAGCAAACGCTACCAATGATCGCGTTGGCGAGACGTTAAAATCAAAGCCGTTCAATAGCTTGCGAATAAAGATTGAGAAGAGCAGAGGCGCAGTAACTGTTCCCTGCTGTAGACCATTCAAGACCTTGAACTCGCGCATTGTTGTCAGATTTCCATCGGTTACAACAAACGATTTCCCGTATAACATATTACACATCATGGCGACAAGGTGTCTGGGGAACTTGTCCTGAAGAAGTTTAAAAATAAGTCCATCTAACCATACCGTATCAAAGGCTTTCTCCATATCAATGAGACATGCTCCAACACATTGTCTATCATTTAGTTTCCAACAGATGTCTGAGGTTACTTTCGTTATTGCATGTGTGGTCGAATGCCTGGCACGAAAACCAAATTGGCAACTCGGCATCAACTCATTTTCCTCAATGTGGGCGTTTAATGCTCTGTTGAGTATCACTTCAAACACCTTGCTGATGTTAGGCAGCAAGCTGATTGGGCGATAGCTTTTCGGGCATGAAGATTCTTTTCCTTTCTTCAAGATCGGAAATACCTTAGCCTTTTTCCACTCATTTGGGAAATATGAATTGCTCAACATGTTGTTGAACAATATGCAATAGTTCCTAATAGCAACCTCAGGCAAATGTCGGAGAACTACATTTGGAATACCATCATTACCACATGATTTCTTGTTGTTTATCTTGCGAAATATGAAACATAAGTCTTCATAGCTGACAAAATAATCAATAAGATTCAAGCTCGGTATGAGGTCAGATGTTAATGTTTCATTGAAATGAAGAATTGATTGGCCGTTCAGGCTTGATTTGAAGTCGGAAACTTTTGTTTCAACGACCTCTGAAAAAATTTCGTTCCCTCTCTCAGGGTTTGGTAGATGAACCAATTCAAAATGTGTTCCAATCAGGGCAAGTTTATCCAATCCTTCACAAATAATCCTGTTTCCATTTCTATCCGGAGTCGTACTATCAATTTCGATACCAGCCCTATCGAGAAGATTTATCTCATCACTAGTGACTTCAAGATTCGATACCTTCACTCGAGACCTCTTGCGGAATATGCTATTCACTTTCGCGAACACGCCGTCTGGGTCCTGTGGGCTAATACCCCTCAATTTTTCCGCCCATTGATTGCTGACCTCACTCCTGAAGTATGACCGGATTAAGTTCCGGACATTCTTCAGATGTAATTTCAACAAAGACAACGAGGGATGGTTGTAGTCCAAAAATCGTCGATAAATATTGTTGACGCGTGTGAGAAGGAGGCTTTTCAATCTTTTCAACCTTGCGATGGTTGGCGTTTCATATCCTTCCATATTGTTTCGATGTTTAATCTTGGGAACTACTTTCTCAATCGTTTCCAACGTCAGCTTCTCTAACTTCGACAAATAGACATCTATTTCATCGTTAGTTAGATTCCTGTCATTCGGAACCATTGAGCAAGAGTTGCCACCTTCAGAAGGGGGACATTGCTTCTGGTACTCGCGATTAAACTTCTTTTGAAACTTTCCCCAGTCTGTTTTTTTGAAGTTCAACCGATGATTTTCATGTTGAACTGGAATGAGGAAGAAATCATCCCTGTGATGATTGATTTCCATTACGATTGCGTTATGGTCGCTATCATAAGGAAGCACCTGCAGTTTCCGTTGAGGACTATTAAAGTTGAATTCGAGTCTTGCATCAGCAATGCAAAGGTCCAAATATGAATTTGTCCTAGGGTATGTTGGGAACTCCGACCCATATAGATTGCACCTGTATTCAATTTGATTCTCTGTTATCCATGATTTTAGGAATACACCTCTTGGATTATTGGTGGCGTTCAGCCATGATGTATGCTTGGCGTTCAGGTCACCAGCAAGAATATAATAGTTATGCAGCCTGTTCAATTCGAGTATTTCGAACAAGGAATTGAGTTCCTCCTTGAGCTTGAGAACAGTTCCACCAGTTGCATAGGCAGAGATAACGAAGAGGTTATCCCCACCTGGCAGTGAGATTTTGATAACGGACACTTCAAGAGATTCAAAGCTTTTGAATTCGACTTTTTCAATATTTTGGAAACAATAGGGTCTTCGTACCAATATCCCGGTGCCACCTCCCCCATCACCTATTACCCTATCGTTTCTTACGAATTCAAAATCCTTGAATGTCATGAAGTGCCATGAATTGAGGTGGGTTTCGGTTAGAAGCAGGATGTCAGGCTTTTGTCTGGCAATGAATTCAAGGAGATAATCACGCCGATGTAAAGTAACAATGGAGTTGACGTTGATCGAGATGAGACGAATCCTATCCGTGGGAATGTGGCTGGATGACAACTTATTTTGAGGCATTTGAAAGTCCTAAACGCTGAAAAACAATGTTAATTTTCGAATCTTGTTTATCGATTCGCTCTGATAAAGAATTTAATTGTTGATAAATTTTGAGAAGCAGCTCATTATTGCCACTTACATTATTTACCCTATTTTCCGCATTTTCTGCTGGTCCTCTAGCGGCGAGTGCAAATGATACTCCGGGCTTGACGAAGTTCGGAGCTGAGACACTGCGGTGTATTTGTGTTTGTTTTGGGGCAGATTTCAATCTTGCATCCTGATATCGGGAGCATCCTCGATATGATGCCGGGTGACCAAAAACACCGCAGTTCACACAATATAACTTCTCTTTTGGCTCCGTCTGAGCCAATTTGCACTCACCGGGAGCATGCACGTCTTTGCATTTAACGCATCGGTAATGCATGGCGCAGTTGGCAGCCGAATGCCCAAATCGTTGGCAGCGATAGCACTGGTTGATTTCTCGCTTCTGGAGGCGTTCCCACCTCACCACTCGAAAATTTAAATACCTGATTTGCTGAAGAGCGCTTGGACTGCTCTTATTTGTTATTTGTACCAAATAAAGTGGTAAGTTTTTTTTTTCTACCGTCGACCTTCTTGTCGCGAATGTTTTCACTGAGATAAACTCGATTTGTGGCGCCGTTTCCTTGAGAACCTGAAGAAGATCGACGGTATCTTCTCCGCAGTCCAAGCCCTTCAGCAAGAACGTCTGGTTCTTCTCGCTCTTGGGGGTATAGGTGAAGTGCGGAACCTCCCCAGAATTCAAAGCATCTTTCGCTGATTTGAAATCAACCAGTGATTTCGTTCTAATTGACAGCTTCTCAGAATTTACTCGTTTGATTTCGAAATTTGTCAATTTGTTTTCGGCTGCCAACAGCCGAACCATGTCTTTTCCGCTTTGCCCGAAGACATTAATCGGCGGAACTTTCTCGGTATTCTTCGCTACTTTTTGAGGAGGACCAGCAGAACTACGAGCTGGTTTCTTCTCCCTATTTCTACTTTCATTATTTTTATTTTTTAAATATAAGATAAAATTATCGTCTTTGTTACCTTCGTCTACCTCCATGTCCTGCTGGAGTCCATCCAGCGCCGCAAAGTAGTTCTGGCTTTCGTTCGTGCCACCAGCACTTAATACCTCTTCAGTTATTATTGGAGTTGCAGCTTTCTTCTGTTTTTCGATTTTTCGTATCGGACCACTCTCTTGAACTTGTTTTGCCGTCTTGAACATTTCTTCATACGTTTGAATTCTTGCCTTTAGCTCTTCGATTTCACTTCGAAGGCGGCACACTTCCTGTCTATCCTCGAGCACTTGTGTTTTGCGACCGGCATCTGCGGTATCCTGGGTGCTCGTGTGTCTCCGCTTGTTGACACTTGCCAATTTCACACCGTCACTCTCCCCGGGGCCCCCCAACGGAGGGAAGCCGTCGGGCTCCTCCATACAGCAGTCCCGAGTTGTCTTTGGTTTGTTGCTTTTCTTGATTTATTGGTACGGTTGGTCGATGCCTTCGACGATTAATTCTTCCCCAATAAAATCAAAACTTGCTTTTGACTGACTCGTACAAAATTAATTCAATTATTTGAAACTGACTTTTGTGAAAAATTAATTAATTTTTAAAATTAATGACAGGAGCGATTAAAAACACGTCTACACGCAACGAGTGCTAGACGTATCAAAATCATGCTCAGTAAGGCACTAAAAGTAGTCATGGCCCTACGAAAACTCTTTCATTCCAAATACATTGATCGAAAGGTCAAAATTGTCTGTTACAAGACCCTGGTTAGACCAGTTTTGACATATGGATGTCAGATCTGGTACAACCAGAGTGCTAGTACTATGGAAAAATTAAGAGTTTTCGAAAGGAAATATCTTCGTGCATGTACTGGTTTGTAAAGAAAGCCTATAACGGATTGGAAACATTATATATCGAATAGAAGAATCCATCAAACTGCTGAAGTGACGAGGGTCGATATCTTCATATTGAAACTTCTTCGGAATCATATCGCAAGATCTGTGACTGTGAGTGAAAACCCTTGGATTTCACAGCCGTTCCACCCTACAGACGGGTATATTGCGACTGCCTCGCTACTGGCTTCATTCCTCCAGAAGCATTCGTGTATTTGAACATGAATCGATATGTTTTTGATTCTGACGGCGTCCCAGTCATATACTCGTATCACATATATCGACGGGCCACCGATAAGAAGATAAAATATCCTCCGAATTTGAGTTCACGAGACCAATTATTCCAATGGAGATACTCATTTGCTAGATTCGTTGAAGCTGATCGAATTGAGACGGCGCAATCCAGGTACTGGTGGCTGAATGACAATGTCTAAATTATTCGTGTTTATGTCCAGTTTTGTGGTTTTTTCGTTACTTAGTTTTTTGAGTTTCAGCTCATTATTGCTACATTTAGTGTTGTTGATGTTTACTATATTACATACGTTATGTTTACTATGTTACGTAAGAGATAAGATTAAACGCGTAGGTTAGGAATATTGTTATAGAATTTTTTTAGTACAAGATAAAGTTTTTGATTGAATTTTATTAGAAATAAGTTACAACATATTAGGTGTAGGATCAAAGTTTCACTGTTGTGTTTAAATTATAAATAATTTTAGGATAGTGTTGGTTGGTTTTTTTCTCCTTTTTCCAATTGAATTCTAAAAATATGTAATAATCTTAATTAATTCAATTTGCTATAGTTTTTTTTTTTTTTTGATGAAATGTGTTAATGATAACGTATAAATTTAGAGAGCTATTTGGGCCATTAAGTTTTTGATTGTTATTGTTTGGAATTTGCTTTATATTCTTTTAAAATTTGTAACGATTAGTATTAAATAAAGCGCTTTTGACTTTGACTTTGGCTCCGTGTGACTTTTTCCTGTTCCCAAAGTTGAAGAGACCCATGAAAGGTCGGCGTTTTTCATTGATTGAAAAAATAAAGGCCGAATTGCTTAGAGTGCTCAAGGAGATACCAAAAAGTGAATATCAAAAGTGCTTCGAAGATTGTAAAAACACGCTGGCATAAGTGTATTATATCTAGGGAGGACTACTTTGAAGGGGACCACATTGATGTAGACGAATAAATAAATATTTTTTTTGAAAAAACGAAAATTCCGGGTACTTTTTGAACAGACCTCGTATGTTATGTTTATTATACTGGGTTAGAGATAAGGTTAAACGCTTAGGTTGGGAACATTGTTTCGGACAACGCTGCAGGGGGTCAGTCAGGACCTGAAACGTAATTGGAAAGATTTCCACATCATGGCTGGCCAGGGTAGTTCAGAACGAGTTCCACATAAATCCTGTGTTCGATACCTCGGTGTTTATCTCGATCAGTATTTGTACTATACTGAACATGTCAAAATCATGCTCAGCAACGCACTAAAAGTAGTCATGGCCCTACGAAGACTCCTTCATTCCAGATACATTGATCAAAAGGTCAAAAATATCTGTTACAAGACCCTGGTTGGATCAGTTTTGACATATGGATGTCAGATCTGGTACAACCAGAGGGCTAGTACTTTGGAAAAATTAAGAGTTTTCGAAAGCAAATGTCTTCGTGCAAATGTCGATATCTTCATATTGAAACTTCTTCGGAATCATATCGCAAGATCTGTGACTGTGAGTGAAAACCCTTGGATTTCACAGCCGTCCCACCCTACAGACGGGTATATAGCGACTTGCCTCGCCACTGGTTTCATTCCTCCAGAAGCGTTCGTGTATTTGGACATAATCGATATGTTTTTGATTCTGACGGCGTCCCAGTCATATATCACATATATCGACGGGCCACCGATAAGAAGATAAAATATCCTCCGAATTTGAGTTCACAAGTAATACATTCATGTCATCAAAAAAGTTGTTTTGAAGCCTAGAATGACTACAATGCCTCTCTACTAGAAGCACTCTCCTGCCTAATTAACTTGCTTGTTGCGTATTATAAGCTAACATGAATTAGAGATCAAGACTGAAATATTGCACCATGTTAGTCCTAGCTTAAGAATGGCTGTTAGGTAACTAAATTCATGATATCTTAATCTGCTTTTTTAGAGAGAAGCAGCAGCAACAATCATCAACGCCTATGCTCGTGGCTACCTGGTTCGACGGTTGTTTCGCACCGATTATGTACAAAATATTGTTAAGACAATTCAGGATACTCTGATATTTGTATTAAAATTCCATCGGGAAACTGAATTCGACACATCCGAGGAGAACATTCTTTTTAAAGCAAGGCTTTTACAACAAGTAAGTGTAACATAAACCCGATTGTTCATTTGTATAACTAATTACCTTGCGTTCCTCAGTTAACATCAGCATGTCAATCACTTCACGAAGTTTTCAACTTACCCACCAAAGAGAAAATGCTGCTGATCGCTCGGGATCGAACGTATTTACAAAATAAAGCCAAAGTTCAAAATAAATACAGGAAAAGATAACCCTTTTACTCATTTGACTACCTTCACTTTTAAGAAGGGTACTGATTAATTTTAGAGATAAGATATTTCATTTAAATAAAGTCGCTGAAAGTGATTAATTTATAAGAAGGAAAGTGATTATTGTGGAGACAAACATTTAATTATTACCAAACATTCAGACAATAAATTTCTTTTGAAAATTAATTAAAATCACCATTTAAAATGCTAAATTCATTAATTAAAAGTTTCCACTTGAAAAAATAATGGCATAATTTGCCAAATTTAAGTTAAATAAGTAACTTGAAATTGTATACAAATCACAATTGCACCAAACAAACGTCAAGAAACCTACCCCGTTCTCTTTTTAGCAATTTTAGGCCCAAAGTGGAGTTCGGGGTGAGACACGCGGATTCAATTGTTTTAACTCATTTAAATCATATTTGATAATCGGTTGGTTCTTTTGTAATGGGGATTCTAAACCGTTACGCTGCAAATGTTCTTGAAGTGGTAAGCAGGCCTTAAGATGTCGAGGTTCAACACGTTCGCCATCTAATTCATTTGTTTTCTTATACTTCTCAACAGCTCGTATGAGTGGCAAAATAGGACGTGATTTCTTCTTTGCATCTTCTATTAGCTGATTAGCGAAATCCATGAAGTTCTTGTCATCGCGTTCAGTTTCCGACATTGAACATAACTTCTCTTGTTCTCGTTGCTTATGCTCGATTTCACTTCGTTCCTTCATTTGTTCAAGTAGTACAGCTCGGATCTCTTGTGCTCGCTTAATTTTTTCTTGGGCTTTCATTCTTTCGAAATCGTGATTGACTTCTTCATTTTTAAGTCGATTTGCAATGGACCAGCGAATATTCTCCAATTGCTTGGCTTTAGCAATTTTCTGACGCTCCATGTCTTCTATATATTGCTTAATGCGAGCAGCTTTCAATGCACGTTCGCGTTGAACACGTTCTTTTTCCTGCTGGTCCAATTTTTCGTTGGCTTCATGGACAACTTTGCGAAGGCGTTCTTCCTCTTCAGCCGTACGATCGGCTGCTTGAACGAAGACTTTCTGTGCATTCGCTTCTTTCATTCGCACCATTTCTTCAATTTTCAGTCGCTCTTTGTCCTTCTTGATGTCGGAAATTGTCTGTTTTCCCTTAGCGAAAATTTCCATAATCTTGTTGTCGATATCGCTTTCCATTTTGTCTCCTGGAATGAAAATGTGATTTGGATTGATAATTTGGTGGTATAAAAACGAAATAAGAAATTTTGAAAAAGTATGACAATATCTCAACACGTTTTCGATTGATCTCACAAGCTCCTTATGTAACACAAAAATTTGTTATATGTAAATGTTGCTCATAGAGATACTGAAAAAACTCACAAGCAAACTTTTAAAACATAATTCAACATCTTTTTTCGAGTAACATGGAAAGTTTATAAATAGCTTATAACTGCATTGTTACTTCTAATCAAATATCAATTTTACAAACTAAGAAGTTACAAATTACTGAGAACAGTCTTTTATATACAGTCAGTTGCATAGTCCATATCAAGCAGCTAACTTAAGAGTGAAATTTTATCTACTCACCCTCGCTTTCCGGTATCCATCTTGTGGGCCTTTCAGTATTCTAGTCAACATTTTTTCTGGATCAGACCGTATGGTTGTTATATATATTCTATGATCTCTCATTGTGATAATTATGTAGTAGTCAGAGCGCTTGACTTTGCCTTCAAAGGTAACTAGTTAAAACACTTTAAAAATAACGAGATTTTTTCGTAGCGCTACAGCCCCTCTCGCGCCTTCGCTTCCTGCAACAAGCGCCTCCAACTGTCTCGGTCCGTTGATCGCGTCCTCCAATTTCGAAATCCGAGCAGCGATGAATTGTCCGTCGACCGAGTCAGACTAGCGTTTCCTCGGCTTCCCCAATGGTTTCCGCCCTTCAATTCTCCCTTCGAATACCTTTTTGGGTATCCGTTATTCGTCCATACGATTCATGTGGCCAGCCAGTTGCAGCTTCCGCAGTCTTACAATCGTTGAGACCTCCGGCTCGTCAAAAATGTCATACAGCTCATGGTTGTATCGAATTCGCCATTGGTCCCCGTCTAGCTTCGCTCCGATTATTCGCCTCAGTACCCATCTTTCGAAGGCGTTCAATATGTCTGCAGATGCTTGGGTTTGGGTCTATGTTTCACACCCATACCATAGCACAGATTTGTATTCCTGGAGCTTTGTTTTCCTGTGTATGCAGTTGGTCTTCAAGATCGTGAAAACTAAATAAAATATTTTATTTACGAGCTGTATTCTTCGGCGCGTTTCGTCTTTTTCATTAACGATTCTCGTTATTAAGCCGCCTAAATATACAAACTCGCCCACATTTTCGATATTGTATTCGCAAACTGTGATATTTTCAGCATTTAAGGTATTTTTCCTCGACTGCGTCATGAGCATTGTTTTATTCTTATTGATTTGTAGCCCTACTAGTTTTGCTTCGCTGTCAAGCTCCAGGAAAGGTTCTTTGGCGGTTGTTAACGACCGAAACAAAATATGAGGCCAGCCCATCTCCCTGCTTTAATGCGATATTTGTTTAGAAGGCGTCAGTAAGTTGGTTATTTATGCGGACTTGGGAGGTTGTCGACGTCATTGTCAAAACGGAAATTTAATTTGGCTGGGATACCAATGCAAAGCATTATTTGATACAGTACGTTACGATCAATACTGTCGTATATTTGCTTAAAGTCAACGAAAATTTGGTGTGCCTGTTTTTTTTTGTGGTAGGGAGGTAAATGTCCATTTAGGCACAGAGTGTCCGACTCCCATGCTCACAAGAAGGCGACTGGACTACCCACTAAACACCTCCCCAGTCAACATGAGAACCTAGCCTGGGACCGTTTGGCACATTACTTCCGGCCAGGTCTCTTTTGTTACGCCGTGAGGCACTTCAAGCTGGGGATCCCTCTTCCAGCGGGAAGAAAGAGGGGAAGAAGAAGTGCCCGACAGGCGATCCCCCAGGCCCAACACCCCCGGCTGCTGTGAGTCCCTTTTATCTTTTAGGGTTGCCCGAACATAATATGCCACCTGGTTCCATTTGTCAACCGATTCGATCATCACGGCGACTATATTATCCGGGGTAAGCTCTGTAGAGGTCTCTTTGCAGCCTGTCCAATTTTTAGCACGCAAAAAATCTGTGGTAGGCATTGTCTTCTCTCCTGGGTAATACCGACAATCGGGCGACCGCGACCTACCAATCTTGTGCAGGCAAGACTGAAAACGCCCATGCCCGTTCAAAAGCTGGGTCAGATAGAAGTCAGTCTAACCATACCTTCGATTTAGCCACGGTCTCACATCCGGGATGAGGCGCCCAGTCCACCTTCCCTTGGTGCAATTCACCCAAGACTGCTGCCGATCGTTGAGTGAGCGCTATCTCTCCTCGCGGACAACCATCTCCCTCGCATCCTCGTTTCGACGCAGATAAATAGAGTGGCGCTCTCTAGTAAGGAGGCCGACAGGTATCACGCCTGCAGTGACATTCACCGCTGAATCAGAGACTGTCAGATACGCAGATGCAATCCTCAGTGCTCCTCTTCTCTGTACCTGTGCCAGGCGTTTTCGGTAAACCTCCTTGCTGAGATCGTCGCCCCATACCTCTGCTCCGTACAGGAGCATTGACCCTACAGCACTCATCAAGAGGCGTCTTCTACGTTCTACGTTGGTCATAAGTCGACTCAGAGCCGATACTCCCGAAGCAGCCTTCTCAGCCGTTGCCCTGATTTGCTCAGAGAAATTCATCTTCGAGTCGATCAGTAGCCCCAGGTACTTCACCGCTGGTTTCGATTCGATTCTTATGTCTTCAATACTGATCATCCTTACTGTAGGGATTCTCTTTCTTGTCAAGATGACCACTTCGCTTTTCTATGTTGACCTCCAGCATTTTTAAAGTACCTGCTTCACTGTAAACAATGGGTCTATCGTCGATCTACCTGCTGTAAAGCCACCTTGAACTCGCCAATCATACTGTTGGCGTATGATCTGATTTTATTTTCTAAGGTCTTTGAAAATGTTTTGTACGCCATACAAAGTGAGATGCCCCGAACAGTGAATATAATTGATTGGCTCAATTCGTTCGGCATATGTTCTTGTTGCCAAATGAGCTGGATGAATTTATGAATACCGCTGCCATCATATTTAATGAGCTCCACTGGAATCTCATCGATGCACGGCGCTTTATTATTCTTTTGGGCATTGATGGTGAAACAAACTTCATCCAGAGTAGGAGGGGCCAGTGGAAGCTCTACGGGAATATGTATAAGCGCCGATGTTCTAGAGCTGTGCGGAAGATTAAGAAGGTTCCTGAAATATGATGCCCATCTTTATTTAATCCTGGTTTCATCAGCGATGATGTTATAGATGTCATCATGCCAGAGCGTGGTCTTGGGCCGATAACCACATTTCAGGCTTTTCACTACTTTGTATGCTTGTCTTGTATTGTTGCTTGCTAGACTTTCATCGATACTTCTCAATTGGTCGTCATATTATTTTTCTTAATTCTTATTATTTCATTTGCGATTCCCCTGAGATTTTCATAATGTTCTCTCTTCGTCCTGGTTTTCCCACATATATATTCATTATAAGCCTGACGCTTTTTATCTAACGCATTCTGGCACTCATTAATTGTGGCTATCACTTTCATCTGCTTATTTTCAGCGATGTATCTGATAGAATGGAAGCTAGCTGGTTGTCGAGGGTCTCTGTGAAATTTTTGGCAACAGACGCTGTTTGGAGCCTTTCGATGTTGAATTTCTGCAGAGGGCTGGTCTTCGCCGAATATGCCTTTGATCAAGTAATGATCCGAGTTACAATTGGCTCCTCGGTATATAAGGACGTCAAGTATGCTCGAGGCCCAACGTTGTTGGATCAGAACATGGTCGATCTGGTTTTGTAAGTTGCTATCCGGGGATCCCCAAGTCATTTTATGTATGCATCGAGGTGGGAAGCAATTCCGAAGTATCGTTTCGGCCACAAAATAAAACGCTCTAAAACTATGCGATGGATTATTTAAGTAGAAGTTTGAATGACCGTGTGTTTTTGTTTTATTGCAACAAAAAAACTTGCGCGGCAAAAATAATAAAATAATAATAGATTATAGGAAAAAATTCAATTTCAACCTACCATTGTCCTACGAGACTGCCTTTCCTAACTCTGCGGCAAAACGAACACAAATAAAATGGACGAGTTGTAAGGGCTTGTAGTCCGTTCACACATATTGGCAGTCAAGTAGTTTCCCAGATCTCTCCGTAAGTAGTGGAAAGGCGGGCGATGATCGTGAATCACCCGCTAGTTTGAGAGCACGACCTTTTCGGGATCGCTTCCTTAGATCCTGGAGATGTTTCTTCGCCAGGCGTCTCTTGAAGCGTGCCTGCGTGGAGTCAGTTGTTGCAACTCCTGGCGACAATAGGCCCTACGCAGAGATTTCCGTCAAGGATCGCAAATTGACGGGCTTGCTTGACAGCGGAGCCAGTGTCAGTATCCTCGGAGCCGGAGCCTTGAACATGCTGTCCGACTTGGGCTTGCATATGCATACCATGCATGCTCATGTTCAGACTGCATCAGGGCACAAGGATCCAGTTCTGGGATACGTCACCATATTGGTGCGATTTAATAACACTAAAGTGATGAGATTCCTGGTTGTTCCTTCCTTGATGCACGCAGTGTATCTTGGAATTGACTTCTGGGATCTCTTCGAAAAAGCACCAATCCAGGGCAACGCTATCGAAGCAGCCTCGGAGGCTCAGAGCCCTGAATTCCATCTGTTGTCTCCAAAACATCAGCAACGACTGGACTTCGTCAAACAACAGTTTCCATCGTATAATGAGAAAGGCTTGGGTAGGACCAGTTTCGTGTCTCATCACATCGACACTAGTTCTGCTCAACCCATTAAGCAGCGGCATTATACTGTATCACCCGTTATACAGAAACTGTTGTATGATGAACTCGATCGTATGTTATCCTTGGGAGTAATAGAGGAAAGTCAGAGTTCGTGGAGCTCTTCTGTGACCCTCGTCAGAGAACCCGGCAAGGTGCGTTTATGTCTTGACGCTAGACACCTCAACGAGGTGACCGTTAAGGATGCCTATCCGTTGCCGCTGTTTGAAGGTCTCTTGACACAGTTGCAGAGCACCAGGTTCATTACCAGTTTGGACCTGAAGGATGCCTTTTGGCAAATACCGTTGCAAGAGTTACTTGAAAACGGCCTTTACTGTCCCTGGCAGGTCCTTGTACCATTTCAAGGTCATGCCGTTCGGTTTATGTAATGCTCCCCAAACGATGTGTCGGTTGATGCATAAAGTAATACCGCATGAGCTGCAGGGCAAGGTATTTGTTTACCTCGATGACCTGCTTGTTACGAGTTCAACATTTGATGAGCACTTGGTGCTCCTAAGCACTGTTGAAAAACTGCTCAGGGACGCCAATTTGACCATCAATGTTGAAACAAGCAAGTTCGTCAAGTAGGAAATTAAATATCTTGGTTTTGTAGTAAATGATGGTATCCTGCGCATCGAACCGGAGAAGGCTTCAGGTATAGTCTCATATCCTGAACCCCAAACGGCAAAAGACCATGTTCATGGGCATGGCAGGATGGTACAGGCGTTTTATTCCAAACTTTGCCCCTCTAACGGATTTTCTAACGGGCAAACGAGCCTTCAAGTGGTCAGCTTCCGCCAATAGTGCTTTCAGTAAAGTGAAGCAATTGTTGATTTCTGCTCCAGTCCTGGCTAACCCCGACTTTACGAAGCACTTCTATATATAGTGCGACGAAAGTACAGTGGGTATTGGAAGTGTTTTGTTCCAGAAAGACGACGAAGGTGGAGAGCATCCAATCGCATATATGTCAATGAAGCTCAACGCTGCCCATAGCATAGCATTACTGAATTGGAATGCTTAGCTGCGATGCAGAGCGTAAAGAGATTCAGGGCATATATTGAAGGGTTGCCCTTCACCATCATAACCGACCATGCCAGTCTTAAATGGCTGATGCAGCAGACGGACCTTTCTGGTCGAATGGCTCGCTAGTCTGAAATTGCAAGGGTTCAATTTCCAAATTGAACACCGGGAAGGTGCCCGTAACGCTGTACCGGATGCTTTATCGAGAACTTGCTCACAGGATGAGCGGGTGGCCTCGCTCATTGCTTGTCTCCCGGAGCACAAACATATTGATGGTTTGATTCCTGAGTCTGCGTTTCAGGAGCCCGAGTACGAACATCTCAAGGAGCAAATCCTGAAGCAACCTAATTTGCACCTTGCTGATGGGCGAGTGTACATCAGTACTGGTTCTCCTGTAACGCTGACTTCGGATATTCCCCGAACAAAATTATGGGTTCCTGAGGGTCACCAACATGCTCTTATAGTACGAGCTCATGATGATCCTCGGGGCTCTCATTGTGGAATTCGTAAGACAACCGAAGTCTTACAAAGGTATTACTAGTGGATTCCTTTGCGTCAAGATGTTATTCAGCACATCGAGAGCTGTTCAACATGCAAACAGGTCAGCCTTCGAATTCCACTTTGAGACCTCCTATGGGTGCATCACGAGACTGGGCGAAATCTATGCAGCACCTGTTTGTGGACTTCATGGGTCCATACCCCCGTTCAAAACCAGGGAATACTCAATTGTTTGTGGTTCTGGACCGTTATAGCAAATTCATATGGCTCAAGCCCATGGCTAAAGCCACTGCGGAATCAGTTCTGGGATACTTGGGGCGCCAAATGTTTTTAACCTTCGGACTTCCCGAATGGCTTCACTCGGACAACGGTGTGCAGTTCGTCTCCAAGATATTCGCTGAGCCTATGAGCGACTATGGGGTGCCGCACTGCTTCACTCCATATCATTCACAGCAAGCGAATGCCTCGGAGAGGTCAAGCCAGTCGACATTGAACGCCATCAGAATCTGCATAGTGTCCGATCATAGCAGGTGGGACGAGAATCTTTTGGAATCGTGTTTTGCCTTCCGCAAGGTGATTCATGAGTCCACAGGATTTTCGCCCTATTTGCTCATGTTCGGGTACCACCCTATCCAGCATGGCACTGAGCACGCCCTCCTTAGAAGCTTGAATGCTTTTGAGGATGGAGAAGTACAATAAGTTGCGAACAGTGATCGTCTGCGACCCGTACAAGACCGCGCCCGAGCTAAGATGAAAGAAGCCTATCACAAGGGTGCTCAATGTACAACCTTCGGGCTCGCCCCCGTGAGCTACTCCAGGGTCAGAGAGTTTTCGTGCGAAATTTCGCCGTGAGCAATGCAGCCGGTCGGTTTGCAGCTAAATTTGCTCCACGTTTTGTTCCTGCAGTGGTTCGCCGCCGTACTGGGCAAGTTTCTTATGAACTTGAGGATGAATCCGGTAAGCTGCTAGGTACCTTTCACGCTAAGGACATCTGATCCGACTCATAATTACTCCTGCCGACATCCCTTGTTTGCCCGGCTGAATGAGACAGTCAGGGTCTGCGGAATTCTTTTGCGGTTTCGGTAGATGTTTTCGGTATGAAATTCGCGGAATGAAAGTTGTTTGGAAGTCGAATTTAGAAGTTTAGTGAATTAAATAAATAAATTTAAATAAAGTTCAATTTTAACAGTGGAAAAACAGTTGAGTTGGATAGGAGATGAGAGTAGTGAATAAAATACTTTTGTAGCAGAACGGTTTTGTCCTAGTGTTAATTGTACGGAAGAAACATTAATTAGTGGGTACGAGAAGACAATTAAATCGTATGAATTACGCAAAGTGATTGAGTTAATCATCTTCTGATCATACAGTGAAGATTGGACTTGTGAATTTTCATGTGTTGCATAAAGAGAGGGTTTTTTTATTGGTATTTCAATATTGTTGAACTTGCTGAAATTACTTTTTGATAAAATATAACGGCCATGATTCGCTAATATATTAATTTTTCATTTCTTAAAATGACCTCTTTCCCGCCCCTTTCCCCTTCGTGTTAGTTTTTATTTGTAGCGTGGGTCAACATAAGCAGAGGGTGTCCCGGAAGACCCACGACACGACAGTGCTAGCCGGCCTCAGTATGCCACCCCGGGTTACTCACCCCTCTGCTGAAACATAATGTCTGCAACTGCGGTGACTTCCGCGGTTGTAACAAACTCATTCAACCACCGATTTTACAGTATCGAGATTTTAAGAAATCTTTTATATTGAGACAGATGCATTTAATTATGCATTAGGAACTGTGCTGTCGCAAGGTGAAATTGGTACTGATCTTCCAATATCATACGCTAGAAGATCTTTAGCAAAACATAATGTTAACAAACCAGTCATAGAAAAAAACTGGCTATCCATTGGGGTATACATTTCTGCTATGCATGTACGGTAGAAAATTTGTGATGACCATAGGGCACTTGCGTCTTTATTCAGCCACAAAAATCCATCATCGAAACTCACAAGGATACGTGTAGACATCTGATTATGATTTTTCTATAGTCTATCAAAAGAGCAGTATGAATACCAATGCAGTTGCCTTGTATAGAATCGAATTGGATTCAGAGCAATGATGCCTCCAAGCACTGATGAAAGTGCCAAACGAAAATTATTGATAGTTACCAGGGGCACGGCAAATAAAGCAAATAATGAGCATAAAATCAACAAGGGTGTTAGCACCAACGCTACAATGGTACCTGATCAACTCTTTTGTTGGGCCTGCACTAGCTTGTCTGATATTACCGGTATACCGAAATTTAAGTTTACCAGATTGCGCAATCAACCTAATAAAGGTAAAATAGTTCATACTGACCAAGAAATAGAAGTTTGTTATAGCAATAAATCTGACTAGAATCAAGATTCTGTCAATGAGAAGCTATCAGAACAAGATACTAAAGGTACCAAGAATTTGAATTAATATGTTACAACAGAATAGTACGCATACGAACTTAAAAATTTTAATTTACAAGTGACCCAAGAGAATAAATGATAAAAATGAATAAGAGAGGTTAATACAAGAATATTATAATACACCTCATGGAGGACATTTTGGAGTACTTAAAACAGATATACTTAAAGACAGCTAGTTTTTAGAAAGTCAGAGTTGAACTAGACTAGCAAAATCATTAACATTTAGTCAAAGCATTATAATGGAGAAAGCTAAGTTTATCTTCAAAAATTTAAAAACTAAGATCGGACTGAACACCATTAATTAAGGTATCACAGCTCAACCCATATAATGCGAGGAATGCAGATCAATTCGTAATACCTTTTGCCAGAACGGATGATCTAAAGAACGATACCACGAATGTTGCTCTGCGTATATACAGGGTCTGAATAATAAGTAACCGGACTGACCTCAGGAAATTTTTTATTGGCAAAATATGTACAATTTTTCTCTAGAAATCTTCAAAGTAGTCCCCATTGGAGTCGATAACATGCTGATACCGGATTTTCCAATCCCCGAACGCTCCCTGGAAGTCGGCAACCTCGATGCTGTCTAGAGCCCTCGTCGTAGCATGTTGAACGTTTTCCAGAGTCCCGAACCGCGTCCCCTTAAGGGGTCTCTTGATCTTGGGGAACAGACAGAAGTCCGCAGGTGCCATATCCGGGCTATAAGGAGGCTGTGGCAACGTTGCCCTCGACTGTTTGGCCAACTGCTCGGTGACGAGCAGGCAGGTGTGCGACGGAGCATTGTCGTGATGGAGGATCCACGAATCGGCAATCTCCGGACGGACTCGGCGAACCCGGGTGGTTAGTCGACGGAGCACCTCTCTGTAGTACTGGCCATTTACAGTTTGGCCGGATAGCACAAACTCTTTGTGAACAATGCCTTCACGTCAAAGAAAGTAATGAGCATCGACTTCACCTTCGATTTGCTCCTTTTTTCGGTCGTGGTGACGCCGGTGTGTGCCACTCCGAACTCTGCCGTCTCGTCTCCTGTAATAACGTAGTTAAAAAAATCTGGTTCGGTTGCCCGATCGTACGCTCCGTTTTCACTCCGGCGACGTAACTGAACAAGCGCTTGGAGGCAACTGCTGCAGCCCGGTTCCCTTTACCTAGACCCCCACCACGACTACAGCACCAGATACCGGTTAGCAGACGCTTTGACAGCGCGGGGCAGGCTCAGTCCGGTTACTTATTATAAAGACCCTGTATAACAATCTACCAGAAATGGTTAAGGAAGCACTCAACTTTGGTATTTATGAAAAGAGTAAGGGAGCATTTAATGAACACTGATTGAAGCCTTGACCTGAAGTTCTGCTTTTATAAGCTTTTATAAGTATCTTAGGGCATTTTCGACCCTATCGGCGAGATACTGAAAAGCCATATTGAAATATTGATATCTCTGAGAGCTTATCATGAATTCGGACTAAATATTCATGTAAGTTCACATTATTTTGTTCGAGCGTTGTGCGACGAAGAAAGGGTGATGGAGAGTGGTAGGGAATGGAAGTAATTAAAAAAAAAACAGTTGGGAAAACAGACCTATGGTCATGTCAGAAAAGTTTTGTACCCAACTTCCCAGAAATGCAGTCAAAGAGATGTGCACGTTCAAAGCAAAATCCATTGTTTTTCTACTTTCAACGGGCGCCATTTTGTTGCAAACCAACAAAAATCACTCAAATCATGAATTCTGAAAAATATTAATGTTTTTGACCTAATTGGAAAATTTCAAGAAGGTCAAGTCGAAACTGCAGTGACTGATTCGATGGAAAGTCCATAAATTACCAAAATCATGTGTTATTGTTGTTGTAATTGGATAAATTTCAAACGGCTATAACTTCCGTGTATATCATTCGATTTTCATCAAAATTACACAGTTTAAGAACCCTTAGTAGGACTACGTAAATATCGAAGGGTACCGATGCGATTTTATTGGGGAAAATGTGAAATTCGAATATCATACTATTTTTAACAAAGTTGAGCAAATTTCGACTTCTAAGGTATTTATTGATGTTGTACTCATAAACACCTATCACCATAATTTTTTCCAGATTTTTCGGATTACAGGTGTCCAATCGCGAGGGGGGGGACACAAATTTTTCGTGTATTTCCCCTCCCTGCGCATCCCTCGAAGCAAAAAGTATCAAAAAAAAGTTCTCATCAAGACATTTCATTTGATACCCATATCGACTACCTTTGATGAAATTTTTTTTCGGGGGCCACTCCCCTATATGGGGAGACCCCCTCCCCTTAAATACCTTATATAATTTTTTGTAGTTGAACCTTGAAGAGAGCATCACTTTACACCTGCATACAAAATTTGATGTTTCTAGCGTAGGTAGTTTGCGAGAAAAACTGCTGTGACACACGGACGGACGGACGGACGGACGGACGGACGGACGGACGGACAGACGGACGGACGGACAGACGGACGGACGGACAGACGGACGGACGGACAGACGGACGGACGGACAGACAGGTCGCGAAACTAGTAGGGTTTTGTTAAATAATTTTACAAAACCCTAAAAAGAAAGGAGTACTTCACAGCATTTTGTGTGCCCCCTTATACCGATCTTTTAACATTGCTTGGGAGGTACTCGTAGGAATCGACGACGTGTGAATTGCAGATCGCACGAGCATTATGCAACGATGAAAAGTGATAGAGTAGTAGGGAATGGAGGCATTTAAAATCAACCTGTATAATGCGAGGAATCTAAATCAATTCATAATACCTTTTGCCAGAACGAACCGTCTAAACGATGCCACGAATGATCTGCGTACATACGAGTATTACAATCTACCAGAAATGGTTAAGAAAGCACACTTTTGATATGACTGACTTAGGGATCATTTAATGGACACTGATTTTTTTTTTTTTTTTAATTACCTCCATTCCCTACCACTCTCTCCACCACTCTTTCTTCGTCGCACAACGCTCGTGCGATCTGCATTCACATTACGTCGCTTGGTCCTTTGTGCCACCCAGACAATGTTTAACACATCGGTATAAGGGGGCACACAATATAATGTGAACTAGTCCTTTTCGTGAACATCTAGTCCAAAAAATCATGATCAGCTCACAGAGATAAAAAAAAATTCAATATCATACGTTCAAAAAAAACTCTGAGTAACTGGACCTTGACCCTATCGCCGAAATACTTGAAGAGACAGTTGAGTTTTTTTTAATGCGTCGTATTATATGATTTTTTTTATCTCTGAGAACTGATCATAAATTTGACTATTCATTTTGTGTACCCTTTATACCGATGTATTGAACATGGTCTTGGTAGCACACTTGTCGAAACGGCGAAATGAGAATCGAGATTGCACGAGCGTTGTGCGACGAAGAGAGTCATGGAGAGTGGTACGGGGAATGGAGGTCCTCAAAAAAAGCAACATATTTGATCTCATCTAGTTCGCTGTTTATGGGCATCCGTAGGAGCCGAGTTCTCCATATGGCTGAATTCTCCATAATTCTTTGCCCCCAACCCATAATCCTGTATCCTTTCAAAGTATAATAAATTAAGATTCATCTAATGAAAGTTCTATCTGAAAATCCACAACCCAATCTAATCCGACTGTCTCGATTAAATGGAAAATAAATAGATTAGTACTTACGGAGTCTCCTTTGCTCAACCATTTTCATAGCTTCCAGAGCATTTTTTCTCATTGCTTCTTTCTTCCTTAGCAAAACGGCCCTTTCACGTTCGATCTGCGCTTGCAACTCTTTATCAGCCTGTTCCCGCATACGCTTCTCATACTCATTTTGTCTCCTACTGCACTCCATTTTCCGTTTCTCCTCGTCCTTAGCCATTCTATAAACCTCATTCTTGTAATCGTCGTTCCTTTTCTTCGCTTCAAGCATTTGCCGCTGCTGCTCCTCGATGGCGATCACACTTTGCATTTGAAATTGTTCAGCCTCCTGTTTCTTCCGTTCACTGGACGACTTGTTGATTTCGTTTTTCAGGTTTAGCTGTATTTCTCGTCCTTTAAGAACCTCACTTAGAACTGCGGCGCTTTCCAAATCTTTTGTGCCAGTGCGAAAACGATTCATCATTTGCTGAGCCTTAGCAACCTGTTCCAACCTTGCTTTCTCATCGTTTTCTTTCAGCTCTTTGTAACGACGCTCACCTGGTGATAATAGCATTAGTTTTAAGAATGAGTTATTTACAGTACTTACCTTCCAAAATTTTTTCGTTCTCTCGCTTTTGCCGTTCGATCGTTTTATTTTCCAAATTCTTTTCAATCGAATTGGTCCACTTGGAAGTCATTGCAGCGGAACCCTCTTTTAAGTATTCCTTATACTTTCTTTCCTGTTCCGACTGCTGAATGACTTCCTCATTGCGATTTAAATGTTTCAGAATGGAGTTCCATTTTTGGGAATTTATTACAACTGTCTTATTTGTAGTGAATGTCACATCTTTGCTACTCACGCAAACTCCCCCAAGATCCATATTGCCAAAATAAGATTATCGCTTGTATCTTTAGATAAATCAAAATTAAGTAGATTATTTTTTGATTTGACTAAAATACAAAAATCCACAAATATTCGCCACGTTCCTTGACGTTGATTTCAATTTTCCGTTTGTCGTTTAGGCAAATTAAAAAACATTAAGATACTAGTCTACTTTGTTACCAAGTAAACATCCTAGGAAACGTTTATTCGGATGGTTGCTATGCAAGGTGATATTTAAATATTGTACGCAAGGTGTTTTTTCCGGGCGTAGGAAATACGAGTATACGACAACATTTAAATGACTAGCAATCAATTTTGTAATCAATAACAAAAAGTGTGAATTAGTTCGGGAACATCAAAGGTGCTATGCGAGTATTCGTTAAGCCCGTAAAAACAAATGAAACAAGAAAAAACCTAAATGCTTATAGGATATATTTTTCGTTTACCAACGAATTAGGTTTTTATTTTTGCTTGATTGCATACGAGCAGAATTTTTGAACTTATTTTTTGTTTTTTTATTTTACGGGTAAATTTTCTATTCAATCTGATTCTTGTACCTAATGGAGTCAACAATTTTTACTTAAGTGTTAAGCTGAGTAGTGATCCGTTTTTTTTTCAAAGATTGTGCTTGTAATGATTTACCAATTTTACGTCGGAACGCGGAACCGACCTCTCATCGGTTCTAGACGTTAAGTCTGAGTAGTGCCAACGGATGGTACCAACCGGTCAACCAATCCGTGCACCGTAACCCATTCGCGCGGTGGCTGCTTGTCGGCCAGCTAGTTCGGAGAGGATTTCGGTCGCGGGTCTCCGAATGGGTTACGCTCAATTACAATATTCAGCCACCTGTACACGCCCGTTTTCAAAACGCGTTACAAAAACAAAACCATACGGAGAGGAAACCTATTCTACGTTACTCCGTATTTCTTCATTATCCAGTCAAAAGTACAAAAGCTAATTTTGATTTCGCGTTCCCGAATTTCCGACGCGGTACCGAAAAGTATGCTACGCTAACTCAACCCGACGAAAACTACGTTAAAGAAAACTCAAAGTCAACTAAGGTACCGCGTACCGCGCACGACGCGAAACCGACCTCAGCGGATTTTTCTAAACCCTACCCTCGCGACGGCATACCTACCCTGCACTTCCTTTCCCGCTGAAAAAGAAGAACCACTGAAAAGGAAAGTCGTTAATTAGCTAGCAATTCATGATTTTATTAATATAAAAACAGCGAAGGGGAACTCTATCTGCTATCGTTCCAAATCAAATTCAAAAAATATTTACTACAAAAAATGTTATGTTTAAATTACTGTACTATGAAAGCTATTAATCATTGTAGTATCCCTTGCCGTTCTACTTTGACTTAAATCTGCTTTTGTCATCTTCGATATTTTAACTTTCAACATTTTAATTGACTAAAATTAGGCTTTCGATTACAATTATTTAGCTTAGTTTGTAAATACGTCGTTTTTCTAGTTATAATTTCTGACATTCAAACCTCATGTTTGCAGATTTCATTTAAATAATGCAACCTTGTTATTTCCTTTGCTATTAGTTGATAACGTGGCAGTGTAGTCAAGAAAATATCTTTGGTTCAAATTCATTAATTGCCTTTACAATGTAACATTTTCTTTTATAGTTTTTAACAATTAAATTTTCTTGACATTGTATAATTTTGATCTTTTTTAAAATATTACCTATATTTGCTAATTGATTCAATAATAAATAAAAGATGCAAATTCTTTTAGAACTATCATGAAATTCAACTTGGAATATTTATACCGAACTAATTGAATATTTTCTACTAATGACTCATACTTTGGCCACTATGTTTAGCTACCATTTACTAATAAATTTGTGATTTTATTGAGTTTTTTTATATAAACATTATTTACATAGATATGTCCCCATTTTCGAACCCTTTTTTTTTTTTGAGTAATATTATTAAACAGTGGAATAGTAAGTGCACATTTGAAATACACGTTAGAATACCTTGTATACTTTGGTTATTTGCTTGGTTAATGGTCATCTAAATGCCGCTCGACAAGTGATGGAATGATGACAAATTTAAGAAAAAAATAGTCCTTACACGTTTTTTCTATTGCTTGCTATATGAATCTCAGAAAAATAGAAAAGTTGTGATAAACTTTCTAAGTTTGTCAGTAAAAATTGGGGGGAAACTACATATTTTCACATTGATCCACCACTTTTTGTGTTACCTTTTTGGGTTTCTCGAAGGGTCTTAAACTTATCCCGTCCTTGACGAACGTTTTCACGATGAATCTTATCGTTTGCGGTTTCCTTGGTTAATGATTCCAATCCATACAAGAAAATCATCATTAAAAATGTATTTTCCTGATTCTCCATACAAGTACGTTCATAGCGTCTGACAAATTCAAAAGAATCTTCAACTTGATGCTCGAAAGTGTGTATGCTATACGGGTGCTCTCAGTGACATACGGAGACGGAACTATTTCTACCCTGCCTAATGGTTTGACAACTTCAAAGGCGTGAAAAATGCGCATGTAGAATGTAAAAGTCTTCCATACTAGTAACCGGATACGCCATAACAGCTTCACGAAAATTCAATTTTTTTTTTGTTAATCCATTCAGATCTTTAAACAACTTAATATTTTCTAGCTTGTAAGATGGAATGCCGATACCCCACTTCTCCACCGGCGAGCGTTCGTTGATAGGGTAGGTAAGGCCTTCAGTTCTTGCTATGGGCCACTAGGCGTATATTAACACCGCGATTCAACGAATACTTATAAGTTCTCAAAACTCTCAACGCAGAAGGCTTTTAATATCAGCACGTACATAAGATTAGATTGCATTTTAAGGGCGGTAGCGATTTAGATACTATTTAACACCAATAAGCTCCGTTGCATCGCCTTGGCCTTTATATGGCGAATTTGTTTAGCACTAAAACTGTCTTGGGTTTAGTACGATTAAAAAGTGTAATATTGTAAAATTGGTAAGAACAGCATTCATTATCTAAACTTTAGAGCAATTGTTTGGTTTCTAGTCTTGGGCTGTAAAAATGTATATAGTACTGATGCTTGTATTATGATGGAAACAACTAAAAATAAGATTAACGATGATCGTATGCAAACGCTGTGACATCGCCCTAGTATGGAGCAATGGAAGGGGTATTCGATGCCCTCTCATTGTATACACGAACAGAGCAGGAGAGCCGTAATATCATGTTCTAACTTATTTTTGTGGATCATTTTATGTTTCTTCGTTTAAATTTCAATGTTTACCTATTCACGAGCCTTGGTCACTTTCTATTTTATCCGACGCGGCGAGATCAAAGGAACACCTGGTTTTTTGTTTCCATAATTAGCTTTTCGCTGCTCTGCTTTCAGCTTTATTCTTCGTATCATTCACAAATACTCCATGGGCCCATTGGTCATTTTCCACGGCCACACCACTCGCGAACAAACTGCAAGGTCTAATCACCCGGGGAACAAGCACCTGATTGATATTTTCTCAATTTCCTTCTTTGCGAAAACCCCTTAAACAGAAATATCGATTCATAATTTATTTTCTGTGTGGCATCATTGCACCTACCTTCCGAAACGGAGAAGCAACCAGCCCTCCATTAGCTGCAGCACCGCTAACACGCCGGTTGCCAGGGTTCGGGATCGGAATTACTTCGATTCCCGGGCGTAGGCGTCACATTACATGCTTGCGAAATTTGTTTTATGCATGCACTATTTCAGAAGTCTAAAAACTATTTAAATTTTCAACCTCTGGAAATTATTTGTAATAATTCTTATCTCAAATTACAATTCAAATGCACTTAGTTGATTCATTCATTATAAATTCTATAAAAACATAAAGCATGATTTAAAACATTATAATTCTCAAAAACTTAATGGCCAACATGGCAGTTAGTCAAAGAAAAACAATATAAAATGTTATCTAATAGGAAGGAAAAGCCAACCAACTCTTTTAAAAATTAACATATCGTACAAAGAACACCACGAAATAGTAAACATTCAGCTGACATCTAAATATATGGTAACCTAAGTCTAGTAAAATTAAATCGAAAAACTTTTTCTTATCCTTATTCTCATATAATACTAAACGTTCCTCTTATTCTAATATAATACACATCACAATATACCTAACCGTAATATAGAAACTTATCCCAAATTTTCGAAAAAAACTGCTAACACAAACAGACAAGAATAACACTAAATATAGGAATCATCATCTATGACGCGACAGTCCAAGGCTCCAGAATAAATCTGCTCCAACCATCACGATTCCTCGACTTTGCCCGCCAATTGTTCACTCCCAACAATGATCTGTTGTCAGATACTATCGCGTCTTCCCATCGAGTCCTCGGTCTTCCCGCTAGACGTCTATCTTGTGCTCTAACTTTTAATGCCCTTTAAGCTAGCCGGTTTTCTACCATTCTTTCTACATGGCCAGCCTTTTGTAATTTGGGTAACCTTACGCAAGTGGATACAGGTGGATCGTCAAATAGTACATACAACTCATCGCTTTAATGTAATCTCCACTCTGTTTCTTGTTTCACTGGACCGTTGCGTTCAAATACGTCCACTGCCTTTTCGGATTCGCTCGTAAGGACCCATGCTTCACTACCATATAACAGCACAAGTTTGGCTGGTGATTTGTAAATACAGAGTTTATTTTGCCTATGCATAACTCTGGACCTTAGAATGGGAAGTATGGAGAAATAGGCTTTATTTACGGCATTTATATGGCGTCCAATCTCGTTCTTTTCCGTGCATTTTCTATTCAGGTTGGCTCCAATGCATACAAAGTTATCAATACTTTCAAGATTGTAGTCGCTTATAGATAAGTTTTGTCAAATCAGAGTTTTCTTCCTCGTTTGAGTCATGAATTTAGTTTCAGTTTCATTAACTCGTAGGCCAATTCGGTTTGCTTCAGATTCTAGGCTCAAAAATGCCTCTTTGGCATCCAAGATTGAATGTGGCATAATATTGACGTCATCAGCATATGCTACCAATTGTGTGGACTTGAACATTAGTGTACCCGAGGTTTCAGCTGATGTCTTCCTGATGCCGTGTTCCAGCGCAATATTAAAGAGCATTGGGGCAAGTCCATCACTTTGTTTTAAACTTGATCCCATTATGAAGCTGTTCGTTAGTTCATCGTTTATTTGACCTGGAACTCCGTGTTTACCATCGTAACCTTGACCATGTGGACTAGTTTTGTTGGGACATCAAAGTCAAGCATTATTTTGTACAGGGTACTTCTGTCAACACTGTCTGTAGTAAAAGTAGGTTGGATATGTCCGTGTAGGTGGTTTGCTGCGTTGGTGGAAGAGGATGTTAAGATCAGCCGAGATCGGACTTGTCTGGGGACGCGTGGATGCGCTGGCAGGCTAGCGTTGCGGTGTCGTGGGGCCGGTTCTTTCCCCCTAGCACAAGGACCCACTACAAAAATATTTCGCATTCACAAATTAAAAGAGTCGAGTGCCGATCGACTGGTGTCGAGGCCGAGGTAACCTGCTAAGGGTTGCTATGTTTGTTCGAAGAACAAATTGGGCCGAGCAAAAACGGACGGACTGGCAGAGACTTCGTCGTTACCGACGAGCCTTATGGCCCACAAATAAGAGTGGGACATCCAGATGGATGCGATGCCCCCTCGCACCCTCCTAACCGGATCAAGATCCAAACCATTTCAGTGAAAAACTCATACAAAAGTACTTTGTATGACTCTTTCCCTCAAATGAGAAATGCATACGTAACCGATTTATGCTATGGCTATATCATAAAAGGGTACGCGACCGGAAGGCCACTCTACCCCGCAAGAGCCCATGTTAACAACAAAAACGGAGGAGCTCGCCTGATGGCTAGCCCATGCTAGTGGAGGAGCCTGCCATCGATGCGGGTCCTATACCCGGTCAGGTAAAACGAATTGGAAAGACCGAAAGGTATAAAGTTTAACAATTCATTTTATTTAACTAGTTGCGACCAACATATCATATTCTCCCTACTCAAGCTGTCTAACCTAATATAAATTCAAAGATAATGGAACTTTGGTAAGTCAAATCAAAATTTTCCCTACTCGTGACAATACCCTTAGATTTTTCATTATGTCCTTTCATAGGCGTTTATCATCTTCACGCTCCACTCAAACACACTTTCCCAACAGTTTACAAATTTTATACTAATAGCTAATGAAATTTATATTTTAACTACTATGAAAAAGGATACAGTTTGAAAATCTAAAAACCATATTATTCTTACTTGTGTCCTTGCATCTTAAGCGTAATTTTTAGCGATCAGGTCAATTATTGAATATATTTTAAATGAGTTTATAATGTTCAATATTTATTTTCTTATGTTCTCTTAAAAGTCTACAAAATATTTTGATTATTCCCTGTTAGAAGAATGTATTGAAAAGGAGGGAGAGAAAACGAGTCTAATATAGTTTTTAATGCGACTGTATGTTTGCGGCATTCATTTAATGGTGTGTATGCACAGGTTAATGAGTAGGTGAGATCTCAAATCTATTTTAAATACAACCACGCAAACTAGTAAATATCGTTTAGTATAACACTTTAAGCTATTTTCTGACTTACCGCTACATTCAGAAATCATTCAAGACATAATATTATTTTTGTTTTTCTTCCTTTCTCGGTTGCCAAATCGCCGTCGTATGAGGAATATTTCAATCTAACGAAGCCGCACTAAATTACTCTTTGCGGTAATAAAAAAAGAAATGAACAAATTTACATCATATCTAACCACAGACTGGACAATTTCCTTCAACGTTGATAAATGCTCCTAGACGTGACGCATGTTTCGGAGTAGTGTTAAAAGGAAATGGTAGACCTGAGCCGCTGCTTTATTATGAGTGCTTGTTTCAAAAGATTTAATTGAAGTTGTTCTTGAATTTGCTGCAGTGTGACCTCCAACTTCTTCGCTTTTAGTTCTGCCAGATGAAATGTCGTTGGCAAGAAGCGATTGTAGCGCAAGTTCGAGCAAGGAGGATTGTCATAGGAAAAGTAGGAACTTAAGTTTCTATGGAAGCTTTGCTGGTGTCGTTTTGATTTCTATATAATTGAGCATTTAACTCATTCGATCCTCTCATGCCGTGATAGACCAACAGAAACACAAGTACCATTTGAATGTATAATTAGCGATTCATTGCCTGCGAGTTAACGTCTACCAATTTGGAATATAAATGTTCGCAATCCGTGGCCACTAAGTTTCATTTAAAAATAAGTCTATTCGGGCACCGTCACAAATACGCAGATACACGCTTCTGAATTGACGACTTCGAACATGCTAAACTGTCATTTTTTTACAATCACGATCTATCTTTAGATAAATTCATTAAATTGGAAAGTATCTCTGCTATACGCTTCTTTGCGAAAAGTGACACATGCACTAATACTCAAATAAGCGCCAGTCTTCAGAAAAGATATTATTAGCAATAATTACAGTTCTTGAGATGCCAACCGTATTTGTAGTAATCTAGGAGCTATGGCTCTAAAAGCAGCGCTGACACAGGCACACAGCACGAACGCAATTTAACAAGGATTCGGTCGATTCAGTCACCTTCCCCATCGCAACACTAGCTCTTTTTTTTTTTTCGCATGAAAAATAAGTGAAAAATTTCTTTTGTACTTAAGGCGCAGCCCCCAGTGAAACTGAAAATTTGGGTAAACTTTACAGCCGTTTATCTCAGAAACGTTACGAATATTTGCAAAAATTTTTTAGCAAGAAGTCGGAATGAACCTTTGGCTATCGAATCAACTCATTACATTTTGGAAAAAGTCGGTTACAAAAGTTATTAAATTCAAACAAAATAGCATGTTTTCGTTAAAAAATGTAGTAGATCTCGGAAACTACTTAACGTACCAAGTTGGTTTAAGCTTTGGTTGTTAGATCTAAATTATTTGAAGTGAATTAACTCATCAAAAATTTAAAAAAGTTTTTTGCAAAAAATTTTCTAGAACAAAATGTGTAATTTGCAAACACTGAACAAATATCATGCATGCACATTGATTTGTATCAAATTTCCACATTTTGTTCTAGGAAATTTTTTGCAAAAAACTTTTTTAAATTTTTGACGAGTTAATTCACTGCAAATAATTTAGATCTAACAACCGAAGCTTAAATCAACTTGGTACGTTAAGTAGTTTCCGAGATCTACTACATTTTTTAACGAAAACATGCTATTTTGTTTGAATTTAATAACTTTTGCAGCAAACTTTTTGCAAAATGTAATGAGTTGATTCGATAGTCAAAGGTTCATTCCGACTTCTTGCTAAAAAATTTTTGCACATATTCGTAACGTTTCTGAGATAAACGGCTGTAAAGTTTACCCAAATTTGCAGTTTCACTGGGGGCTGCGCCTTAACACCCGGGAAACAAAATTCTAAAACTGTTTAATATTTTAATGTGTAGTGATTTTATTTCAATATCTTTTGAATATAATTTAACTAATTGCGGTGTAACGCGGTATGCAAATGCTTAGAACGAAACGGTTAACCCCTTAAATTATATGAACGATAAAATCATTGTATCATTTAAACCCCACAAAATTTGTCAAATTTTACCCATTCCAACCATAATATTAATTCAAAATTGTTTTGTTTGTCGGTAATTAACGCGTGCCTGTCTTATTCTTTCGATTTATTTCCCTCTTAATTACGCCTAATAATTATAAACATAAATTGCTTTCAATTGATAATTTAAGCGAATCTACAAGAGACGACTTAAAATTTTAAAAACAACCGAAACGAGTGTGCATTATCAACACCGCATGTTCACCCATAGATGGCATTATTCAACGAAACTTTTGCTGTTTCGTTGCTCGATGGCTCGGCCCCGCCATGTTAGTTCGTAGTTGCACAAGATCCTCGTGAGAGGAAGGCGAGTGAACGCCGAAAAGTACGCTTGGTGGCCATTGTAGTGTCGTGAATTCCCTTAATTTCAAAGTGTGAAGTTATAGTGGAAATAGGTACATCAGCGAAGGAAATGTTTTAAAACCACAACAAAATCGTGGTGGATGGTTGTTGGCAGATAGATAACTCCTACCATCCTGTTGATACACAGCGAAAAAACTTCACAGATTGCTACTTTTTCTACGACAGTGCCTGTAAAAAAAACGATAGCAGCTGCCAATATTGCCATGAGCCATCAGCATTAGGTCACCAAGTGATGTGCAACAGGTGGTTGGAAGGCCGATGTGAAGATTTTCATTGGAAGGAGCGGCACATGTTGATTGGGAAACGGCGGGACCATACTCCCTGTTTCTGGGAAAACACACCGTTTGGATGCAAAAAGGCGCATTGTGTATTCAAACATAGTTAAACAAAGAGTGATAAATCAACTGAAAAGTTAGATCCGGAAGAATTAGTCAAATCACTCAATCCATATATTGACCAACAGATTGCATATAAAGAAATATTATACATTAAAAGCCGTAGAATAAGTAGCAGCGAGCATTACCACGTTCGAAGACCATACGGTTGTGATATTCAGAGAGGTCTACCTGTATTTGCACTTTGATAGCTAAATTTTTATATGATTGTATACACACTTAGGATATATTCTATGCCCTCATACTCATGTACTAATATTTGGTATACGAATGCGAATCTACGCTACCAAAAGAATGAAGTCGTGACTCATAAGTTACAACCGGTACACTAATACGATTAAAATAAATTCCAGGACTTGCTTACCTCCAAATCGTCAACGAGCGCTCGTCGTCGAGGGAAAGGTATTGTAAGTACCCTTTTTACTTATATCTTTTTTATTATATATATTAATTATTTATTTATTTATTATCAGTATAATATTATGTATTTATTAATATTTATATTTATAAAAAAAAAAAATAATAGAGAATTGGGAGAGTTTCAGCTACACATAAATTAACTCCTGAACACTTAAATGTTCTAAATTTCAATTCAGAATGAGTTAAAAATTTTCATATAACGTTCTCCAAATCTTTTGACTTTGTTATAAGTCAAATTGATTTGTTCCCAGTTCATGAATACTTTTGTTGCATATTGTGCCATCGGGTAGTAATGACAGATCAATTACAGTGTAGCTTACAAACTTCTCAACACTCCTTACAAATCAATTGGAATCGTACTCTCGCACTCGCATATATCAATCTCAAGCTTAACTCTGTTCGCTTCGAACAATTCGTGGAATCAAATGAATTTTGTTTTTTTTCTCAAAGCACAAAGCATTACACTAACGAATAATTGAATAAGTCGAGGTTTTTGTTTATGCTTTATAAATCTGTTGAATTGTGGGAGATATCCTCCTTAATTGCCAAAGTTGATGCTGAATTGTGAAAACGCGGTTCTCTGGTAAATGTCAATTTGGATAAGTTGCCTGGAAAAAAAAAAAAAAATATTTTTTGGACATTTTTGGTATAAATCAAATCGCGTTTAATGAAAATATACCTATTAAAACAATTAATAGTAATGGTTTATTAAAAAAATTAAATAATTTTATTATGTATAGAGGGAAGGTATAATTTTCTATGAAATTATATAAAAATAAAAAATGATGATGAATTAAACGGCAAAAATTCGGTCTTTCCCTTCCGGTCTTTTCCAATCGGGTATAGGACCTGGTACGGTGGCAGGCTTCCACCCTAAAATATGAGCCAGCCGCCGGGTATAGCTTAATTCCTTCTTTTGTTTCAGGTGACTTTCTGGGTTGAGTGGCCCAAGCCAAGTGCCTTTTTATGGCATAGAGTTATGCAATTCAATTGTATAATTCTATGACATAAATTGGTCACCGGGGTACTCCCCTTCTGATGGGAAAGTTCATATAATTCAAGTTGTATGAGTTTTCCACTCAGAAGAGGAATACCTGGCCACTTCAACAATTTAACATTGGATTTATTCCGGTTGTGTAGGCATGAAGGGGCTCCACCACCACCCGGTTGCCCCTCTTTCATTTGTGGGCCCTGAATGTATTTGGGTAAAGACGAGGTCACCCCAAATTAGCCTTTCTGGTCAGGTTGCACTTGTTCTCGTACAAGTCATAATTCCTTCGTGGAGGTTATCTACAAATTTGCGACTTCGGTCGTCCTCTTGTGATCTCTGCAAGCAATTCGTGAATGCGAAATGTTTTGTAGTGAGTCCTCGTGCCGGGGAAACGAACCCGCCCCACGACACCGCAATGCTAGCCTGCCAGCGCATTCACGCGTCTCCGGATGAGGGCATTCTCGGCAGGAACCAACACCTTCCTCTGCCGAGGCAGTAGAACATCGCTGCAGTCCTTCACGGACTTTATGGAAACTCGTTATTCACTACATATTTCAATGTCCTCTTTGTACCTGCAGCTGGAGGAGCACATTGTCCCCTTCCTTTAACATGCCTATTTTAATTGAAGACTACCGTAAGCAGCACAGACAAAGAAAACAACTATAATAGCAGCGGAAGATGTCATCCTAGATTTTCAATTAAACTTCAAGTTCACTAAGAAATTAACTTCAATTTGTTTTGTTAATTCCCTGCCCGTATTCACAGAACAAATTCAACAATCCCAATAAATAATGACGGAAAGACAGTCACCCTTTACACACACTCGAATGGAAGGTGCTCGAGAAACGTCTTCATTGGAGGTGTCTTGAAGGCGTACGATTGACTCACTGCCGTTGCCTTTATGAAACCTCACTTTTTTAATCAGATCGTAAGAACTTCCCAACAAGTATTAACTAAAACGCGATGTTAATAACTTCGTAAAATTTATCGAATTAAAAGAAAGGGTATGTCGAACAAAATTTCGCCAATTTGCCGTGGTTGTTCACGATCTCCCGTGGACTCCCATACACATCAATCCTGATCAGGTATCGTCGTTATCTTTAGAAAATTGGGCAATTTCCTGAGTTTATTGATATTGCCTCCATTTTCTTATTTGCACGGCATAGTAAAACCCCTAACGAAACGCAACTCCGTACGAACCATGAACATTTTCGATGTTCACTCCCGCCCGAATGTTTTCAAATGCGATGGGGAATAATTCCTTCACTGAACCAATTTACAGCGGCGGCAGTTCTCCGCGTGCTTCTTGGTTCGCGGTCTTCAGTCAACTCCACGATCTGTCGCAAAACTTCTCTTTTCTTCTTTCTCCCAACCCGTGTATACGGTAAATCGCCTCAGCTGAGCTCAGCCTAGTTAGCTTGCCTTCGGTAATGTAATACACCGTTGGGGTGTACTAGATCAGCGTTCCCATACTCAAAATTTTATCTGCAGATTTAAAATTTTTAAAAACAAAATTTAACTGACGTAAAGATAATGATGACGATTTTAAATAGTAATAAAGTTAAATCTCATGAAGAATATAATTAAAGGGAAAATAAAATTACATTTAATAATAATAACAAAAAGAAAAGTATTTTACAAATTACGAGTATAAATGTGAATTATTAAATACTTTTCCAAATCTGCCTTTAAAATTTAGAATAGGAGATAGGAAGGTTTTTGAGCAGTTTGCTTGTGTGACTGCTCGATTAGTACATTTCATACGCTTGATTGAAGTCTACTAAGAGTTGATGCACGTCGATACTATATTTCCAGCACTTTTCGAGCAACTGCTTCACTGTGAATATCTCGTCTATCGTAGAACATTCACTTCGAAAGTTTCCATGATACTCTCCTATAATTTTCATAGTACAGCTTTAATTTTCTTTCTATGATTTTGGAGTTCACTTTATAAGACTCACACAGCGGAGCGACGCGTCTATAATTTTTTTTCCATCTATTCTAGGAGCATTCCTTTTTCTGAGGTCACATATTGCTGCTTGGACTCTCTGGTTGGTGGTGAGTCTAGGACCTCTTGCTATACATCTGGAATATTCACAGCTTCAGTAGTTTTTGAAAACACTGTGAATACTCGGGGTAACTCCATGAGTATGCAGTTATATTCATGAATCAATTGATTAATAATTCAACTGCTCGCCCCGGGCGCAAAGCCTTGGGATGCTAATACTCGGGCTGACGCATTGAGTATGCAGTCAGATTGATAAATCAATCAATTATTCGTTCAATTGCAGGCCCCGGGCGTAATTGCCTTGTAGCGCTAATACTCGATCAGACGCCTAGAGTACGCAGTTGAACGTATTCTTATTCGCTTATCGCGGCCAAGTTACTTGAGATAGAATAAGTTCGAGCGCACGCCTTGAGCCAGTGAATAGATAAACACCTCTCGATTTTCCTACTTGCTTAATTTTCTTTTATAGCATAATTATGCTGACTTAATTGCCTGCCAACCAAAATAATGAAGATAATTTCAATTAGTCTATGATCAAAGTTCAGTTATTTCAGCTATTTTTACCGCCATTTCTCTATGACTGGCGCAACTATAAAGCTTAAGCTTTCGCTCGATTTATTTAATTACGCATGCACGTAACCAATTTGTTCCACTGTTAATGAGGCGGTACGGTCGATACCGAAGTCTTGTGAGTATATGTTTAATACTTAATACGAGTTTGGATACACACCTACTTCTGCTAATGCATGATACGACGACCACGCTCACCTATGGTTTGATTACGAATCGCATTTTTGGTATATGTTGCCTTTCATAATACATAGAGATGAACGAAGGGCACGCCAACCAAGTCATAATTGCAGCACGGCTCCCATAACGTTTCTGAAAATATTGCCGCCATCTATTTTTAAGTTTGACTTGGTTAGCTATGATTGCTTCTTGGGTACTTTTGCAAAGACTTGTTTGTGAAATGAAGCAGTATGTTTTTTGTTTAATAGAGACATACGCCCATCTGAATTCGTGTAGGGTCATGTTTTCGTGGATCTTGATGTTGATGTCAGTCGTTTCTTTCTTCTGCACATTTTTTAGCTTGTCGTTAGAGGCTGTTGCTTTATTCCTCTTGGCCCAAGTTGCTTGCTGGATGTATTCTTCGTACGCCTGATACCTTTTTTATCCGCTTCCTTCCACATGAAAATGATGGGTAGAGTCCTTTCGCAACATAAAGGCAAGATAGCCTTCTATTCTCTTACGAGGCCAGGTAGAAAGGAGAAACCCATCTGGGTGACAGAGGGCATCAAAATAATAGAAGGCCCTTACGGATTTTACCCCGAGACAACACATAAGAAGGAACTCTTTTGCGAAAAAAATTAAGGAGAGCAGAAGCTACAACTCGTGTGAAGCGCCTCTGCCCGTAGGACTCTAGCACTGAAGTACCAATACGTTTTCCGTAAAGGAAACAAAATTCAAAAACGACTGAACTTTCCCATTTGTAACATTTTGGGCCCAACGGTGGGTGCCATTTGTAATGATTTTACTCATGCTCTCGTATGTTTGAGATTTCCTAAAGGAAATCCAAACTGACCCATCATCAGTTAAATGCGTGAAGTCTCAGTACATGCCAATGGACTGTACCCTACAGGTCAACTAGCTCAGGCACCCTTAGTCTACACCAAGGTGGCTGCTTGGAGGATAGCTAGTTTGAAGAAGATTTTCGATTGCAGGTCTTACGCGAATAGACTAAGCTGGATACTTTTTTTCAGCCACTGGGGGAAATGTCCATTTAAACTGTGTACCAAAAATTTTTCAAGGTGGCTTCTTATCAGTTCATAATAACCAAAGTCAATCTGCGCGTCCCTGATCTTAATAAGCTACTCGAATTATAAATGAAATACAAATACATCACGCTAATCAAAATAAAAAACGAACATAAATTAAGGCACCGTTGCGTGTGGGTTCGGTGTCCAGAAACTACATTCTTTAGTGTATCCCTGAACCCGCTATCTTCGTTTAAAGCCAAGCTAATGTTCTGAAAGATGCTGTTTTGAAGACAGAGCTACAGGTTCAACGCCAGAGCTGTTGAATGGGATGTGCCTCAAACAAACCTAAGGTCTTGGAGATAGCAACCAGAACAGAATTTGTCCTGCTAAATATCGGCAAAATACCTACTTTCCACTATTCCAGTGGATATGACATTCAGTTTGGAGTTCCTATTACCTAATGTGGAAAGCTGAAGAGTACTCGATGACTATGCTAAAAAAGGTCGAATGATCAATTTATCATTCGACCCTTTTTACATCAATTTGATGTAAATCTATATGATAATTTTTGCTCTGCAGTGAGCTTTGTTGCTTCGTGTGGGCATCGATCTCGTTTTTCGGATAGCTCAGATTGCTTCGAATTACTTATGGAAATTCTTTGTGTGTAGCTACATAATTGAGTAGCATTAATAATTTTTCGGAAAAATTATAAGAGGAGAAGCATTGAGACGAATTTTTCACCAAAGATGCTATTTTGAGCCTTACGATGTCTGATTTCTGTAGAGGGCTGGACATCACCGAGTACGCCTTTGACATACGACATCGATAGGTTCATTTGATCAAGTAACGATGCAAGTTACACTTCTTCTTCTTCTTAGCACTACAGCCCCTTTCGGGCCTTCGCTTCCTGCAAACAGCGCCTCCAACTGTCTCGGTCCGTTGACCGCGTCATCCTATTCCAAAATCTGAGCAGCGATGAGCTGTCTTCATCGATCGAGTCAGACCAGCGTTTCCTCGATTTCCCCACTGGCCGCCAGCCTTCAGTTCTCCCAACGAATACCTTCTTGGGTATCCGTTGTTCGTCCATACGATTCATGTGTCCAGCCCATTGTAGCCTCCGCAGTCTTACAATCCTTGAGACATCCGGTTCGTCAAAAATTTCATACAGCTCATGGTTGTATCGAATTCACCATTGGTCCCCGTCTAGCTTCGCTCCGATTATTCACCTCAGGACCCGTCGCTCAAAGGCGGATGCGGATGCTTGGATTAGGGTACATGTTTCACACCCATAGCATAACACAGGTCTTATCACAGATTTGTATACTTGGAGCTTTGTTTTCCTGTGTATGGAGCTGATCTTCAAGATCGTCAATACTGAATAAAATATTTTATTTGCGAGCTGTATTCTTCGGCGTATTTCGTCTCTTTCACTGCCCGTTTCCGTTATTTTGGCACCTAAATACACAAATTTGCTGATATTTTCGATATTGTATTCGCCAAGTGTGATATTTTTCCTTGACTGCATCATGAGCTTTGTTTTATTTTCATTGATTTGTAGCCCTACTAGTTTTGCTTCGCTGTCGAGTTTCAGGAAAGGTTCTTTGGCAGTTGTTAATGACCGCGACAAAATGTTGATGTCGTCCGCATAGGCCACTACTTGGCTCGACTTGTATAGCAATGTACCTCGCGTATCGACAGGTAGCCTCCGTATGACGTACTCTAGAGCCAAATTGAATAGCAATGGGGCCAGCCCATCTCCCTGCTTTAGCCCGATCTTTGTATCAAAGGCATCGGTGAGTTGGTTATTGATGCGGACTTGGGAGGTCATCGACGTCATTGTTATTTTGGTAAGACGGACTAATTTGGCTGGGATGCCAAAACGAAGCATTATTTGGTACATTACGTTACGATCAATACTGTCGTATGCTTGCTTCAAGTCAACGAAAATTTGGTGTATGTCTATGTTGAACTCCCAGCATTTTTCAAGTACCTGCTTGGCTGTGAACAATTGGTCTGTTGTTGATCTACCTGCCCTAAAACCACCTTGATACTCCCCGATAATACTGCTGGTCTATGATCTGATTTTATTTTCTAAGATTTTTGAAAATATTTTGTACGCCGTACAAAGTAGTGATATGCCTCTATAATTTTCGCACTGTAGCTTGTCACTTTTTTTGTGGATAGGGAATACAATTGATTGGCTCCACTCTTTTGGCATATGTTCTTGTTGCCAAATGTACTGGATGACTTTGTGAATAGCTTGATGAACACTACTGCCTCCACATTTGATAAGCTTCACTGGAATCTCATCAATGCCTGGCACTTTATTATTCTTTTGGGCTTTGATGATGGAATAAACTTCATCCAGAGTTGGTGGGGCCAATGGAAACTCTCCGCAGACATTTATAGGCTCCGATGTTCTGGAGCTGTGCGGAGGATTAAGGAGGTTCTTGAAATATGATACCCATCTTTTCTTAATCTTGATTTCATCAGCGATTATATTGCCGCTGTCATCACGACAGAGCGTGGTTTTGGGCTGATAACCACGTTTCAGGGTTTTTACTACTTTGAATGCTTGTCTTGTGTTATTGCTTGCTAAACTTACATCTATACTTCTCAATTGGTCGACATAGTATTTTCTTTTCTTAATCCTAATTATCTTGTTCGCTACTCTTCTGAGATTCTCATAGTGTTCTCTCTTCGTCCTGGTTTTCCTACCTACGTATTCTTTGCACTCCTGATTCTTTTTATCTAACGCATTCTGGCACTCATCATTGAACCAACAATTCCTCTTACGCCGGTCCTGATAGCCACTTCCACTTTCACCCAGAGCTCATTGCTTGTATTTAACGACGCGTTTAATAAGATGGGAGCCAGCTGGTTGTCGAGGGTTTCCGTGAAATGTTTGGCCACAGACGCCGTTTGGAGCCTTTCGATGTAAAATTTTGGTAGCGGGCTGGTCTTCGCTGAATATGCCTTTGACATACAACATCGATAGTTTAATTTGATCATGTAATGATCTGAGTTACAATTGGCTCCTCGGTATGAACGGACGTCAAGTATGCTCGAGGCCCAACGTTGTTGCATCAGAACACAATCGATCTGGTTTTGTGTGTTGCCATCGGGTGATACCCAGGTCATTTTATGAATGCGTTGATGTGGGAAGCAATCAGGCGCTGGCCGTTGTCATTTGTTTCATCGTGGAGGCTATATCCTCCAGTCGTTCCCCGATGAGATAGCTCATTGGCAACCTTAGCGTTGAAATCACCCAGAATAATTTTTGTGTCGTTGGTGGGCAATGAGTCGATCAGTCTTTCCAGGTGATTGTAAAACTATTCCTTCGTTTCTTCGTCCTTTTCTTTGGTCGGGGCATGAACATTAATCAGCCAGATTTTGAAGAATTTCGCTTTTATACGGATCGCACACAACCGTTCATTGACTGCCTTAAAATCAATAACGTGAGATTTGAACTCCCTATCCGCAATGAAGGCAACTCCGAATTCTCGTTTTCTAGTAGGCTTCCCACTTTTAAATATTGTATGTGATCTCATGTCTTGAATGTTGTTTCCAGTCCAATTCGTTTCCTGGACTGCCAGTATTTTTAATTGATATTGACTGGCCTGTTGTAAAAGGTCCTTAGCAGCGCCAGGGTAATTAAGTGATCTGACATTCCAGGATCCAATGCCATAGTCCTTTTTTCGTTCGCGTGGTCTTTGCCGTGAGGCCAATTCATTCCGAGGCCTATCTGTAGGTTTCGAAACAATCAATGATTTCCCAGGGACGGGGAGTTAGCCCATCGCCCAACCTCCATTCCGGCGGCATGCTTATTACGTCGATTCCGTTATCAGACGCGGAAGACTCGCCTTCTCCCTGTTACGTCCTCACAAAGGAGGTGTAAGCAGGATTTAGTAGCAGAGCTGTAGATATGTTTACAGTTATGACCATTTCTCGACATTTAATGTTACATTATTGGGGAGCCAGTAAATTCAATGTGCACCCCGAGAGCATTTACTACCATTTAGTTAGGGGGGTTCGGGATGAGGAATCATGGAAGCTATGGGTTGGGAGAAACAAGGGGTGCCCTACTCCTTTCTCAAACGGACTTGGGACCGTCTACACCGGAGTTGCCATGGTTCAATAGTGCGACTTGAATGGATTTTGTTGTAACCTTAATAAATGCCGTTCATTTAGATTCAGAAAAACATTATCACCCCTAAATTTATATTTTCTGAAAGGGATTCCGCTAGAAACCGTGGAACATATCAAAGATCTTGGTGTTGGTTTTGATTCTGAAATTGCATATTGACTATTTAGACATACGTGTAATAAAGAAGATATATTTTATTAAGCGATTTTCATCGAAATTTAAATCTGCCAGAACATTTAAGACGTTTTATTTCTCTTTGGAGACCAAGAACAAATGAGCTTTTTAATAAACTAGAAAGGATAAACACACTCTACTTAAAATATGCTGCATTCAGGACTGGTTATCCGATGAGTTTCGATGATCATAACTTCGTCAAACATATTTGAGGTTCTGGATTCCTACGCTGGAATCAACAAGAGGCAAAGCAGATTTAATTTTTGCTTGATTGTAATTCTCTACTGCAAAAGTTTCATTTATATGCCTTTCATAGGAATCTGAGAACAAATGGATATTACTTTGTTAACCCAACACTAAGAATAGGTCAAAACCAAACGATTGTCATGAGATTATCGGATTTATATTATTGAATCTTTAACGTTGATGGACCACTACAATGGAAGTAAAAAAATTCCCTGAAAAATTAAGATGCAGGACTAGAACTTTCGCTAGGTACCTCTAGACATAGCTCGTTTCCTTATATTACTGATATTAGGATTCCCTAATATTGGCCAATAATTGTTACTGGGTAACGTAGATAATTTAATACTATTTCACCTCCCTACCACAAAAAAAAGGTAGCTCTGGCGAATACCCCTAAGTATTGGATCAAAACGCCAAATCTAATAAAACCAACTGACTGCGTACCAAAATTATATTGATTCATTGTTGATAACAAACAATTATTAAATACTAAAAATTGTTTACATATTCATGCGTAAAAAGCAATATTGCAAGTCTGGCATGTCGTTAATTATTTCAGATATGCTAGAATTGCTTACATACATAATGTTGCTACCGCGTTGAGCATTGACTCAGATTACCTCACATGAGTCAATGTTCCACGAGGTAATTGAACATAAACTTTTATTTATGTCAGAAAATATTGCGATTATGGTATCTCACATATCTTCAATTAGGTTTCAAGTGCCAGAACCGCTTACACATATGAAGCAATTACCGCACCTAACATTGACACAGATTTACATGAGTCAATGTTCCCAGCGGCAATTGAACCTAAGTGTGCTAAAGCAATTACAACTTAATTTAATAGAAAAATTTCAAATGAAGTTTCTAAACAATAAAATATTTATATAAATAGAAGTAATACAATAGAATTTCGGAATTTCCTTCAATTCTATTTAAGACATAATACGAGCTCCAAATTTGCAGAAACAATGATGGATAATAGTTTTCATTATAATTAACTGACTCTTAGCCTATAAATGTTTGCCTTAGAGGCGATTGCTAAACATTTTTTGAATTATAGTGGAAAGACATAGCAAAAAATATTTAAAATTGACACTATCCTAAAATTATTTATAATTAAAATACAACAGTGAAACTTTGATCCTACACCTAATATGTTGTAACTTAATTCTAATAAAATGCAATCAAAAACTTTATCTTATACTAAAAAAAATTCTATAACAATGTTCCTAACCTAAGCGTTGAAACTTATCTCTAACGTAATATAGTCCCCGCAGGGGAATACTGGTCGACAAGAGCACTCTTGGAGGCTAGCATTCTTTGGGGAGTTCCGCCCCCACGTACCCGAGGAATCCCGAAGGGGAATGCTGGTCGACAAGAGCACTTTTGGAGGCTAGCAATCTTTGGGGAGTTCCGCCCCCACGTATCCGAGGAAATTCCCGCAGGGAGAATGCTGGTCGACAAGAGCACTCTTGGAGGCTGGGATTCTTTGGGGAGCGCCCCCCTCAAGGACCCGAGGATATGGGGGGCGCCGTGAGGTTCCCTCCTGGGATGACAGGTAACGACTCTGATTGGATCTGTACTACGCTTTGGACAACGAACTGGAAATGACGCTTTGGGCTGGCGGATGTGATGGTTTGGACCTAGTTGCTTTGCACAGTAGCGCCGAGGTGAAACTAGTGTGTGAATGGCTCCAATTCAACTATCATACCGTCTCCGTCCCGGTAAAACCTTGGCAGGCCTCAGAGTACGTTCGAAGCTCGCACCATTGGGTTGGTGGTGTAGGTTCGGTTGAGACGGACTCCCGATTAGCCCTGGTCTGACTCTGAGCACTTGTCCCCATAAGGGCTTGTGCCAACTCTCGCATGGCCTCCCTGCTCTGCAAAGATAACCATGGGACCAAAAAGGCGACTACACACACGAACGGAGATAGCGGCTCCGAAGGGGGACCCAACAAAACTGGAGCAAAAAAAATCAAAAGACCACAAATACCCAGAAAAAGAAACGAAAAATAATAACGACGACGCAACCAGCGGTTGCAGCCACGATGTCAACAGTACATCGCGAGCGGTAGTAACAACGACAAAAATGAAGACTAACACAACGACAGTGAAGACGGACGAAAAACGGAGAATACAGACTGAGATTCCTGTGGTGTTTGGGCGCAGGAAAAAAATGATGCAAACGCCCGCCCTATTAAGGAGAAACGGGAAACTCTGCAGTACACTTCAGGTGTTCGAGCGGTGGGAGATAACATAAAGAGCCCCGAAAATTCGATTGTCACTGCTGCGATCGTCACCGAAGCGACCGATGCAAGGGTCACAAATCCCGAAATTGCATCGAAAAATCCAGAAGCCAACGAGGAGATTACGGCACTAAAAGCAAAGAGTGACCAGACACCACGTGAATGCACCGCCAAAGTTGAAAATATGGCGGAAGTACTGCACTCGGAAATGGAACGCGATAACCTCTCCCAAGGATGGTTGCAAGGTACAAATGCGGCCCAGCGATACGAAGAAGAAAGACTACTCCAAAAAGCGGGAGATTTTCTGAAAAGAATGCAAGCTGCATGCAACTCGCCAAAAATCAGCAAAGCAGCAAAGGAAGGGCTCCTTGAACTAGAGGAGCTCCTAGATCGCATAGGGCACTATCGGAGGAGCTGGTTAAGGGCTGAAGATGAAGAGAAGGCTAAAGAGGCGCTTGGGGCGAAATCTAAAGGCGACACGCAGAAAGCTCCACCATTAAACGTCAATAAAAGAATGGCGTCTAGCCCAATCAAAGAAGATCGGGATAAAAGAAGGAAGGAAGAGGCACTTGAAGGGCATGGAAGGGGTTCCAAACAGTGCTTACAAAAGGAGCGAAGAAAGCCGCAAAAATACTCCTTCAAAAAAGCCAGAAAGTAAAGTTCGTACGGACGCCCAATTAAAAAAAGGACCTGATGCAAAGCAGGAGAGGCAGAAGCCTCGACGAAGACCCCGACAGCAGGCATTGCTTGTAAAGCCCCAAGGTGGCCGATCCTACGCGGAGGTACTGCGAAACATCAGGGGAAACGTAAGGCCCGTAACGTAAGACACCAATACGACCATTAAAGTAGTACGAACAACGCGGTCGGGCCACATACTGGTCGAATTCGGAGCAGAGGCCGGCAATAAAGATGCATTCTGTGACGTAGTAAAGAAAGTCCTCGGCAAAAGCGCAACTATAGCCCCGCTCGAGCCGATGGCAACGATCGAAATACGGGACATTGACTGCGTGACGAATCTGGCCGAGGTAGAAGAGGCCATCAAAAAGGAGTTCCCTAGCGTGGGAAGGATCAAAACGAAACTAACATCAGAAAACAACAGGGGAGAACGCATGGCCATAGTTGACTTGACCGAAAAGGACGCTGAACGATTCCTGAACAAGGGCGAAGTACGAATAGGGTAGGTTGTCTGTAGGATACGGCGAAGAGCAACGCCTCTTCAATGTTTCAAATGCCTTGGTTATGGTCACACCACACAAGTATGCAAAGGACCCGATAGGAGTTCCCTGTGTTACAAATGCGGTGAAATGGGACATAAAAGAAAAGAGTGTACGAAGGGGGCACACTGTATTCTTTGCAAGGATGCTGATCCAAAACCTGATTTTGGACACGTCTTGGGATCAGGAAAATTCCGGGTGTTCCAAGAAGCCCTAGCCAAGGCAAAATCAGAACTTCGATGACCCGCATCCTGCAGCTAAACCTACACCGCAGCTCAACCGCCCAAAATCTGCTTGAGCAGTTTGCGAGGGACATGAAAGCCGACTTCTTGCTGCTGAGTGAGCAACACCATAATAAAAGTCCTGCATTATGGTACTCTGATGAAACTGGTACTGCCGCTATCTGAGTTCGGAACAGTGACTTTCAGGCGGAGAGTTGTGGACGGGGGGATGGTTTCGTGTGGGTTTGGTGCTCAGGGATCACCTTCTTTAGTGTGTACCTAACGCCGAACGAATCGATATCATCTTTCCAAGCCAAGCCTAATGCTTTGGAGGGCGCTGTCTCGAACGCAGAGGGCAAAGTGCTCGTTGGGGGCGACTTCAATGCTAAAGCAATCGAATGGGGCATGCGTCAGACGGACCCGCGGGGAAAACGAGTCCTGGGAATGGCGGCCAGGATGGCCCTCGTCGTACTGAACTCCGGAAACACGCCGACTTTCCGCCGTATTGGCTGTGAGGGAACCATACCGGACGTGACATTCGCCTCGGAGTCCTTAGTACGGAGGATACACAACTGAAAAGTATTAAAGGACTACTCAGCCAGTGATCATCAGTGCATTCTGCTTGAGATAAGTGATGCTGTCTCCCGACGTCCGTGCTCTCGGCCTTCTACAACTGGATGGAACATCGGAAGGATGGTCGTCGAGAGGTTCGTCAAGGTTCTCACAGCAGGTGAGCCGCTGCAAGGAGTTTCGGAGGGGATGGAAGAACTGGCAGGTCAAGACGTGGTGGACTCTACTATGAGCATCATTACGACTGCTTGCTGCGCTTCTATGCCCCGTCGAAGACCCCGGCACGGCAAGTCCTCAGTGTACTGGTGGTCTACTGAAATCGCTGAAAAGCGGAGGGAGTGTCACAAGCTTCGGCGTGAGGCTCAACGGGCGCGGAACCGTGACGAGGCATGCAACCAGGTGGCAACATATAAATCGGCCAGGAAATGCCTTCGCAAACTGATCAACAGTAGCAAGGCTCGCTGCTGGCAAGACCTAGTGGACAATGCGAGCAAGGATCCGGGGAAATTTGGTGCCCTACGGAAGCCTTGTATGCATGACGCGGAAAATATGGACGCGATAGTGCAGGGACTCTTCCCCGCCCATCCCGTCCGTGTTGACGCTGTCCATGGTGAAACAGCAGTCGAGTGCCCACTCTTCACACAGCTGGAACTGGAGGAGGCAGTCCTCTCCTTGAAAGCGAGGAAGGCTCCAGGTCCAGATGGTGTTCCAGCTGAGGTGTTGCGGCTCGTCTATCACCATTGTCCAGACTTGCTGCTCAGCACAATCAACGCTTGCCTACGGGACGGGGTTTTCCCGGTACAATGGAAGGTGGCGAGGGTCGTGCTGATCAGTAAGGGGAAGGAAATCCCGAATCGCCGTCTGCATACCGCCCGTTATGCATGCTAGATGCGGCTGGAAAAGTGCTAGAGAAACTCATCAAGGGAAGACTCACTGACGCGATTCGTGCTGCTGGGGACCTATCTCCTCGGCAGTACGGCTTTAGAGCAGGACGTTCTACCATTGATGCGATTGCAGAGGTGGTGAACGCGGTCCAAAAGGCAGAGGCATATAGTCGCACCAAGCGACGGATCGTCCTGTTGGTGACACTCGACGTCAGGAATGCCTTTAACTCCGCTAGATGGTTGGATATTCTGGACACGCTGGAAAACTCTTTTCAAGCTCCAGAATATCTAATGCGGCTTTTGAGGAACTACCTAAAGGACCGCAGCCTGCTCTACGACACGACACAGGGCCAACGAAGGATGGAAATTACATCGGGTGTTGCCCAGGGATCTATCCTTGGTCCGGACCTGTGGAACGCGTCTTACGACGGGCTACTGAGACTTGAGATGCCAGATGAGTCGCGCTTGGTCGGCTATGCGGATGATGTTGCGGCTCTAGTCGCTGGACGCACCGTTGAACAACCGCAACTTAGGCCAGGTATGCTAATGCGCCGAGTGAGGGACTGAATGACTGCTCACGGGCTCAGTTTAGCACTGGAGAAAACCGTAGTGGTCATCTTGACAAAAAAGAGAATCCCTAGAGTAAGGATGATCAGTATTGGAGATAAACAGATCGAATCGAAGCCAGCGGTGAAGTACCTGGGGCTACTGATCGACTCGAAGATGAGTTTCTCTGAGCGAATCAAGGCAACGGCTGAGAAGGCTGCTTCAGGAATATCAGCCCTGACTTATGGCCAACGTAGAGGGACCCAGCCCACCAAGAAGACGCCTCTTGATGAGTGCTGTAGGGTCAGTGCTACTGTACCGAGCAGAGATATGGGGCGACGCTCTCAGCAAGGAGGTATACCGAAAACGTTTGGCACAGGTACAGAGAAGGGGAGCACTGAGAATCGCATCTTCGTATCCAACAGTCTCTGATTCGGCAGTGAGAGTGATTGCAGGCATGATACCTGTTGCTCTCCTTGCTAGAGAGCGCCGCGCTATTTACCTGCGCCGAAACGAGGATGCGAGGGAGATAGTTGTCCGCGAGGAGAGTCAGCGCTAACGATTGGCAGCCGTCTTGGGTGAATTGCACGAAGGGAAGGTGGACTGCGCGCCTCATCCCGGATGTGAGACCGTGGCTAAATCGAAGGCATGGTGAGACTGACTTCTATCTGACCCAGCTTTTGAACGGGCACGGGTGTTTTCAGTCTTACCTGCACAAGATCGGTAAGTCACGGTCTCCCGATTGTCGGTTTTGCCCAGGAAAGGAGGACAATGCCTGTCATACATTTTTTACGTGTACAAAATGGGTCATGCTGCGAAGGGAACTCTACAGGGAGACGGGAGAGCTCACCCCGGATAATATAATTGCGGTGATGCTCGAATTGGTTGACAAATGGAACCAGGTGGCACATTAAGCTCGGGCAGTCCTAAAATATAAAAGGGACTCATAGCAGCCGGGGGCGCTGGGCTCGGGGATCGCTCTTCTGGCATTTCCTCTTCCTCTCTCCCCTCCCGCTAGGAAAGGGACTCCCCAGCTTGAAGGCGCCCCACGGCTTAAGAAAACGAGACCTAGTCCGAAGTAATGTGTCAAACGGTTCCAGGCTGGGTTCTCAGGTTGACAGGGGAGGTGTTTAGTGAGTAGTCCAGTCACTCTGTGCATAAATAGCATTCACCTCCCTACCACAAAAAAAACCAAACGTAATATAGTACACATAACATATACCTAATCTATACCTAATTTTCAACACAAATAAACAACAACACTAAATGTAGCAATAATGAGCTGAAACTCAAAAACTAAATAACGAAAAACACCAAAACTGAAAATAAACACGAATAATTTAGACATTGTCATTCAGCCACCAATACCTGGATTGTGCCGTCTCGATTCGATCAGCTTCAACGAATCTAGCAAATGAGTATCTCCATTGGAATTGTTGGTCTCGTGAACTCGAACTCGGAGGATATTTTATCTTCTTATCGGTGGCCCGTCGATATATGTGATAAATGATTGGGACGCCGTCAGAATCAAAAACGTATCGATTCATGTCCAAATACACGAATGCTTCTGGAGGAATGAAGCCAGTAGCGAGGCAAGTCGCTATATACCCGTCTGTAGGGTAGAACGGCTGTGAAATCCAAGGGTTTTCACTCACAGTCACAGATCTTGCGATATGATTCCGAAAAAGTTTCAATATGAAGATATCGACCCTCGTCACTTCAGCAGTTTGATAAATTCTTCTATTCGATATATAATGTTTCCAATCCGTTTCAGGCTTTCTGTACAAACCAGTACATGCACGAAGACATTTCCTTTCGAAAACTATTAATTTTTCCATAGTACTAGCACTCTGGTTGTACCAGATCTGACATCCATATGTCAAAACTGGTCTAACCAGAGTCTTGTAACAGATAATTTTGACCTTTTGATCAATGTATTTGGAATGAAAGAGTTTTCGTAGAGCCATGATTACTTTGAGTGCCTTACTGAGCATGATTTTCACATGTTCAGTATAGTACAGATACTGATCGAGATAAACACCGAGGTATCGAACACAAGATTTATGTGGAACTCGTTCTAGACTACCCTCGCCAGCCATTATGTGGAAATCTTTTCAATTACGTTTCAGGTCTTGACTGACCCCCTGTAGAGTTGTCCGAAACAAGATTGTTTCATACTTTTGCGTATTGATTTTCGTTCGCCAATTGTCAGTGTACAGCTGTACATCATTGAACATTTTTTGGAGATTGCTCTGAACTATTGTAGCTTTTCGGTCTGCCGTATAGATGATCAGATCATCAGCAAACGCTACCAATGATCGCGTTGGCGAGACGTTAAAATCAAAGCCGTTCAATAGCTTGCGAATGAAGATTGAGGAGAGCAGAGGCGCAGTAACTGTTCCCTGCTGTAGACCATTCAAGACCTTGAACTCGCGCATTGTTGTCAGATTTCCATCAGTTACAACAAACGATTTCCCGTATAACATATTACACATCATGGCGACAAGGTGTCTGGGGAACTTGTCCTGAAGGAGTTTAAAAACTAGTCCATCTAACCACACCGTATCGAAGGCTTTCTCCATATCAATGAGACATGCTCCAACACATTGTCTATCATTTAGATTCCAACAGATGTCTGAGGCTACTTTCGTTATTGCATGTGTCGTGGAATGCCTGGCACGAAAACCAAATTGGCAATTCGGCATCAACTCATTTTCCTCAATGTGAGCATTTAATGCTCTGTTGAGTATCACTTCAAACACCTTGCTAATGTTAGGCAGCAAGCTGATTGGGCGATAGCTGTTAGGGCATGAAGATTCTTTTCCTTTCTTCAAGATCGGAAATACATTAGCCTTTTTCCACTCAGTGGGAAGTATGAATTGCTCAACATGTTGTTGAACAATATGCAATAATTCCTAATAGCAACCTCAGGCAAATGTCGGAGAACTACATTTGGAATACCATCAGTACCACATGATGTCTTGTTGTTTATATTGCGAAATATGAAACACAAGTCTTCATAGCTGACAAAATAATCAATAAGATCCAAGCTCGGCATAAGGTCGCATGTCAATGTTTCATTGAAATGAAGAATTCATTAGCCGTTCAGGCTTGATTTGAAGTCGGAAACTTTTGCTTCAACGACCTCTGAAAAAATTTCGTTCCCTCTCTCAGGGTTTGGTAGATGAACCAATTCAAAATGTGTTCCAATCAGGGCAAGTTTATGCAAGGTATCACATATAATCCTGTTTCCATTTCTATCCGGAGTCGTACTATCAATTTCGATACCAGCCCTATCGAGAAGATTTATCTCATCACTAGTGACTTCAAGATTCGATACCTTCACTCGAGACTTCTTGCGGAATATGCTTTTCACTTTCGCGAACACGCCGTCTGGGTCCTGTGGGCTAATACCCCTCAATTTTTCCGCCCATTGATTGCTGACCTCACTCCTGAAGTATGACCGGATTAAGTTCCGGACATTCTTCAGGTGTAATTTCAACAAAGCCAACGAGGGATGGTTGTAGTCCAAAAATCATCGATAAATATTGTTGACGCGTGTGAGAAGAAGGCTTTTCAATCTTTTCAACCTTGCGATGGTTGGTGTTTCATATCCTTCCATATTGTTTTGATGTTTAATCTTGGGAACTACTTTCTCAATCGTTTCCAACGTCAGCTTCTCTAACTTCGACAAATAGACATCTCATCTATTTCATCGTTAGTTAGATTTTTGTCATTAGGAACCATTGAGAAAGAGTTGCCACCATCAGAAGGAGGACATTGCTTCTGGTACTCCCGATTAAACTTCTTTTGAAACTTTCCCCAGTCTGTTTTTTTGAAGTTCAACCAATGATTTTCATGTTGAACTGGAATGAGGAAGAAATTATCCCTGTGATGATTGATTTCCATTACGATTGCGTTATGGTCGCTATCAGAAGGAAGCATCGGCAGTTTCCGTTGAGGACTATTAAAGTTGAATTCGAGTCTTGCGTCAGCAATGCAAAGGTCCAAATATGAATTTGTCCTAGGGTATGTTGGGAACTCCGACCCATATAGATTGCACCTGTATTCAATTTGGTTCTCTGTTATCCACGATTTCAGGAATACACCTCTAGGATTATTGGTGGCGTTCAGCCATGATGTATGCTTGGCGTTCAGGTCACCAGCAAGAATATAATAGTTATGCAGCCTGTTCAATTCGAGTATTTCAAACAAGGAATTGAGCTCCTCCTTGAGCTTGAGAACAGTTCCACCAGTTGCATAGGCAGAGATAACGATGAGGTTATCCCCACCTGGCAGTGAGATTTTGATAACGGACACTTCAAGAGATTCAAAGCTTTTGAATTCGACTTTTTCAATATTTTGGAAACCATAGGTTCTTCGAACCAATATCCCGGTGCCACCTCTTCCATCACCTGTCACCCTATCGTTTCTTACGAACTCAAAATCCTTGAATGTCATGGAGTGCCATGAACTGAGGTGGGTTTCGGTTAGAAGCAGGATGTCAGACTTTTGTCTGGCAATGAATTCAAGGAGATAATCACGCCGATGTAAAGTAACAATGGAGTTGACGTTGACCGAGATGAGACGAATCCTATCCGTGGGAATGTGGCTGGATGACAAATTATTTTGAGGCATTTGAAAGCCCTAAACGCTGAAAAACAATGTTAATTTTTGAATCTTGTTTATCGATTCGCTCTGATAAGGAATTTAGTTGCTGATAAATTTTAAGGAGCAGCTCATTATTGCCACTTACATTATTCATTTTATTTACATTGTCTGCTGGTCCTCTCGCAGCAAGTGCAAATGACACCCCGGGTTGGTAGGTATCACACTGCGGTGTGCTTGACTTTGTTTCGGAGTGACTTTGATCTTTGCATCTTGATACCGGGGGCATCCTCGATATGATGCTGGATGACCAAAGGCACCGCAATTCACACAATATAGTTTTTCTTTTGGCTCCGCCTGAGCCAATTTGCACTCGCCGGGAGCATGAATGTCTTTGCATTTAACACACCTATATTTCATGGCGCAATTGGCAGCCAAATGCCTGAATCTTTGACACCTGTAGCACTGGTTGACCTCACTTTTCTGGAGGCGTTCCCACCCCACCACGCGGAAGTTCGGGTACCGCATTTTTTGCAGGTTACTTGAACTACTTTTGCTGGAAATCTGGACTAAGTAGTGAGGCAAGTTTTTGCGCTCCACAATCGATCTCCTTGTTGCAAAGTTTTTAACTGAAATAAATTGTATTTCTGGTGCAACTTCTTGGAGCACCTGAAGGAGATCGACTGTGTCCTCACCACAGTCCAGACCCTTCAATAAAAAGGTTTGGTTTCTTTCGCTTTTTGGGGTGTATGTAAAATGCGGAACATCTCCAGAATTTAAGACAATTTTTGTTGCCTGAAAATCAACCAACGACTTAGTCCTAATTATCAATTTATCGGCATTGACTCTTTTTATCTCAAAATCTTTTAGCTTATTTTCGGCTGCCAAAAGCCGAACCATATCTTTGCCCGTTTGCCCAAATACATTGATTGGTGGGACTTTATCTTTGTTTTTATTAATCTTAACGGACGGACCAGCAGACACACCTTTTGGTTTTTTCTCCCTATTTTTAATTTTAAGTTACTCTATGAACACATTATCTAACTTAGAAGTTTTGCTTGGATCCTCTTCAATGCTCATCGGGTCTTCAAGTCCAGCTAGCGCTGCATAGTAATTTCTGCTGTCGTTCGCGCCGCCTGCGCTGAGGACATCCTCTTGATCAGCTTCTTCCTTTGGCTTTTTAGTTTTCTTGTCTTCGGTTTTTGAATTTGCTTGTTGGCCTTTCTTGATTTCTTTAACTATGTTGAAAGTTAAAGTTCCAATGAGTGCTTCTAATGATTTGACTCGAAGCTTGAGTTCTTTATTTTCTTTTTCAATTTTGTCAGCTTTCTCTTTATCTTTGATCAGCTGCTCGATTTCGATTACTGACAGAATTGTCGGTTTTTCTTCTTTATTCTCGTAACTTCTTTTAAGCTTTTTTTCGCCCGTCATCATTGGCGATGGGCATGATCCTTCCGATTGATGGCTGAAGCCATCGGGCTCCTCCATCTCGTTGCTTTTGCAGCGAGACTAGAGGGAATGTTCTCAGACCGGGACTTCCCTTGAACGTATTTCCACTTTTGATATTTCTTCAGAGAATGAATTTCAGGTATTCGATAAATGCTCGAATAATTCGACGGTGATGGTTTTCCCAATAAAATTAAAATTTGCTTTTGACTGGCTCGTAAAAAAAATATTACAATTGTTTGAAACTGACTTTTGTGAAAAATTAATTAATTTTTAAAATTAATGCCAGGAGCGATTAAAAACACGTCTACCCGCAACGAGTGCTACACGTAGAATTTACTTTTTGACACTTATTGGCTTAAAATATTGTCTAGGTATCTGCGCAGCAGATACTAAAATTGTATTTCTTAACATTTCTCAAGCAAATTTAGATACCTGATTTGGTACAAGTTGCTTAAGCAATTTCAAGCAAATTTTCAAATGATGATTCTAAACATATATAATAAAAACTGCTATTTATTTGATTTACATAATTCAACATTACGTTTTATGAAGAACATTGCACTGCGCTTATTAACATACTCTTAAGTAAAGAGGAAAATTGTTAAAAAAAAATACTTAAAATTTGTAATTTAATATGTACAATATAAACGTGTTTACTGACTATACATACATTATAAAAATATTGTAAACTATTGTATGGGGCCATAAATTCCAACAAATGTATTCTTTGAAATCACCAGTCTCATATTGCGTCTAATTTCATTTCCGCCTTTCAAAGAGCTTTATTTTCCTAGCATTATTTTCTATAACAATAATCTATTGGGCTCTTTCACACGGAAATGGTAAAAACCTATATCCAAACAGGTTTCGCGCTTACGCCCTTATGTTTACACGTTGCATAGTTCAGCCAACCTATTTTTGTATACGATACACGTCTTGCGAGTGTATGTGTCAAAAGGGTCATTTGATCGTTAAACATCGCGCGGACAACATGAGAGCGAAAACAGAGGGATAAGCGATTGAGAATTTGTTCTAGGCTTGAATTGTGCACGAGGTAATAAAAACTGGAATGAAAAATGTATTTTATGATTGTTAAAGTTTGTCGATTCAAATTTATCTCTTGGATTTATTTGGATCCTCCGTGTTTTTCCGCTTTCTGAAAATATATTCCAAATTTGAATTCCTTTTTTAGTCGCATAACTTGCTTATCATAATGTGATTCTATGAAGATTATGCGTACTGTTAATTGTCTATGGATTCACAATAGGCAATTTAACTTTATTGAGACCGTGATATTCGTCGTGTTGTTTCCTGAAACTGAACATGGCCTCCGCTTTTATAAATTTATTAATTAACGCGTAGCTTCTCGCGTCCACGCATCCATTTTAGCACGCAAAATAAAGAAAGGCAATCGTTTCATGGCGACTACCTTCTTCACCGAATGTTCAATTCGGAATGATTACCGGCGTTTGTATAAAATTTCCCCCACCAAATGATCAACAAAATGCGTTTGTATATGTGCGTTACGCTCGTGCACCCTAAAAAATGTTGGCATGTTTTTACCATCAGGTCCCCTCAATGCCTCTCACTCTTCTTGCCCATATAACCTGTTTAACGCTCACTTTTAACGCTGCGTCTGAAAAAGCCCATTCTATTGAGTGGTTGACACTGGTTCCAAAAAGTATCATTTTACAGTCGAAAAACTATTTATTTTTCACTCTATGACTAAACTTAAGATTTGAAAGTAACACGACTATAATAAAAAATCAACTAATCAAACACAACATAATAAAATATATTTCACAATTTCCGAATACTTTCTAGTAGCACTGTATTATTTTCTTCTGTACACTTGTTTCTGCCACTTGTTCCATCCGCGAAGTTCAAAACCGCAACAGCAGATAAGTTCGATGGTTCCTTTTGTACAATGAAACAAAACCAATCTTCTTGCCCACAATTCCCTTAACAAAAACTTTTGTTTTCAACGTCTCTCTTTTCAACAGTAAACATGACCTCATTTCTGTTTGTGCCATTATCAATTGTTTGTTTACATACGGCCATTCGCATTCCAGCTGATCGGTTTGGCATTTTGCTTTCTGCCGATTCGCACATGTTGTTGCAAAAAACTCAAAAGGTGATTGACCTTGCGGCGAAATTGCTGTCTAAGTTCGTATACAAATCGGCTTTATTTCGGGCTATCCGCAAGAAATGTCAGCGCTACTGTCATTGTGTCAACACATCGAATTATATAATCGTAGAATTTAACACGCATTCTCCGTCGTTCGGTAGGAAAACTAGAAAGATTATGTGAGAAGTGTGTAAAATCTCCTATATTTTATTTCATAGTTGTATTTAATTAAAAATAAAGTTACAAGCATGCATAAAGTGTCTGATGTGTAAGTTGCGTCGCTAAATTTGCGACTCACTTGAATGGTGTCTAGCCTGCCACAATACTTTTAGTGTTCTGGAGGTGAATTGTCCGCAATCCAATCGATTTTGTGCTCAAGTCAGACAGAAAAGTGTTCCGCAGTTAATGTTGTGTCGAAATCTGGTGAAAATCTTTTTAAACTGAGTGATTTCAACGGAAAATGTCGTACACTGAGTTGGAGAGCGGCTACCAAGATTTGAAACAGGCGAATCGACCGGGGTTTTATGTTGGACACGACGGCAACGTGATTTCTTTAGGACGGGTAAATATTATCCATTTTTCCTGCGAATACTTAGTTACATTGTATACATCTCCATCAATTCCGCAGTCACATTCATTCGTGCAGATCTTTGAGTGAATTAAAATTATAAATATATACTTTGATATCTAAGGTCATGTAAAAATAGAGTCCTGACTCGTAGTCTGGCGGTGTCGCCATCATTTATTGATTTGCTTTGCAAAAATAAACCTGAACTTGTGTTGGGGCACTTTGCAAGTTATTGCGCTGCTAACGCGTTCCTCGTTTGCGTTACGTTGTTCGCAGTAACCAAACAGCGACAGGAAATTGAAGGAAAGCTAATTACATTTGATACGATATTATACAACTTTACTCGATTAACATCCATCAAAGGTTATTTTGGAAATAAGGGCACACCTTTGTTATTAACAGTTGCGTGTTGAGCACATAAAATTCAAATTTGAGAGTTTTCATGGGCGAAATTCTTTCATTTCCTCCGTAAGAAGGAAAGTTATTTGCTTTTTATACGGCACAGTAGTTTTGAAACCGATATCTGTCTGCTTGATCTCTAAATTCCAAAAAGTGGTGTAAATTTTCTTCGCCAAGAAAGCTCTAGCAACTATATTCGTAATTCCTATGAAATGCACGAATGCCTCATAGCTAATTCTTTTCATAACAGGATGGAAAATTTCCCTTCGCCTTCTAACACACCCACCGTCTTTTTGAAAGTTCGGGTTAGAGTCAAGGCTGCCTACGACTAACAAGTGACTCGTAATCTTGAATAAATTTTTCATGTGACCGAATCTCTGAAGCTTAAGATAGCACAAAAAGTCACAATTATTTGATGCATTTATCTAACTGTCAAGGTGGACTCCTAAGTATATGAAGCTATATGCAATTTTAAATTGGCCAGGTCTATCTTTTGCCAAACTGGCGACAAACTGGCAAACTTGCTTCTGATGATATATTTGCTTGATGTTTAGCAAAATACAATCTATTGCGACTACGATGTTTCACCTGCAGATGTTGAACACAAAAATATTATTCATCCGGAAAAATTAATAATAAAATAAAAACTAGAAAAACATATTATTCTCTCTGTAACCCATAATTGCTCACATTTGTATGCCAGATGTAAGACTTGATGATAGTTCGTTTACCGATTTTCACTTTTAACTTATCTCAAGCGCTTTTCTATTTGGCTTACATTTGCAAGCTTTCAATGTGGCATGAGTCGATATAACGGTGAGAACATGGTATATGATCTTTCGCTTGCTTACAGATTTCTTAAGAGAAATTTGCCTATTTGTGGAGAGTATCTTATATATATATATATATATATATATATATATATATATATATATATATATATATATATATATATATATATATATACATATATATATATATATATATATATATATATATATATATATATACATATATATATATATATATATATATATATATATATATATATATATATATATATATATATATATATATATATATATATTGTCGCGTGCTATGGTTAGCGGCCAATAATTTTAATGTTCTAGGAAAGTGAAAACACATTCTTTTAAATTAAGTTAAAAGAGTTTATTTACAAAGAATGCACAATCATGAATTTCACTATTTTACAAATCGCATTTTTACTGTCTATCAACTTTATATTTCAACTGTCTATATCACAAAAATCACTTCACTATTACTCAATCAATATCGCCTTTACTTCACGCTCCACTCTATCGCAGTTTTACTATCGCGGTTTTACTATTCCCCCCATCCATTCAGCTCGTCTTTATATAAGGTCTCTAGTCATTCAATCCATTTCTCGTACATTGGCGAATGTTCTGACGAGAACTACCTGGAATATTCGAGCAATTCTGAGTGGCCGCAGTGACTCATTTTCGAATGTTGATCACGAATCTACTTGGTCCATTCTTGTTTCGAGTACATTCGCTTATTGATCATGATGTTGTTAATAGTTGCGAAGACAATTGCAACAGTAGCTCGCAGAATTATTTGCACATGTTACACTGCCCCCACCTCAGTTCTTTTCGCCCCGAAAAGATGCGTCGCCAGTTCTCGTCAAGTCTCCCTGGATGTAATATGGGGCAAAACGGTCCAGGTGCACGATTTTCAGTTTGGCCCTCGGCTTATGGTGTTCTTGTATGCGATATACGACGCTGTTGATTCGCTTTGTAACCCGGTATGCTCCCTCCCAATTATTCTGCAACTTCGCGCACCTACCCTTCCGCCGTTGTGGATTGTATAGCCACACCAAGTCATCTTGCTGGAAGACAGTAGAATTTGCCTTTAGATCATACCCGGTCTTCATGCGGTCAGTAGCCGATTCGAGGTGTTTTTGGACTGTCCGATGTATCTGGTTCAATCGTTGCCTTAGTTCACTTGCGTACTCCGAGATCGTTTGGGGTTTCTCAGGGGGTGTTCCGAACTTTATATCGGCTGGCAGACGAATAGTCTTTCCAAAAATGACTTTGGCTGGGGCTTCATCCATCGATGTATGTTCGGCAGCTCTGTACGCCATCAAGAATAATGGGATGTGACGGTCCCAGTCCCTTTGATTCTCGTCAACCATCTTGGCCAGGTATTTACTAAGTGTGCCGTTGAAATGTTCGACCATTCCGTCGGATTGGGGATGCAGCGGTGTTGTCCTCGTTTTTCGTATTCCCAGCAGCTCGCACATTTCGCCAAAAACTAGTGACTCAAAGTTTCGGCCTTGATCCGAATGTAGTTTACAAGGTACGCCGTACCTACTGACCCAATTTAACACTAGCTGTTCGGCTACAGTAGTTGCTTCTTGGTTGGGAATGGGGTAGACCTCGGGCCACTTGCTGAAATAATCGGCCACAACCAGCGTATATCGACTTCCCCATTCGGATTCAGGAAAGGGTCCTGCAATATCAACAGCAATCCTTTCAAACGGTACTCCCACGTTATAGGTGTGCATTTGTCTTCTCAGTCTTCATTTTGGACCTTTGACGGAAACGCAAATGGTGCATCTGCGACACCAGTCCTCTACGTCTTCTGTAGCGTGGAGCTAGTAAAACCTTCCCCGTGATTTCGCTAAGATCTTGTTAACACCAAGATGGCCTCCCGAAGATCCTTCGTGCATTCCCTTAACCACCTCGTGGATTCGGCTTTTGGGAAGTATAGTTTGCATCCTATAGGAGCTGCCATCCGCAGTTTTCCATTTCCACTTGAGTACGCCACCCTCCACCTGCAGGGGGTTCCATTGTGCCCAATAACTTTTCAGAGTGGCGCCATGCATCGAAACGTTCTTCCACTCAGGTCGCCCGGTTGTCTCCTTCCATACGAGTAATGGTCCGATGCCTTCATCGGCTAGCTGGGCACTTCGAATCTCCTCCAATGACCAATCTTCATCGGATTCGGCCGGTATCAGTCGCAGATCAACGGTCGGCTCCTTTTCCTCAATCCGTCGGCAATGCTTGCAGTTAGCTGGACATGGACGGCGCGATAGTCGATGAACGATTTCGTAGTAGTATGATTGCAATCTTTCGATCCATCACGCAACTTGTCCCTCAGGGTTTTTGAAGCTAAGCAGCCATCTCAGCGATGCATGGAACAAATTTCTGGCCATATAGATACTTGTGAAACTTCTTGGTGGCCTCTATTATAGCCAGTAGCTCCTTCCTGGTCACGCTGTAGTTCCTCTCACTTTTTGATAGAACTCGACTTTAATACGAGAGGACTCTTTCTTCGCCATCGATCTGGTGGGAGAATACAGCTCCAATCTTGCTGTTGCCCGCATCGGTGTCAACTACAAATATTTTTCCGGATTTTAGATATGCCAGCACGGGTGGTTTATTCATTCCAGACATACGAACGATTTTTCTCGGTTAGCTGATGGAGACACTTAGCTATTTTGGCAAAGTCTTTGACGAAACTTCGATAGTAAGTCACCATACCCAAAAAACTTCGTAGTTGGCGCTTGTTATTTGATGTTGGCAAGCTTTTCACGGCTTCAATTTTCTCAGGGTCTGTTTTGACCCCTTCTGCTGATACCACATGTCCCAGGTATTTTACTTCAGCTGCGAAAAAATACACTTGTCGGGACTGAGTTTCAAATTCGCCAGTCGCAATCAGGAGAAAACTTCTTCTAAGTTCCGCACATGATCTTCGAACGTTCTCCCGATAACAATGATGCCATCTAGGTACACCAAGCAGGTCTTCCAGGTTAGGCCTTGTAGCACGTATTCCTTCAGGCGTTCGAAGGTTGCTGGAGCATGGCAAAGCCCAAATGGCATCACCACAAATCGCCACAATCCGGTCCCAACTGAAAATGCGGTTTTCTCTCGGTCCTCCTTGTCGATTTCCCCCTGCCAGGAGCCACTCTTGAGATTGAGTGTAAAACCCATTTTGCGTCGGCTAAAGTGTCCATGATATCGTCGATGCGTGGAAGCGGCTAACTATCTTTCTTAGTGACGTCGTTAAGCTGCCTATAGTCGACACAAAAACGAGTGCTACCACCCTTTTTCTCTCCTAGAACTACTGGCACGGCCCATGGACTGACAGAAGGTTCGATAGCATCTTTTTATCCGTATCCAAGACCAGTGCGCTCACTTCTCCTTGTTTGGCTATAGGAAGACATCTCGGTGCTTGTCGAATCGGCTCGGCTACCTGTGTATCTATGACGTGAGTTACCATACTCGTTCGGCCTTGGTCATCCGAGCTTGTTGAGAAGATGTCACTGTACTTGGTGTCTAGATCAGAGGCTTGCTTGAATAGCTGCACTGGTAATTTGGTCTGCTTCAATATTTCAGACGTAAATTCCCAGGCTTTGTCTGTGGCGTGCGTCCTTTTCCAACGGTGGTGAGTAGCTTCCAAAGAGGTAATGGTGGAAACGTGCTGGCAGCTGCCGATGACTTCTCCCGCTTTGATGCGTGTGGTTGAGTCTGCGGGATTAAGGACTTTAACCGGCACCTATCCGTTCCTTATAGATCTCACAAGGCTTCGCCCTACAATCAAACTGCGCAATGCCGACGTCTTCGTTGGCTATATAAGATAAGATCGGTGCTCTCCAGAATCATCATCAAGCTTGGCCCACACAATACTCTCGGAAGATTTCGGTACATCAATGTCTACCACATTCTACTACCACATTTATTTTGGGAATTTGGACGCTGGAATCCTCCATCAAAACTTCGACATTCCGCCATTTCAATTCCCGTTTGCCCAAATCCAACGTGATTCCATGCGGTCGCAGAAAATCCATTCCGAGGATGCAGTCATCCGTAATTTTCGCGACCAGAAACTTATGTCGGAACCCAAGGTCTCCCAACTGTATCTGGAGGTTGACCTCTCCAATGTTCCCGTAGCTGTCCGTAGTGAAAAAATCCTGCCCCTGTGAATTAGTGGTTGCCTCACTAGGTCTGGTCGGATAATCGATAGGATTGCAATGTTCTCCGTCAACTTGACCCGGAAGGCATGAGTCTGCTTCTCCTCGGTGTAGTCTTGACACGGTGATGGTGGTGCTGGGGACGTCGATCCACCTAGTCAACCTCTGCCCAATGAAGTCCCCACATCGGTTTGAAGGGCTTCCATTCTGGGTCCCTGACTTGGTCTGGATCTCCACCATCCTGGACAATAGCTCGGTTTTCTTCGCGCCTTGCAATCTCTTTGCAGGTGCCCCTTCTCACCGCGATTCGAGCATCTAAGCGCACCACTTACCTGGGGCTCTTGTTCAATTTCCACGCGCTCACGCCTGCACTCGTCTGTCACTACCTCGTGAACCGATGCCGTAGCTGTGACCGATAAATCTGCTTCAGATGATCGTCTCCATAACGCATGTCAAGCACATTCGTTATAGCAGCCAAGTTTGACTGCAACTCAACGGGGATATTCTGCAAAAGCTCGGCAGCTGGGCCTCTTAGAGCATTTATTAATGCAGTTGCTCGTTCCTACTCATTCCAGTGGTTTACCCTAGCGGCGGCTTCAAACTGTATTTTGTAAATACTCCAGACCGTCTGTCCGTCGAATATTGGTGCTTTCAAATTTCTAGATGTGCCTTGCGCTGAGGTTATAAACGGGGCTACTGAGGTGGTTACTACTGCCTCCGCTGCTTCCAATTCCTTTTTCATGTTTTTCATCTCATGGTTGACTCTCTCCTCGACCTGGCGAAGCTTCTCCTCGACGCATTTCATTTGGTCACTCAGACTACCGAGTTCCGCTTTTATTTCGGTTGACTGTTTTTGCAAGTCGGCCTTGATTTCGATTGCTTGTTAGTCTAGCTTCGTTGACTGCTTTTCCAGCTTCTGTGTGATGTCTGCCTTGATTTTGAATGCTTGTTGGCCGAGCTTCGCAGTTAAACTGGATCAATGTCGTCGCTGCTCTTGCTGCATCAGCATCAACATTTGCATCAGCTAATTTTCTGGTTCCTTTGATTTTGGTGCTTCTGCTTCTCTGCCTTCTGTGTCTTCTTCCGCATCTGAGGACTGAATCGAATCTAGATACACGCCTTCCGACTCGATCGCGTCACGCGAGCGTGCAATCAGTGTGGCCTTTGTACCTTGCGTAGCCAGATTACGCTGTTCCAACTCCTCCTTAAGCTTCGATATGGTCAATTCATTAATTTGTAAATGTAAGTTTCGTGGCTTTTTTATTGTTTTTTCCCCACCAGTTTCCACGTGACATTTCACTATTGTGCACTTTAAACATGTTTAAAAGCTTTCACTTTCAAAATTTTCATTCTCACTTCTGACCACTGCGTGTTCCGGTTTCCGGCCAATAATTTTAATGTTCCGGGAAAGTGAAAACGCACTGTCTTTTAAACTAAGTTAAAAGAGTTTATTTATTAAGAATGCACAATAATTAATTTCACTATTTTATAAATTTACTTTTCACTTGTCTATCATTTCATGTTTCAACTGTCTTCACGAAAATATCTTACTTCACTATCAATCAATATCGCCTTCCACTATCGCGGTTTTACTATTACCCCTGTTCATTCCATTTGTCGTATGTTGGCGAATGTTCTGACGAGAACTACCTGGAATATTCGAGCAATTCTGAATACCCCCAGTGACGTCACTTTCAGATATTGATCATGGTTCCACTTGGTGGATCCTTGTGCTTTCGAGTACATTCGTTTATTGATCATGATGTTATTAATAGTTGCGACAACAATTTCGACATAGTGTATATATATATATATATATATATATATATATATATATATATATATATATATATATATAGATAAATATACATATAAAGGGTGATTCATAACAAGTGTACACATGTGAATGGGCCTTAACTCTTATTTATCACCAACTTCAGGTCCATATATTGAGAGATTATGACAGTTTGGTCATTTACAATTCTAACCATGGCGTCAAACACATCAGCCGAACGTTTTATTATTGTTAAAACTTTTTACAAAAATAATGAATCACCAGTGCAAACATTTCGCGCTCTACGTGAAATCGAATAATTTCACGAAATGAACCCATAAATTGGCCGGCGAGAACGTGAGATTTGACTCCTTGTGACTTCTTCCTTTGGGGATTTCTGAAGGATCGTGTTTACGCTGATGCTCCCCAGACTACTAAAGCATTTAAAATCAATATTCGAGCCAACATACGCCTAATAACGCCAGAAATGTGCAAAAATATCATCGAAAATTACAATCATCGTTTGATAGTCTGTTGTGCAGAACGAGGTGCACATATGCCCGAAGAAATGTTTCATATTTAATTTTAAGGGACAAAATTTTCATAATAAATAAACATTACAGCTCAATCTTCACAAAAACTTTGTTTTTTTTCGACAAAAATGTGTACACTTGTTATGAATCACCCTATATATTTATATATATATATATATATATATATATATATATATATATATATATATATATATATATATATATATTTATATATATATATTTATATATATATATATATATATATATATATATATATATATATATATGTATATATATATATATATATATATATACATATATATATATATATATATATATATATATATACATATATATATATTTATATAATATTTTGATTCAATTTGTATAAAACTAAACCCTATGCAAAAAAAATCATATTTAATGATTCTGTTATTCTGGTGATATGCAAGTTTCAAAATGGCAGCACGACGATTCAAATATGCAATTTTTTTAGATTTTTGTGGCCCTCTAGCAGCCATGCTTTTCAACGGATTTCGATGAAAGTTGGGGTTATGGATGATCGAGTTCAGTTCTTTTATTCTAGGAATAACGATTAAAATCGGATGATAAATAAAAAAGTCGAAAATTTCAAACAATATTTTTAAGCTGCCTTTTTCAATAAAAATTGAATATTTTTGCTCTGTCCAGTGGAAAACTTCGGTTTGGACGAAATTTGGTAAAAAAATCGAAAATCAAACGCCTAGATTCAAAATGGCATCCCCCAAAGGTCAGGAAGTAAACGAAATTAGTTATTTTAGTAGAAACTGCTGTATTGAAAAAACTCGCACTTTCATGGAAACATTTGAAATGGCTTACATGGGAAGTGTTTATATAACAAAACATTATCCTTAAACAGTTTTTGACAGTCAAAGTGACTAATCAAATTATTATTTGTTTGTTGAAATGAAGGGTGCCTACCAGAAATTTGCCTTTCCGGCTGGTGATGCCAACGGAATTTTTTTATTTCCACGAATAGTTCCAACCTACTACTAGTGGTAGACGCTTTTAAAAAAATTGTTTGAAGTGACGCTCCTTCCATATTCGGCTCCATGAATTTAAAAACTTCTGCTTTCATCTTTTCCCAAATATTGTATTCGATTCTTTATTACATATGTATTTTCTTCTGATGTCAGATGTTAGCTAAAATCATATGCCAAACTTATATGGTTTGTATTAGCTAAACTTTTTAATTGGATCATTTCACCCTTTTCACATCAATTTAATGTAAATCTATACGACAAATTTGCTCTACATTTGAAGCTTTATCTAACGTCGCGCGGATATCGATCACTCTTTCGGATGGCTCCGATAGCTTTTTAAATTACTTTTTATGGAATTGTTTGCAGCTACGACGTTAGATAAAGCTTCAAATGTAGAGCAAATTTGTCGTATAGATTTACATTAAATTGATGTGAAAAGGGTGAAATGATCCAATTAAAAAGTTTAGCTAATACAAATACTTACAAGAGAAATTTACCTTGAATATAACTTGCAGATACAAAAACATATTGAGTTTGCATAAGTAGAAAAATTAAAAATTAACTCCCTCACCTCTGAGCATGGTGGTCGCCATCACCGGTGTGTATCTAAGTGTGATGGCCTGAGGAGAATTAGTGCACACGTCGAAACCACCTTCTTCTAACATTTTTCTTCTCTAATAATTTTTCAGAAAAATTATTATTCAAAATATGCAACTCATTTATATGTAGCTGCAAACAATTCCATAAAAAGTAATTTATATGGTTTGTTTTGCATATACTATATTGCGTAGATTTATACTTCGCTTTGGTTTTCATTTCATTCAAGGTTCAGTCTTGACCGAATCACCTAGACCAGAGGTGAATGAAAATCATTTCCAAAAGTTAAGTTTTGTTACATATTTAGCTACAGCTAGTTTGATGTATAAGCTTAGGCTAGTTAGATATGCTGTTTGACAAGAAATTTTTTTCTGCAGGGTTTTTCGTATTATGAGATTTGTTGGTATATACTCCAGAAATTAAGGTATCCTCTGGAAGGAACACTCATTTCAAAATCGGAACTGAAAGTCAATGTAAACAATGGCTCTTTGATTGGCCAGTTCTGATCTCTCATTTAAGTGATGTCGTCTTTCCATAAACCAGAACCATGACAAAGTTTTCGTGCTTATACAATTTATTGGAGTTTTTTGTGAAGTGATTTTGACTGGGCACAGATTTACGGTTTTGTGACATGAACATTTTCTAATTTCCATCCTGTAAAAGGTTTTTGCTCACATCCGAATTGTTTATTGGGAAACCTTTCACAGGCCGCAAAAGTAGGTTTCAAAATTTGTAATCCCGATTTACAATGGGCTTGTCATTAGGATTGTGATATTGTATACCTCGAGCTTGTTATATTCCTAAGGAAATTTGATTGTTAGTCTTTTCTATACAGATTACTAAAGCCTAGGGTCATGTTTTCAAACGAAATTCAAGTTTTTTTTGGATGAAAAAGAACGGTCGTAAAGAATACAGTATTTAATATAAAACCAGAAAATTAGCTTGTCTCAATTGGTATTCATTATTCATAAACTTTAAAAATTCTGGTTTGGAAACTGAGAGGTAGTATCTAATTTTGTAGACACTTTACTTGGGAAATCAAAACAGTAATTCTGTGAGCAACCCTAAAAAGGACTAAAATTGAAATATTTATACTGCCGGGAGTGAGTTAGTATGTTTCGAAGTTTGCGGGTTTTCTTTGTTCCATACTATGAATTCATATTTTCAAAAATTTTTAGGATTTTAGTTACAAATATTCATAAAATTAACCTAGCTGTAAAGGTGCGTGTTGTTTGACACGGAGCGCCGAAGGTTTAACGAAAATTGGACCTCTAAATATCTATCCGTAAGCATGCATACCAAACCAGTATGAAACTGCATCAGTTTTTAAACAGTATAATTTAAAATGACATTGTTTCACAGACTGTTCAAATAAATTGTAAGGCTGGCTAACGATAGAATAACATAAACTTAGACGTTGTTCTTGGGCTTTTCTAATGAATCTCCTTTTATTGCGGAAAAATGTTTTCGATCTATCATACGATACGATCTGTTCTTGCACAATATGGTATTGTCGCGTGTTTTGGTTCGCGGCCAATAATTTTAATGTTCCGGGAAAGTGAAAACGCAATGTGTTTTAATTTAAATTAAAAGAGTTTATTTAATTACTAAAATGCACAATAATCAATTTAACACTTTCACTAATTTTGATTTTCAAAAATAATCGAAGAGCTACTTTCTGCATATTCTATGAAAAGTACTGCCACTCATGAAGACGTTTGTGGCGCCTCAAGAAGCTTTGCAGAATCATGACATAAAGTGGGAGAAAGCTGGCAATACCACAACAGTTGGATACCCCAGTTTTGCAGGAAAAAAATGTCGGTCTGTCAAAAAGAATGACTGATCTAGTAAGCTGCATTACAGGAAAAGTCGGTCGTAACATGAGTGCGTGATTAAATCATCGCCAATTGATCAATTTCTTACAGGATATTGAAAATGATTTCATTGACATTCCCTACCATGCTGAGATTAGGTGGCTCCGTATTTCAAGAGCATTGAGCCGATTCCATAATTTATTAGATGAGATTGTGCATTTTTTAAATACTGAAAACAAGCTCAATGGATTCAGTGAACTAAACGATGAACAATGGTTTTCACAACAATTTCAAAAGAAGCAGTTGGTTCACTTCACAACTTTAAAGCAAACGGAAATTAGCGTAAGATATAATGATTACTGCAAATACGAGCTAATTATAAATGACATATTTAACGAGTTTTCGGCACGATTTGAAGCTTTTCAGAAAATTTCAAATGATATTTCATTACTCAGTTTACCATTTGCATCCAATGCCAACGACACCTCCTTCAGTATCTTACTAGAGCTAATAGATTTGCAATCTAATTTACTTTTTAAAAAACCAATACGCTGAGAAATCGAAGAGAGAGTTTTATGCTCTGTTGAATCCAGAAATCTTAAAAAATAGTCTGGATCATGCAAAAAAATATTTGGTCTTCGTTGAATCAACTTAATTTGTGAATCTTCTTCTTCGTAGCACTACAGCTCCTATCGGGCCTTCGTTTCCTACAACAACAAGCGCCTCCAACTGTCGCGGTCCATTGACTGAGTCCTCTAATTACAAAATCCGAGCAGCGATAAACTGATCAGCATTTCCTCGGCTTCCCGACTGGTCTCCGTCCTTCAGTTCTCTCAACGAATATTTTTTTGGATATACGTTATTCGTCCAGCCTATTGTACCATCCGCAGTCTTACAATCGTTGGGACCTTCGGCTCGTCAAAAAATTCATACAATTCATGGTTGTATCGAATTCGCCCTTGATCCCCATCTAGTTTCGCTCCAATTATTCGCCTCAGGACCCGTCTTTCGAAGGAATTTGTGAATCTACGTTTTCGCTATTGAAACATGCAAAAAATAAAATCAGATCTAGAAAGACAGACAAAAATTTGGAAGCCATTCTTCGAATAACAACCAGTCGTTTACATCGTGATTATGATGTAATCATAAATCAAGAAAATTCTCAATGTACATTGAATTTCGTGTAACATTTAAGTAGCATCTTTGTCAAATGATAATAAAAAAGCATTCATTACAAATTATGGCTATTATTTCCATCTATAAAAAAGCTGACGTTCGACCTTTCAAATAATATCAGATTTTTACAGAACAAAATAATTTTGTACTGGCCCGCGGGGTCTTGCGAAAAATTGAAATTGGCCCGATGGCCAGAAAAGTTACCCAAGTCTGACCTAGACTATTGTGTGCATTGGTCATCGTTCCACGAGTAGTGCCCTTGCCCTTATGAAATATGTACTAGCTTCCCTGCCGTTGTCTTTTAGACTTATTTACTTTGCTTGTTCCATTTTAATATGAGCGGAGTAGAGGGTGGGAAGTTTGTTAGTCGGGAAATTTAGGATCAGTAATCTTGCAGGGGAGCAAACAGAAGACGGTGTTTATAGCTCGATTTTAGTAGTGTTTAAAAATTCATCGAAATAGTTAATAGACTACTCTTGTTTTTTAATCATAAACGAATATCTTTTGTGCCATTGAGTTCTTCAAAGAACTCAAAGCCTACCCTGTTGCTTCTATGTTTGTTTGTTACAATGCAAGATACGGTAGTCAATGTCCCCAGGTAGCACACAAATCTCACAGATATCAGAGGTGGTTTTCTTTACTTTCAAGAGTCTATTTTCTTATATATTTTATTAAGGAGTAATTTATTGATGATCTTGAGTGTCCTGCGCGATATATTGCTGTTGTGGACCAAGGTTTATGGTTTGTAAGGTGATGTGCCTCCTTACAGGTGCAATAGGTGTGCTTAGTCGAGATCTCAGTGGTCCCCTCTCTCCAGTTGCATCTTACCCCTTCCAAGATGCAATCAAGTACCTCATCCAGGTTAGTTCCGTGCCTAAGAAAGTGCCATTAAGTCCACCCTCTTGAGGAAGCTCATCAACTTCACCCATGGCCTTAAGTCCACAGTCACCAAAAAGAACCGGAAGATCCAATGAGTTTTATTGAAGATTATCTTCCAGATCTCATAAACTATCTTCTTTCTGTTTTTGTTCTTGTCACTGTGAGAGATTGCCATCTTCGAGTCTAAAGATATTTATTATGTTATAGTTCAAGAGTTCACTGTCAATTATCCCCGTCTGTATTGCTTGAAGTTCAGTATTAATCATAGGTTTTGAGTTTCAGATTAAGGCTCTTGGCTAAATCAGTCATGTAAATTAGGTGATTTGCTTAGTCAATAATTTCAAGCGTTTGGGGAACCTCTCATAAAGGACCTTTTTATCTATCTTATTACAGTTCAAGCAATTTGGAATTTTTGACATCTAGTGTACTCCTGAAATTAGTTGATTTTGGCCTGTTCGCACTCGGCATTATTTGGAGAGGTGTTGCTTATACTTGTTATAAACATACCTGCAACTACGTTAATGTAGAGCATTCCCCAGTTTCTTAGCTGTCGAAAGTTTAGCTCTTTCTTTTGTCATAAGTTCTGCCGCCAGTTCAAAAGTATAAATCTTTGGTGGAGCCAAAAACATTGTTTAAGGTTTCTGCACTTGATCCTGTCAATATTGTTAAGCACGTATTGGAAGGCATGCATCATCGTTGTTAAACCATACTCCAACCTAGCTCTTATGAGCGATCTGCATATGTTCAGTGCCAAGAAAGGCTTGAAATTGTTGGTTGGTCTGCTGAGTACACAAATGTCGCCGATGAAGTTATCTGCTTTGATGCAAAGGGATTCAGATTGTTCTCTAATGGCTCCTGACCTGTTTATCATTCTGCCAAGGTATTTAATGCTGTTACTCCAGCTAATAGACCTGCCCATTATGTAACGCTATAATTCAGGGGTCTTTCTTTAGTAAAGAGAATGGCCTGCACTTTTTCAGAGTTCACTGGTAGCTTGAGCTCCTGACATATCAGAAATTCATCCATTGCCGTAAGTAGCGCTGCAATGGTGTCATGTATCTTTTCTCCTTCTTGTAGAACTGAGAATTCTCAGCATATTGAAGGGTGCTCGTGTTATTATCGGTCAGGCTGTGAAGCTTAGATGTGTAGATGTTGAACAGAAGGGGCGAAGGACATCTACCTGCGGTAGACCGTTCGTGATTGTAATGGATTTTATACTTCTCGTTCGTTCGATAGAGATTTCCCGAAGGAAATCCAAACCAACCTCTCATCGGTTATAGATGTGAAGTTTGGGAACGTGCCAACGGACTGTACCCATCGGGTCAACAAGTCCGGACACCCTTAGTCTACTCCGAAGTGGCTACTGGCAGGCTAGCTACTTCGGAGAAGAATTTTGGTAGCAGGTCATTCGCAAACAAACTAAGTGCAAAATACAAAAATCAGCCACCGATTCAAATTCCCCGATTTAAAACACGTCGAACAACTTCCATCGACTCGACTTTTACCTACTTTACTTCCGTTTCCTTTTCCTCTCGATTCGAGGAAAAAAACCACACAAAACCGTTAACCAAAAACACGCGCTCCCGAATATTCATCGACGCGGTCCCCGAAATAAACTGCTCGAACTCAAACTGAATCAAACTGCTCTAACAAACAAGTTGAGTAGACAGACCTACGCTCATGTCAGAAAGGTTATGTACCCAACTTCTCCGAAATACGGTCACCAGTAACAAATAAAGTCAAGAAACATGTCACGTTTAAAGGAAACTCCATTGTTTCTCCATTTTGAACGTTCGCCATTTTGTTCTAAACTAACAAAAATCACACAAATCATGTATTCCGAAAAATTTGTATTGTTATAAATCTTATCTGGAAATTTTAAGAAGATCAAATCAAAATTGCAGTGTCTGAACCGATCGGAAATCCATAAAATACCAAAATCGTGTGTTATGTTGTTGTAATTGCAGAAATTTCAAATAGCTATAACTTCCACGACTATGGTTCGATTTTCATCAAACTTGTAGAGTATAAGCCTGTGTAACTACTTAAATATCGAACTTTGTTGAGTTTAAGGGTACCTATACGATTTTATTGGGGGAAATGTGAAATGCGAAAATCATACTATTATTAACCAAATTTGAGCGAATTTCGACTTCTAAGGTATTTGTCGGTATTGTACTCATAAACATCAGATTTTTCGGAGCACAGGTGTCCAATCGCGAGCGGGGGGACACACGTGTTTCGTGTATTTCTCCTCGTGTGCGCCCCTTGAAGCAAAAAATCGCAGTTTAAGACATGTTTTGAAAAGTTCTCATTAAGACCTTTCATATGATACCCATATTGACTACCTTTGATGAAATTTTTTTTTCGGGGGCCACTCCCCTATATGGGGAGACCCCCCTTAAATTCCTCCTAATTTTTTTTTTGTAATTGAACTTTCAAGAGAGCATCACTTTACACTTACATGTAAAATTTGGTGTGTCTAAGCTTAAGTACTTTGTGAGAAAAAGTGCTGTGATACACGGACGGACAGACAGGTCGCAATTTTAGTAGGGTTTTGTAAAATTATTTTACAAAACCCTAAAAAAACGCAAAAACTAAACAAAAGCACACGCAAACCCTACCCTCTCGACGGCATACTCACCTCCGTTACTTCCCTCTGAAAAAGAACGGGTTTGCTAAAAAGGGAAGACTGGGTTAACTCAGCAATTCATACATATTTATTCGAGCTGTTTGTTAATAAAAAAAATATTTATAGTTAATATAATATTACCTAATTGCTCTGTTTTACATATAATATTGAAAATATATTCCCTTAATAAAATGAGATGAATGTTGTACTCTGGTGTCGTTTATATATTTGTAAGAGGAAACTAAATGTTTGCGTAAGTTATTCAGAGCCCTACAACCAACTGTTTATGATTACTTTTTTAATCGTTAGTATTTAATTAGCAAAACAATTATTAAATATTTAATTTAACCAACAAAAATATTCGTCATTATTTTATTTTCATTTCAGCAAGTATTTCCAAAATCTCCAAATTCAGATAATGCTTAACAATTTGAATGAAAAACAGCATCCAAAGCACTCTTTTTTCACAAACATATAACAAAGCTATTGTATATTAAATTTAACGCGATTTCTAGAAACTTCATTTTGCACACTTTTTTATTTATGTGAACATTTGTGATAAAATAACATTAACCTTGGATTACTAATTTATTTCATTTAGGCCTTATTCTAATAGTTTCATGTTATATATAATCGGAATAAGAAAGAAAAAAAAAACAAAATGCATGCACAATAAGTTAATTGTGTTAGTATATTAGGCCCTTCAAGCACTCGCTAGATGATCGCGGTTTTCCTAGTTTTTCTAAAAACTACGTAAAATATTTTGACTAGGAGAAAATGATTAACAATAGCTTACTATGCATCAATGGCTGCATTACCACGCTGAGCAGCAAATTCCTTTTTGCTTAGGTTTAATTTATTACAGACCATCGATATTAAAACCCCAACTTCTTGTTTTTGAATTATTGTCTACCCGCAGTTCACTTTGACGTCTCAACTCAATTATCTTGAATCATACAAGTATATTGAAATTAATAATGCTAAGCAAAACTTCAATGGCTTTTCTTGTGCAATAGTGTATTCTAGTTTTGAACTCTAAATTGAATAGGTTTTCCTCTTATTGAAGTTGAGATTTTCCTCTCATTAAACCGGGTGATTTGTCGATAAAATCACCGCGTATCTATAAAGTCTGCTTCCAAACCGGTTCACTTCAATTTTCATACGACACTTTTCTATTTACTGACTATTCCCAAGCCAATTTTTCATTTCAGCTTACCGGCACTTAGTCGCAGCTTTCAACGCGAACGCTTCAAATTCTCTTCGATTTAACCCTCACAGAAACCAAAATCTGCATTATTTAACAGTTAGATCGCATGAACGAGGCGGCCATTCAACCGGACCATTTCTCGAGATGACACGTTCAACAAATTTACCTTTCAATAAATCGATTGTGAAGCGTGCTGTGTGGCTTGTGTCGCCGTCTTGTTGAAACCACATATCGTTGATGTCAAGTTCCTCCAATCCTGGCCGAAAATAATCTTCCAACATAACACGATAGCACTCTCCATTGACGGTAACATGACGGTCGTTTCCATCCACGAAAAAATACGGCCCAATCACACCCCCGGCGTGAAAACCGCAGAATTTTTTGCGGATGCAACGGTGTCTCAAAAAGCACACGTGGGTTTGTTGCTGACTAATAACGAATATTTTGCTTATTAACAAAGCCATTGAGCCAGAAATGAACTTCATTGCTGAAGATGATTTTTCGATGAAATTCTCCATTTTCTTTAAGCTTTGTCAGAGCCAGATAGGAAAAGTTTCGGCGTTTCAAATGATCAAGTGGTTTTAGTTTTTGAGTCAATTTGATCTTCTTTTAACAATGTAGGCTAAGATGTTTTCGCAAAATACGCCACAGTGTCGTCCACGGAGCTCTTTATGCTCTGTGGAATCAACTGGTTTAGCTCATTTTGAATCCTTCCTTCCGTCGTTTGAAAGGTTGGACTTGAACTTATTCACTATAAAAAATGGAGTAGGCGCTCTTAAAGTTGCGACCACCGATTCGGTAGTAATTTTTAATAATTTCGAAACGTTGCATGTTCGTGAACTTTACCATAATAAAAATGTTGACTTTAACTAACGTGTTGACATTGATAATTCCTCAGAAAAGTTTAAGGGTGCGTTCACATAAAGATACAAAATTGTTATGTCTCTAATGGAAAAGCCTATACATTAGAATCTTAAATTGTGCATTTTTAGACCATTCCCATAATATCCTTCCCTACGCATTTGTTTGATGATCTTCGCACTTTGCATTACGTGTTTATCAGTTCCTCCATTGTCTTCCTATGTTAAGCAGACTCTCAAGTTTGTTGTTTAGATGGCTATTGTCCCTATGTTTGACTTCAGGCTTTTGAACTTGATGTTTTTCCTAACTAGTATTCCAACTCCTCCGCCAATACTATCTTTCCTGATATCACCAAGTTTCTGATTCTCATGTTATGGTGTGCGTTGCTTAGTACTTTCTGTAGAAACGAGAAAAGAACCTGTCCCTTGACAGGAATAATTCCACATTATCTTTATGTTTGTGTATACTCTGGATGTTTAATTGTAAAATTTTAATGTTATTCCCAGTGTGCCATTGCATGGTATATTATATTCTGTTACCTCTTAACCCTTTTCCATTTCTCGTTTTGTTTGTGTACTTTCCACCGAATTGACCTCTTCTTTGATTGTTTCTGATGGGATCAGGAGATCATCTGCTTTGTTTAAACCTGAGGGAATGACCCGAAAATTTTATTTGAACATAATGGTTGCCAGTCGTATTGGCTGCCATGAAAATATTTTGCTTGCTTGGTTTCGTCCAGCTAATTATTGCCACACTCATCAGGTCAGCTTTGAACAGCACGACCAAGTAGTCAAGCATTGTTTTGCTTTTCTGTTTGTATAAGCAAGAAAACTCAACATGGTGGCAAGCTTTATCGTTTAGTGGAAAGCGCCACCATCGCGATCAACTTGATTCTACTATTGCCATAGAAACAGCACCTGATGAGTGTGGCCAAGAATCAAGTGCCAACCTAAGGTACATCAAATAAGAAATGAAATGCGTGAAATTATCACTGACTCGAATTCGCCAAATACAAAGTTAGCGAAATAGCTCTTAGCAGAATGTAAGAAAATGGGAGGAGTGAATGAAAAAACAAATTCAGAATTCCGGAGAACCAGTGGATAAATTGACGAAAGTGGAGACGATGACAGCAGATAAACTATTAGTATACTTCAATGTGGCAACCTTATTCCCTAACATACTACACAAGCAGGCTATATACCAGTTTGAAATCTGGCTGATGTAATTCAAAAATACGGCAGAATGGAAAAAGCGAAAAAATTTATGTGAACTTCGCGGGGCTCTTTATGAACGAAAACTTATTTATATTTAGGGGAAGTACTATAAAACAACACGCAACGTTGCGATGGGAAACCCATTGTCTTAGCTGAAATATTCATGGGAGCCATTGGAGGTAAGCATGGACGAACAAAAGTGCATGCCGAATTTCTGGGTGAGATATGTGGATGATATCCTGGCGGTAATGAGCGCAGTATACAAGAACAACTAGAAATAATCAATCAGCTGCATCCAAATATCAAGTTTACGGTTGAACTAGAAATAAATGGAAAATTAGTATTCTTTAACTTGCAATTAATAAGAGAGACTTCAGACCATAATAAATACTTCGAACCATGCCTACTAGCATAAGCTGACAGCATATCATAGCATGGTCCACAAACTGCTAATAGGAACTATGAGTACAGCAAACTTCAAACAGAAGCGGGCCTTCATCATCGATACGGTGTTGAAAAATGGTTATGACAAAAAAACAATCGAACAAATCATCGACAAGAAAGGAAGACGGTTACAACTCAAAGCAGCAGTGAGGCATTCTGGGAGTGTCCGGTGTCAAGTTTAACTTCGTTTCGCAAATGATTGTGTAAAGGTTAAAAAGTCGTATATATATATATATATATATATATATATATATATAAAGATATATATATATATATATATATATATATATATATATATATATATATATATATATATATATATGTATATAAATGCACGGAAAATTCAGAAATTAATGTGACAAATTCAAAAACATGCATTATGACAAAGTATGAAATATTTTTATTGCTTTTATTAAGCTAAACTTCCAAAAGAAGTGCAAATTTACTCATAAGTAGTTGTCATTAAAATTTACCTGGATTTTGTTTCATGAAGAATTGCAGTAGTTTCAATCACTTTTGAATCGTTTACCGTTTCAAAAGTTTTCATTTATTATTCATCTTGACCACTGTTGGCCGCGAAATTACTATATTTTTTTTTTTCTTTAAAAGCCGTCGGGCCTTGCTTAGTTGTGTGAGCAGACGCGTTTCGACTACTTTGAGTCATCTTCAGTGTCAGTGAGACACTGAAGATGACTCAAAGTAGTCGAAACGCGTCTGCTCACACAACTAAGCAAGGCCCGACGGCTTTTAAAGAAAAAAGAGGATTGGCCTGCGGATATCAAATAAACAAAGTTATTGACTAAATTACTATATCTTTGTAAAATTCGTTTTTTTTTATCTATATTGAATAGCTTATGCATACGAGTATTTAAGCTATTTAACAACACCAAAAAGCAAAATCTGGGTCATTTCCAAACATTCACCGTCATTTTTTGGCGTCCACGCAAATTTTCTAAATAAATTCTACTAATAAGTTTTCATATAACTGTATCCGCACATGGGACTCAACTGGATTATTTTTAACCCATTTCCTTAGTAATGCTCAAGATATTGGTCTAAATTTAAATAAGCATTTAGCATTATTTTGCGCTCAATGTGCAAAAGGCATGGAAAGCTTCTCAATGAATGAATATCCAATTTTTTCGTCGTCTACCGTAAGCTGAGTGCAGACACCAACCAGGTTAGAGAGCTAGAGTATAGATGTCACTGATGGCACTTCCGTTGCGCTATTTCCGTTCGGTGCGCTTTTTCTGGGCTCACTCCTCTCGCAGATCCTCCGTAAAGGAAGCTGAACTTCCAAAACATGCTCAAGAGTCTGAAAAATTAAAGAACTGCGGCGTCGTTCGAATACTTTTTACACTTCATAGCTATCTAAAATTATCCTGAAATTTTGTGAGCAGATCAAAAGTGATGACCCCTCCAATGTTTTGGCATAAAAAATCAAAATTTTTAAGGGCCCTCTGGACATGGTTTTGTCCCTCAATAATATTTTTTTAAAAGATACTCGATATGGATATCTAATAAAAAATCTTAATAAGAACTTTCCAGATTACCTGTTAAAAAAAACTGCAGCAATGTAGCTCAGGGGCGCGAGAAGAATGAACTTTTTTTGTATTTTCTTTCTTAGATGCTAGATTGGAAAGTCCTGGGACTAACCTCAAAAAGTAAACCATCTTGTTAACACAAACATTCTTCATATCATGAGACACATTTCCTAACAAACTTTGTCCGTTTTTCATGAATGGAATTCCTATTTAATATATATTTTTTTCTTGTAGTACTAAATTACAATACTACCAGAGTTTTGTTAGCTACTACTACGTATAATGGGAAACAGTTGGGATAAAATGATGCCCAACGCTTATCGTGAGCGGACTTCTCGAAGAAGTCGAAAACCGAAGACTATTAAAACAATTCCACACGTTTATTCATCACCAGCTATTTCGGGTTTGTAGTAAATGAATTTTCAAAAAAAAAATCTTTTATTTCAATATAAATGCTGCCAAGGAATTTATTCAAATTATTTCTATATCATTCTAGACAATTTACGCGAACAATTGGACTTTCGTTCTTCTTCTTTCTCTTGCCGGGTAATTGTTTGATAAATTTTAATCGTTTTTGGTTTTGTCGATTGTTCGTTGCTTTTTGGGACGTTTAAAACTGTTTGAAAACTGAATTTAACATCAAAATTAGGTGAGAGTAGATTGAGCATGATGTTACTGAGTTTGGCTTTATGTTAATATTCGCTTACAGTTAAGAGAGTTGAGTGTTGTTGAAAAGATAAGTCAATTTGTTAACATTTTTAAAAGTTTTATAAGATAGAAAATGGGCTGTGAAATTAATGCAATTTTGAGAAATTGTTTGCAAGATTTCATTGAGAAAGTATTTATATCGGATACTCTTCGTATTTATTCTTCTTTTTTTTAATAAGATATCGACTTACTCGTATACAAAATGTAGATAAAATTTGTTTAAATAAATATACTTTGCAACTCGTTAGACTTAATTCAATGCTTAGATTTTAAATTAATTGAGAATTGTTTAATTGAGAATCGTTATTATTCGACATAGTTATTGTACTGACGAATATCTTGCTAATTATTCGTGAATTAGTTGCAGAAGCAGTAAAATGCAGTACTATATTAAACACGTTGTATTAACGTTACCGCTTAAAAGCTCATTTTCTGTCGTTTTATTCAATATATTCAACGCATAGCGCATACAAAATAAGTTTTTAAGTATACCATAACCTATGCATATTGAACATAATTTAGATTAGCATCAATCATAAAAAAAAATCTTTCATGCAAGAGAGAAATCAGTCAGATTGATAGATACATTACATTACTAATAGTCGTAAACAGTTTATTCAAAACTATTCCCGTATACGAGTATACGGAAATATAATCAATGGGATATTCATCATCATCATCATTTATAGTGTAACTCCCATTAAGGCCTTCACTTCCAGTAGTATTCGCTTCCAATTGTCGCGATTCTGCGATTTCGTTCTCCAATTAGAAATCCCAAGCAAGGATCTGCTGTCAGCATCGATTGAACCTTCCCATCGTTTTCTCGGTTTTTCAACTGGACGTTTCCCTTAAGCTCTATTCTTCAACGTTCATTTTAAGAGTCTCTGCTCTTCACTTCTCTCCACATGTCCTGCTCATTGCATTTTGCATAGCTTCACACATGCGTATACAGCTGGTTTGTCATGAAGATTATACTACTCGTCGTTATAACAGAGTCTCCACTCTGCGCCATGCTTTACTGGGCCATATACCCTCCAAGCTACTTTGCGTTCGAATACGTCCAAGCCTTTTTCGGAAAAATATGTCAAAATACAGGTTTTACATCCATACAGCAGCACAGCTCTTATTAGTAACTTGTATATGCGAACCGTATTTTTTGTAAGAACATCTCTGAACTTTAACATAGGAATTACTGAGTAGTACGCTTTGTTTGCTGTGTTTATCCTTTTCCATATTTCATCTTTTCTGTTCACTTTCTTTCAAGATAAAATCCTGAGTATAGGGAGCTATCCGCACTTTCCAGGTAGTAGTCTCCTAAGGTCAGGTTTTATCGTACAGGCACGTCTTTCCTTGTTTGGGTCAAGGGTTTAGTTTTAGCTTCATTGGCCAAGAGGCCAACTTCTTCCGCTTCTAACGTCAACTGTATGAACACTTTCTTAGCATCTGGATTGATCTGGACATCGAGTTAACGTCGCCGTAGACTTGTAGAGTAGCGTGCCGGTGGTGTCTGCTGATGTTTGCCTGACCATATATTCCAGAGCAATATTAAACTAAAGTCCATCCCCCTGAGTTAATTGGGAAGCTTTTAGTCAAATCTCCGTTCACTTTGACCTGAGACTCGGTGTTTAGCATTGTGACCTTGGTCATGCGGATCACTTTAGTTCAGACGCCAAAGTCGAGCATTATTTTGTACAGAAAATTTTTGTCAACACTGTCCTAAGCTTGCTTGAAATCTGCGAAGAGCTGGTGTACATTGATATTATATTCCCAGCACCTTTCGAGCGCCAATTTTACTGAAATGAAAATGATTGGTAATCCGTAGACTGTCCACTTCGAAAACCACCTTGGTACGCTCCAATGATATTTTCATAATAGGGCATCAGTGTTCGCTTGATGGCTTTAGACGGCGCTTATATGAAGCCCTTGTGGCGTCCACATGCTCACCGCAAGGAGCGCATCAAGCAGTTAGTGAATGCCATGAGTTTCACAACTCATGTCAACGAGACGCTCACTTCGTTTGCAACCTCCGACGAGTCAACATCGCGCGCGCCAACATGTAGTCCTTGACTACACTCGTTTCTATACTTGTAACTCTGTTCATTAGTTTTAGTAATAAAGTTATATTTGTGTTTTAGCAAAGTAATATTCCTTTCTTTCTCATGGGGATCGCACATAGCCTATTAACGATCCCCATAGTGGTGACCCCGACGTGATTGGGAGGGAGTACTGTGGCGTCCACATGCTCACCGCAAGGAGGTCATCAAGCAGTTAGTGGATGCCATGAGTTTCACAACTCATGTCAACGAGACGCTCACTTCGTTTGCAACCTCCGACGAGTCAACATCGCGCGCGCCAACATGTAGTCCTTGACTACACTCGTTTCTATACTTGTAACTCTGTTCATTAGTTTTAGTAATAAAGTTATATTTGTGTTTTAGCAAAGTAATATTCCTTTCTTTCTCATGGGGATCGCACATAGCCTATTAACGATCCCCATACCCTCAACAAAGCACCCGCTCTGTAGTTTTCACAGTATAGCCTGTCTCCCTTTTAATGTAAGGGACAGATGATGCTCTTCCGCCAGTTATCTGGTAGCTGCTCCTCTGTCCATATCCTACATATTAACCGATGAGAGAGGTAATGTAGGTGTGATCGTTCAGCTTGGAGTAGTTCTGTCGGTATTCCATGGATTCCAAGAGCGTTATTCTTTTTTAGACCTTGAATGGCAACCTGTATCTCTACTGCTGTTTGTAGCTTTGCCAGGGCATCTTGAGCTCTGTATTCCAGGTAATGGCCCGTCCTTTCTTCTTTCAGTACTGCATTGTTGCTTCTTGCGGAAGGGTGATGTATTGCCCCTTTTTTGCCGGAGTTAGTCTTCGTACGTACAGTTTGTGTGCCTGATTGGTTTTGTTAACCGCATCTTGACATTTTTTCGTCGAACCAGTCATTCAGATCACTTTTTGGCCGGTGTATGTGATCGCATCTTTCACCATTTTCCACACCACATTTTCAACATAATTTTCAGTGTGTCTTCTAGTGACGACATCTATATTAACTTCATCGAATTATCATTTAACTTAGGTAGATCATATTTTGTTATCAGTGGCTTTGATTTTTGTTGATGTTTAAAGATGCGGCACCGAAATTTAATTTGGATAAGTAATAGTCCGATCCAAAGTCCCGAGCGTATGATGAGGTTTTTGCTGTCCATTTGGGCTGGTCTCTGTGTGTAGGCTATTCACTCTGTTGTTCTCCTGTGAGCCAACTCCTGGCCTGCTTGGGCGATAAAGTCCCCTAGAGTAATTTTGATGACGCGTGAAGGCAATCTGTACATTGTATGTTCTAAGGTTCTGCAAAAGTTATCCTTGGCCGCTTCGTCGTTATTTTCAGTGGAAGCATAACAGCTCACCACACAGATGTTGAAGATTCTGGTCTTGATACGCATAGCACAGATTCGTTCATTAACTGCCTTGGAATCGGTGACAATTTATTTGAACTTATTCTCCACGATAAATAATAATAATAATCCATCGTACAACAGTCCGAAATCCGAACTTTGGCTTTGAGGTTTATTGTCAGGGTATCTCATTCCACGACCGTCACGGAATTCGAGGCGATATGGTCAATATCACGCTCAACCATGCGAGTATTACCTAAATTTTCAATTAGTACCCATCATAGCTGGGAGGGCTGATAGTCCGACAGCAGCATCAGAAGCTCAAACTCGGTGACGCCACCGAGGTTTGAACTTGGGAGCTGCTGCGTAAGTGGAGTGTGCCCTAACCCGCTGCTCCATACGGACTACTCTCCACGATCCTCGTAAATGCCACTCCATATTCATGGATACCTTACGACTTGCCACTTGTAAAGGTACTGTGTGTTTGCATGTCATTGACGTCGTTACCAACCAGATTAGTTTCTTGCACTGCCGTTATATTGACCTTATATTTTTCCATCTCATTCAGCAGTGCTTGTAGCACACCTGGCATAAATAAAGATCGTACGTTTCATGTTCTAAAAGAGTAGTCCATTTTTCGTAGCAGGTGTCGTTGCCGTTTATCTGATCCAATCCGAGGCTTATTTACTGATTTCATAACAAAATAGTTCGTAGTGGAGGGTTGTCAGCGCTTCGAGTCAGTCGGGTTTTGGTCCGTGGATGGTATTTTATTCCCACCCACTCACCGCTAGCTGGGTAGGGTATTATTCTAGGCGGAGGCGCGTCCGATCGGGGGCCGAAAGCGCGGCTATATTCACGTTAATACGTACTTCACAGAGAGAATAGGGTCAAAATGCAGAAAGCGTGGACACGATTAATGTGTCACTAACTATTTCCTCAAAAAAACAGAAAAAAACGCCCCCTATACTGGCTTATTCTCATTATCAAGACAATCATATAACTAGGGTGGAATCACACAATAAATCTATTTCCTTGGCTACCTTGGCGCTGACTTATGCTATCTGAGAACAAGAGGCCTAAGAATAATGATAAATAAAAATTCGAGCCAGTGTAAATAGTACAGAAAAATAATATCGACCCTGTAGTAATCGGGTAGGCAAAGTGCCCGAAGAATTCACGCGCATAAAAATTTTTGTGCGGAAAAATAATTTGGCAATGAGGATACTTGCTAAAAAAATTTCAAATCTGTGTCTCCATAGCGGAGTCCTAACGTTATTAGCATAATTTACACAATTTTCTTGTACGTTTCATCTAATCTGATTTTGCGTAATTTGCCTAAAGTAACATGCGATTTTACCTTAAGCTATGTATCAAAATTATAGCTCTAATGAAAGAAAATTTGATTGTTTTATTATGGAGGAACAACTTTTTTTTATGAAACCGGATTTCATGCCGGTTCTGCTTAAGTGTGAGCGAGATAGATAGTGACGCTACTTTTAACCAAGAGTAAGACGAATTGACACATCATTTCGACTAGTGTGAATGAAAACTCCGCCATATACGGTGCCAAGCGCGTTTGAGAAAGGATGGGGGGGTCCCTGTGACGCCCTCAACCATAAATCCGTGAATCTAAGTCCTAGACTCCCCCTCCAAGCCAAGGTATTATGCAACCCGTGCCGAGCGGCTTAGTTGGTAGCCGGGGGGTAACACTAGCTGTCATAAACGGGGCCGGACGGTGGCGGACCTACAAAACTGAAATTAAACATATCTTATAGGTAAAAAGAATAAAGACAAATTCAAGTGGGATGTAACCGCACCTCAATGTGCAGATAGCACCTAGACAAACTTTCTCGCCGAAGATCTGCGCACATAATTTAGAAGGACACGAAGAAGAACGACTCTGCAAGGAGGACAACAGCCGGCATTTTTTTTTTTTGTGGTAGGGAGGTGAATGCTATTTATGCACAGAGTGTGGGACTCCCAAGCTTGCAAGAAGGCGACTGGGCTACCCACTAAACATCTCCCCTGTCAACCTGAGAACCCAGCCTGGAACCGTTTGACACATTACTTCGGGCCAGGTCTCGTTTTGTTGCGCCGTGAGGTGCCTTCAAGCTTGGGATCCCTTTCCTAGCGGGAGGGAAGAGGGGAAGAGAAAGTGCCAGAAAAGCGATCCTATGAGTCTGTTTTATATTTTAGGACTGCCCGAGCATAATGTGCCACCTAGTTCCATTTGTCAACCGATTCGAGCATCACCGCAACGTTTTCGGTACACCTCCTTGGTGAGAGCGTCGCTCCCTACCTCTGCTCCGTACAGTAGCACTGACCCTACAGCACTCATCAAGATGCGTCTTCTTGACGGGTTAGGTCCCCCTACGTTGGCCATAAGTCGACTCAGAGCCGATATTCCTGAAGCAGCCTTCTCAGCCGTTGCCCTGATTTGCTCAGAGAAACTCATCTTCGAGTCGATCAGTAGCCCCAGGTACTTCACCGCTGGCTTCGATTCGATTTGTATATCTCCAATACTGATCATCCTTACTCTAGGGATTCTCTTTTTTGTCAAGATGGCCACTTCGGTTTTCTGCAGTGCTAAACTTAGCCCGTGAGCAGTCATCCAGTCCCTCACTCGTAGCATTAGCGTAACTAGCCTAAGTTGCGCCTGTTCAACGGTGCGTCCAGCGACCAGAGCCGCAACATCATCCGCATAGCTGACCAAGCGCGACTCATCTGGCATCTTAAGTCTCAGTAGCCCATCGTAAGACACGTTCCATAGGTCCGGACCAAGGATAGATCCCTGGGCAACACCCGATGTAATTTCCATCCTTCGTTGGCCCTGTGTCGTGTCGTAGAGCAGGCTTCGGTCCTTTAGGTAGTTCCTCAAAAGCCGCATTAGATATTCTGGAACTTGAAAAGAGCTTTCCAGCGTATCCAGAATATCCACCCATCTAGCGGAGTTGAAGGCATTCCTGACGTCGAGTGTCACCAACAGGACGATCCATCGCTTGGTGCGACTATATGCCTCTGCCTTTTGGCCCGGTTCACCACCTCTGCAATCGCATCAATGGTAGAACGTCCTGCTCTAAAGCCGTACTGCCGAAGAGATAGGTCCCCAGCAGCACGAATCGCGTCAGTGAGTCTTCCCTTGATGAGTTTCTCTAGCACTTTCCCAGCCGTGTCTAGAATGCATAACGGGCGGTATGCAGACGGCGATTCGGGATTTCCCTTCCCCTTGCTGATCAGCACCATCCATCGTACCGGGAAAGCCCCGTCGCGTAGGCAAGCGTTGAATGTGCTGAGCAGCAAATCAGGACAATGGTGATAGACAAGCCGCAACACCTCCTAGTTTTAGGTTTAAAGATGTTCTTGAAACATCTTTTCATCCAAACAAGTGCTCACTTTAAGAAACAAAAATAAAAATATAAAACATGTTAAACGGATAGAAAATTATCAATTGTAACGAAAAAAGATAAAATAAATCTCGTGCGGGAAGGAAAAGCTATTCTTCTGACTGAGAGGCAAGAGTGCTATGCCTATGTATGGATAGCTTAAACGATGCGATTGCAAAAAAGCAAGAAATGGTTCCTTACAAACTTTTGTAATCATTTGTATTTGCTGTATTTGGATTTGACAATGAGGATACTTGCTAAAAAAATTTCAAATCTGTGTCTTCAAAGCGGAGTCCTAACCTTGTTAGTATAATTTACACAATTTTTTTGTACATTTTATCTAATCGAATTTTGCGTAATTTGACTAAAATGACATGGGATTTTACCTAATGTTATGTATCAAACTTATAGCTCTAATGAAAGAAAATTTGATTACTTTATATTGGAGGAACAACTTTTTTTAAATGAAACCGGATTTCATGCCGGTTCTGCTAAAGTGTGAGTGAGATATATAGTGACGCTACTTTTATCCAAGAGTAAGACGGATTGACACATCATTTCGACTAGTGTGAATGAAAACTCCGCCATTGACGATGCCAAGCGCGTTTGAGAAAGGATGAAGGGTCCCCGTGACGCTTTCAACCATAAATCCGTGAACCCAAGTCCTGGACTCCCCTCCAAGCCAAAGTATTATGCGACCCGTGCCAAGCGGCTTAGTTGGTAGCCGGGGGTAACACTAGCTGTCATAAACGGAACCTCTCTGATATAGAGCTCCTCAGAGAGTAACTGTGCCCTACCGCTATCAAACAGGCTCTGACGTTGGTAGATCTACAAACCTGAAATTAAACATATCTTATGGTTAAAAAGAATAAAGACAAATTAACCGCAACTCAATGTGCGTCTAGACAAACTTTCTCGCCGAAGATCTACACACATCATTCAGTAGGACACGAAGAAGAACGACTCTGCAAAGAGTACAACGGCCGGCATTAGCAAGAATACCCTTGCAAAAGCGGTCACGATGGCAAAAGCAAGCAGGAAGACCTGTCACCCCAACTGGAGACACTCGTAGCCGATGATATTCTGAAAAGGCTATCTGACAGTGGCAAATATGTCACGCATACGCGGATGATATCACCATTTCAGTCCGAGGAAAATACGGAGGAACACTGTGTGACATCATGCAGGGAGCACTTCGTATTGTCAGTAACTGGTGCCAATAAATTGGTTTGAGCCTTAACCCTGTCAAAACCATGCCGGTACCATTTACAAAAAGTGAAAACTGAAACAACTTCATACCATAAGCTTAAATGGAGTGGAGGTAGAATTCATGAAAGAAATTAAGTATCTTGAATTTCATCTGAACGGTAAGCTCATGTAAAACCGACTTATTGAAGTGGCGACGACAAAGGCCACAAGGGCCCTGATGGTGTGCAGGAACATGGCATGCAATTTTTGGGGATGCACCCCAACCATACTGCAATAGATGTACACTATGTTGATGAGACCAATCATCACCTACGGGGTTGTCTGGGCGGACAAGGTTCGGTTGCGCACAACTAGGCAGGCCCTCACACGTGTTCAACATCTCGCCTGTGTCTGCATCACGGGAGCAATGATGTCGTGCCCAATGGTGGCACTCGGAAAAATATTAAATCTACGACCCCTTGACATAACGATTAAGCAGATATCAAGGTCCACAATGATCAGGATATTCTATCACGAAAGGGAGAGTGGTGCCAACCGATTGAAGTTATCCAAGCTGTTCCCATGGATCAGTGCACCCTTTGACGGGATAACGACTCAGTTCACCTTTTTTAAAAAATTATGTCCAAAATTGAGCCACAAGAGGGAATGGAGCTCTGAATTCAATGTACATCTCATAGAGCCACATGCTATCAATTCGTAAACAGAGGATCAAAGACCGCAGAGGAAACAGGAATCGGAGTGTTTGGGCCGGGCACTAAACATTATGAACCACTGGACAAGCATATTCCTGGCAGTGATCTATGCAATTTCAGTAAGTGCACAACGTCGCATACAGGGACAAAACGATAGCCATCTTGTCTGACAGCTAAGCAGCTATTAAAGCCCTTGAATCATCAACGATAAAATCGAAGATGGTTCAAGAATGTTGTACAAAAGTCAATAAACTCAGTGAGAACAACAAGGTTACTCTGTAATGAGTGCCAGGGCACGCAGGGACTGAAAGTAACCAAAAACAGGCCTCTTAGCAAGAAAAGGATCATCGCCAAATGCGTTGGTCCTGAGCTCTTCAGTGCAGTCGAGATGCACTTTGTGCGGAGACACCTGAGGAAAGTAGAGAACGTAAGAAACACTGGAGTAGCTATCCAGGACTTAAAACATCAAAAGCGTTCCTGAGTACATATGAGAAGAAACGATACAAATATTGCATCAAATTGGGCAAGAATCAACTAAGGATCCTTACAGCGTTCCTCACGGGGCACTGTAAACTCGGAAAACACCTTAAGAAAATAGGCCTTAGGGAGAACGGCGAGTGCAAGTTCTACAGGTTTGTAGATGAAACACCCGAACATATTCTGACGTGCTCTGTACCTTTTCCTTAGAAGGAGAGACATTCTGGGCGCTTACTGCCTAGCTGAGGAGCAACTTGGATACCTGAAGCCAATGAAGATCATCCACTTTCTGAGAGATTTGTATGTTTATGGAACTCTAATCACTTCAATGGGAATTGGGGCACAATAAAGTTGTCAAAGGTTGAAGTGCAGGACACCCATTTCACACAATCTACAATCTAGTATGAGTGAAACAGAGACACCACAAGGAAAACTGCAGTACGTTACGCGTTTTCGTTTACTGCGCATCTTTCTTTAGGTATCCGTAATAATTTCGTACTTTCAATTGTGACTTTCTTTATTGGATTTCATTTGCATTTTGATTTGGATTTATCTGCCTCATTCACGATGACCCTGGGCATACTTTAATCGTGATCCCGTATTTTTGTAGTGTGAGTAGAATCATGCCATATCGATACACCTCACAAGAATACTCCAACATGCATCTTATTTATGGAGAATGGTTGTGTAACGCTAATGCTGCAGCTAGAATGCATCGTGAGAGATACCCAAACGCTGAGCTTCATCCCGATCATCGAGTATTTATTAATGTGTATCGGTTATTCTTAAAGTCCAATGGTTAGCGAGGGAAGGCCCGTCATGTCAAGTCTTACATGCAAACATGAACAGGACCCAATTGCTATATATTGAAATGAAACATCTAGTTCATCTAAGTTTAGTACATAAGAATATATGATATTCAGAGGTTAAGCTGAAATGTCAAAAAGTTAGTACTGTGTAATAAATAGCATGAGTCAGTCATAAATCAGTCCGTCTCAATCGTAGAAAGTTGCTATAAAATATGGTGCAGCCCGGAAAAGAATAAAGAAAAGATGAAATCAAAACCGAAAGCAGAATTTAAAAGGCCAAAATGGATTCAACGTTTAGGGCTCCCGGGCCATTGAATTTTGAAGGAAATCTAAGCGGAGAGTGACGTAAGTTCAAGATATCTTTTAAAATTTTTAATACTTGCATTCAGAGCGCAACAGCCAGACGATGAGGTTAAGATTGCTATGCTATTAAATTTAATGGGCGAGAAAGGCATCGAAATTTTTGAAACATTTAACCTGAGTGATAATGACAAGAAAGTATTTCAAAATGTAATCAAGGCATTTGACGGATATTGCGATCCGAAGACGTATGTCATATACGAACGTTTCAAACTTTATACCAGGTAGCAGCAACCGAGTGAACCATTCGATAATTTTTGTACCGACATACTTTGACGATGATTCGGAAAATATAGTTGAGCAAATGTGAGAGATCGTATTGTACTTGGGATAAACAATACCGACTTACAGGAGAAGCTTCTGAGAACGGAAAATTTATCTCCGAAAAAAGTAGTCGAGCTGTGTCGAGTGGCGGAAGTTACACACCAGCAAGCAAAAGATGTCCAGCGTGTCCAGGGAGAATCTACAAAGGTAGATCATGTCAAGTCTAATAAAAATACTTTTAAAAGCAATAAGGCTAATTCTTCGAAGAAGAATCCGAACTTGGAAAAAAATAAATCACATAATAATAAGATACCTGATAACAATATCACTAATTGTAAAAGATGTTCATTTAGCCATCCTATTAAGAAGTGTCTAGCTTATGGAAAACTTTGTATGAAATGCAAGAAACCGAATCATTTCGCAAATAGGTGCAGGGCTAAGCAACTTAACACGATAGATGGACATGATGACATTGATCTTAATGCTTTAGTTATTGACATGGTAAAAGTGAAAGGAATAGAGAAAGGGGACTCATGGAATACTAAAATAAAGATAAATGGCGAAAGAAATACAATTTAAAATAGATTCGGGTGCTAAAGTAAATATTATTCCTTATTCAGTATTTAAAATGATAGAAAATAAGACAACTATTGTTGAGCCTATAAAGTTAAAATTGGAGGCATATGGTGGTTACAATTTAGACGTTTTAGCCGCAGTAAAACTTAGATAAAACATAAGTCAGTGGCGAGTGTAGAACAATTTCTTATTGCTAATGTGGATTTGTCTTCAATTTTAGGATTGAAAACGTGTTTTAAGCTTAAATTAATCAAGCGCATAGATAATTTTAACTGAAAATCTAATTCAAAAGAGGAATTTATTCGGAAAAATGGTTCGAGGGATTGGGTACTTTTCCAGACAAGTGTAAGATTTGTTTAAAGAAAGATGCAGTATCAGTCATACATGTACCTCGACGCATAGCGAGCAGTCTTAAAAATAAAGTGAAGACCAAATTAGATGACATGGAAATAGCAGGAATCATCAAAAGAGTTAATCATCCCACTGAATGGGTCCACAAACCCGATAAATCTGTTAGATTATGTTTAGATCCCCAAAACATGGAGTATTTCACGGTATTAGATCTCAAAGATGGATTTTGGCAAGTTCCACTGGAAGAAGAAAGTAGCGACTTGTGTGTATTCAGGACACCGTTCGGAAGTTATAAATTTTTAAGGTTGCCATTTGGGCTCAATTTTGCTCTCGAGCTATTTCAAAACTTAATACTAAATACTTTAGTCACCTACCGGGTGTATTCGTCTGTTCCGACGATATTTTGATTTTTGGAAAAAATAAAGTGGAACACAATAGCAATCTGGCTAATGTTCTTAAAATAACAAGTGCATTAACTATTAAATTTAATGCTATAAAATTGCAATATTGTCAAAAAGCTGGAAATAACTTAGGCTTGGTAATTTCAAAAGAAGATGTTAGAATCGATGAATCTCGAATTAAAGCCATTCAAAATATTGAAATCCCTAAAAACAAAACAGAATTGCAAAGATTCTTAGGATTAGTCAATTTTGTGAGAAATTTCATTCCAAATATATCACAGATAACAGCGCCTCTAAGAGAGCTATTGAAAAAAAATTCTTCATATACTCGTACATGGTTAGCAGCACACTCCAAAGTATTTAAATATCTGCAATTAATTGTTTCAAAATCTCCAGTGTTGCAAAGTTTCAGTGAGAACATTCCAGTATATATCCAAACTGATGCTTCTCAATTTGGAGTTGGAAGTTGTCTTATGCAAGACAAAGACCGGTTTGTCTTGCATCGAAACGTTTGAAAAATACGGAACAACAATATGCGCAAATTGAAAAAGAGATGTTGACCATCCTCTTCGCATGTGAGAAGTTTCACGATTATATTTATGGGCGGAAAGTCGTCGTTTTATCAGATCACAAACCTTTAGTGGCAATTGTCAACAAGTTAATGTTCCATGTTCATTCCAACAGGTTACAGAAGATAAAACTAAAATTATTGAAATATGATATTGAAGTCAGGTACCTTCCGTGAAAAGAGATCCACATGGCGGATACACTGTCTAGAAGTATCAAGGAGAAAAATTCGGCTCCCGTTGACTCGACATTAAATACTGTAGCTCATACCATCAATGTTGGCGATAGAAGAACGGAGGAAATCCGTAAAGCCATTCTTAATGATGTGAGTCGAAAGAATTCATAGAGTTAGTACAAAAAGTTGGCCCAAAAATAAAACTAAAGTTAAAGATATTATTAAAAAGTACTGGCAAGTTAAAATGACATTTACTGTGAAAATGGTCTTCTATTTTATGAAGATAGACTCATCATTCCAATAGGTCTTCGTGCACAGATATTGAAAAGCATTGGGATAGCTAAAACAAAGGAGCTAGCAAAATTAACTGTGTATTGGCCAGGTATAAATAGGCAAATAGAAAATTTTATAAGTTGCTGTCAGACATGTGATAAATACCAAAAACCAAATTGTAGGTCTCCATTGATTCCAGATGAAATTCCAAATCTGCCATTTAGTTAAGTGGCTTGTGATATACTTGACTTCCGAAAAAAGCCGTTTTTAGTTTTGATGGATTACTTCTCGGAGTGGTTAGAAGTGAAATTGTTAAGAAATAAGACATCTGAGGAAATTTCGAGAAAACTTAAGGAAATATTTGCTCAACTCGAAGTCCCTCATATTATTGTATCGGATAATACGCCATTTAGTTCATATCAATTTAAAAAATTTGCACAAGAGTGGAATATTGGCTTAATAACCTCTACTCCAAACTACCCTCGTAGTAATGGTTTAGCGGAGAAAGGTGTTGGGATAGCGAAAAGCTAACTTCGAAAATGAGGGGAAGAAGGAAAAGATTTAGAGAGTGGATTGATGGCATATAGAAATGCTCCAATTTCAAATTTATCGGCATCACCAGCGCAACTATTAATGAGCGGAGTACTTTGCCCCAAATATTCTGTTAGAAAGGAATTATAGAAACCAAAAGTTATTGAAGTAATAGCATAAACTTAAGAAAATCAGAGTACACTTTCAGTTTTAAAATGAAAGACTCACAATTTTCAGATATTAATGAGCCAATGCTTAATAATTTGGATTCTTGCATTCCACGTATAAGAAATGAATCAGGTCAAAGTAAACCAATAATGAATGAAAATAAAACAATTTTAATATAAGTAAAGAATATCATACACGATCAGGCAGGTTAGTAAAACCCATAAAAAAGTACCAATGTACAAATTGAATTAAAACATGGTTTATTTAAGAGTTTAAATTACAAATGATAAATTAATCACAATATACAATAAGGTAATGTTGTCAAGGGTACAACGATGAAGAATTTCTAAGGCCCGCAAATAGTAGTATATATTTGAATTAAAAAACTGTAAAGAAAACAAAACTAATAAAATAAAAAGGGGAGATGTTATATATTGAAATGAATTATATTATAGTTAGTCCTAAACATCCAGTACATCTATTGTAAGTTTAGTACATAAGAATATATGATATTTAGAGGTAAAGCTGAAATGTCAAAGAGTTCGTACTGTGTAATAAATAGCATGAGTCAGTCATAAATCAGTCCGTCTCAATCGTAAAAAGTTGATATAAAACATATCTCATTACGTGAAATTGAAGAAATTACTGGAGTACCCAAAAGTACTGCACATCGTATTTTACACAAAAAAAAAAATTGGTTGTCTGTAAGTCGGTTTACGGACGATAATTTTACGTGTTAGCGTCATCAGAAAACATTGATGAAAACTTGCATACTTTTATGTATTGAATTATTATCATTACTTTGTATAATACAAAGAAGGATTCAATTGCAAATTAAAATTTTTAGTCAAAGTTGAAACCTATTATTACTGCACTCGCCGACAGATGCTACTTTTTTTTAATAATCAAAGAACAAATATATGAGATTATATTGTTACATGTACAAATAATTACATGTACAAATAATTCTGCGAGCTACTGTCGCAATTGTTTTCACGTCAACAAATGAATTTACTCGAACCCACGAGAACCCAACAAGCACGATCAACATCTGCAAGTGACGTCACTCCATTCATTAATTTGCTCGAATCTACCAGGTACCTCTCGGTAGAACATTCGCCAATGTACGAGAAATGGGTGAATAGGTAGAGACCCTATATAAAGGCGAGCTGAATGAATGGGGGGGATCATTCATTCGACCGCGATAAGAACTGCGATTGTGTGTGGGAAGCGATAGTATTCGAGTAGTAGAAAAGTGATTTTCGTAATAGTGAAGTGAGTTAGAAGACAATTGCGATAAGAAATTTATGGACAAGTGTTAGAATTTTAATAGTGAAAATTAAAATTAGGTGAAATAGTTAAATAAATGATTGTGCATTTTTAATTAAATAAACTCTTTTAACTTAAATTAAGAGACATTGCGTTTTCACTTTCCCGGAACATTAAAATTATTGGCCGCGAACCAATAACACGCGACAAGAATTAATTACCTTTTTTGCCGCATTTGTTGTTGTAATAAACATTGGAAACCACATTAACTGTTCACTTTACTTTATAAACAGTGAAAAAACAGTTCACGTCAAATTCTTAAATTGCAAGAATTTTTTAACTTTTTTTGCCGCAATTGTTGCTGTAATAAACAATGGAAACCAAATTAACTTTTCACTTCACTTGATAAATAGTTGACAAAACAGTTCACGTGTATGTTGTGTGCTGCCGCTGTCTCTCTTCTACTCGGACGCATCGGCCGATAGAGTGAAAGAGAGGTAGATGCGTCACAAGCCGAAAGCTTAGGCTGATCGTGCCTCTCTATCGCTTGTTCCGCGCTTTCGCTTGCACGGTCGGCTCAGGCGGAACGTGACAATAAGTCATGCTTTTTCGAGCGTGCAGCCGGCGTTCGTGGATTTATAAGACGTTATCACGTCAAAAAATCATTTTCACCCATACCATACACGACGAGTACAAAGCCTGCTACCCAGAGAGAGTGCGATTATGTCGATTATGACTACCCAGAGAGAGTGCGATTATGTCGAAATATGTTGCAGAGGTACAGAAAAGATCCGTGATTGTTTGAAAAAATGTTATGATCTGACGAATCGACATTTAAAAAGGATGGTTACGTGAACGTGCGAAACCCACATTTGATGCGGGAAACCAGATCGCAGTACCAGGTTAAATAAATGTGTGGACAAAGTTTTTGAATGGTGGAGTTATTGGTGCATTAAAGGTTATATTTGGACTTCTTACAGAACCACTAATCAAATTTATAAGAAGTGCCATTGAAAATTTACCGCAGCATATGGTGCCAACACGATGGTTGCCCTGCGCATTATGTTCGCACTATTCGAGAGTTCTCAATCACAGTGTGGACAAAGTTTTTATATATATTTTGACTTCTTACAGAACCACTAACCAAATTTATAAGAAGTGCCATTGAAAATTTACCGCAGCATACTCGTATGGTGCCAACAAGATGGTTGCCCTGCGCATTATGTTCGCACTATTCGAGAGTTCTCGATCGAGAATACTTCGATGGGTTAATTAGACGGCGTGGTTGTTCATGGTTACATCACAGAAAAAATCGAAGAAAAGTTAATATTTGTAGTCACAGGACTTGAAAGATCACCACAGGGTGTCAGTTCTTCGATTTTTTTTGTTGATACTTACAATTTGAAAAGTGCGACATGGTCATTGCATTAACATATTTTCTAGGAGATTGAACATCACATCCCCTAATAGAATTGCAGAAGTTGGTAGGACATTGTAAAAGGAAAAGCTTGACCCTATTGATCAGATGCAACATAGATGCAACACAGTCTGCGTTTAGTAGTTAGAGTACTCACTGCGTATGCCGAAGGTCCCTGGTTCGAATCCCGTTGGTGACAACGAAATTTGTTTCGAGTGATTCTTCGGACGGACTATAAGCCCGTTCAGTTATGATACGTAACATACTAATTTAAAATCAGAACGTATCCCAACTGGCTGGTACTGACCATATCGCCTTCTCGAGTGCCGATATATTCGATCAAAGGGGCTCTAGTACTAAAGCAAAAAAAAATTTGAAAAGTACATGATGACGATTTTTTTAATATATCTGATAGCTGTCACGACTTGGCATATTACCTGTTACCGGCTTGACGTTGATTTGTAGACCCTATATATTACATTTTTATGGCGAAGTATAGAATTACATACCTTTTAAATTAATTCATCTCTCTTTCTCCATTAATAATATCCTGTCTGCTAAATAATATTTAACTCTGTCTTCATTTTGTAAACTGTAAATAAATATCACTCACCAAGGGTAAGCTACTTGAAGCGCATCATTACATTTTGGCTAAAAATACATGCGTTAATTAAAAGATTTCATAGTTTGCCAACAAACAAACTTGTAATATAATCCACGCTAGCAAAATCAGAACCTGCTAATTACAAGTGAGATTATTCACTTTATCGAGAAAATAACTACTCATTCCAATTTGTATAACATTTTATTCAATTAATTATTCAAGAGTGTCTGAATAAAAAAAAACACACTAAAATCTTACATACTCGTACTCACAATTGATGCTCAATTGATTAAACAAATAAATATGTACATCTTATGCCATTAGGATCAATTTTTCCACATGTATACTTCAGTTTATTTTTACACCTAATGGTTTAATAATTACGAATATATATAGTAAATACTTGGAATCCATACCAAATTTCACGTGAATTTATTAGCCGAAGGATTCAGTGCTCGCATGATGTCATCGCATCACATTTTTATTAGCTCCGCTCTAATGCGATATCATCACCATTTTGGTTGCCGTTAATTGATTTTAGATAGAATTAAATGTAAATTTCGTATTTACGGAAGGAATCGGAGTATATTTTGATTTATGCTTTAATAAGTATTTCCTTTAATTCATTGGAATCCTAACCTACTTCAGGTAACAAATTTTCACGTGCTCTTAGTCTATTACGAAACCAACAAAAAATTACTGACAAAATGTCTAGATATTAGTGGGATATGCCGAGAATGATTAGCATAGTGAACATGCACAAATGCTAGAAATAGAAATGGAAATAGGTATTAGTAACAAAATAGTTTTCCGAAAGTGAAATAAAAAACGAAGCAAACATGAATAATTCTTCTTTTCGTTCGAGTAGCGGATAGTCGATAATGAAGACCTTCAAGTGGCCTTAGAAAATTTAGTACGATAATATAGGAGAGATAGTTGTTGCTTTGTACAACGGCTCATTTTGCCATCTATATTTAAAATTTATTTTTCTATGATTTTACAACACCTGATTTCACATATCTTAAAAACCAATCTTTATTTATAAGAGTTACAAATAAAACGAATTTGATAAAAAGCTACTAGCAGCCCGACTATCTCCATCCATGTCTATTGGTCCGCCTGTCGAAGGAAGTTTTCTCTGAAACTACAGAAGCTAATATACAAATTTTGAAGAGATTAAAAGTGTGGGTCTAATGAAAATTTCAAGTTATTAAAATTTTCAAACATTTTTAAGAAGGGTGGAGTGACCCTTTACTTATTTTTGCAAAGGTAAATAACTGAGGTATCAAATAAAACGACGCATTAAGAACATTTAGAATCTGAAACTAAAAAGTCAATTTGCTTACCTAGTGGCACCTAGGAGCCGAGAGAATAGTAAAAAGTAGGGAACTCTGTGCCTCTCCCCCAGCGATAGAGTACTTTTGAGACGAAAAAATCAGGGGGGTAGGTCTTTACGGAAACAAGACCACAGCTTCAGGAGTCAAAAGTCACTCAAACATATGTCAAATTAATGTTTCGCTTCCTTCATATGCATCTTTTGCTGAATACTTGATACGTGCAGAACGTCGTGACTAGTCCTCCTCACTTTAAACTGATTTAGCAGTGTTATTTTTCTTAGTGATATTTAGACTACTTCTGCTGCATGCCAAAAGCTTTTCCTTGACTTCCTCTCATTTTGGAGCTTGGAGTCGCTGTGCTGTGCTTGTGTCAAAGAATTTATTACTTTTTATGAATTTTTCTTTCAACGAAACTGATTTTCCTTTGTCTGAACAATTCGGAGCTATCAAATCCATACTGCAGTGTTTCTGTTGCAGATTTCCATTCCAAAAGATACTTTGCAGTATTGCTCTTTTTTCCCCATTTATTATATATATATATATATATATATATATATATATATATATATATATATATATATATATATATATATATATATATATATATATATATTATATTATATTATATTTTATGTATATAAGTATATATATATATATATGCAGGAAAGAAAGAGATATAGAAATGACGCGGTCGACTGCAACACGGGAATCGGTACTCCGGATTTACAATTGCGTGACGTGGCTTGTTTACAGGGTTTTGGGTCAATGCTCGCTTTACTACTTGCGTTTGAGGAAATATCCTTGCAATATCGGAAAGGCTCCACGAAATCGAACGAAAATACTGATGGTGAAAAACGTTCATGTGGTATAGTGTTGAAGCGATATTACAACTGCGGGGATAAAAGACACTTGAGCCGTGAGTTTCCGGATAAGTTAAAGGGGTTGAAGTGTTTTCGGTGCAACAAGTTTGGACACACTAAAGCACAATGCCAACGAGCACAACAAGGAATTGAACGGGAGACAGAGAGTAAATACTGTAATGCATTAAATACAACAGACAGGAAAGCGTACAAAATAGTGAAGGTGTGCGGAAAGGATATTAAAGCTATGTTCGGCTCTGGCAGTGATCTTCACTTAATGACGAGCAGCACCTACGAAAGTCTGGATGCTCCTGCTTTGAAGGCATCGACAGTACTCTTCGACGGCATACGTTCAAGTGGTTTGAAAACACTTGGTAGCTTCACTGCACTTGTATGTGTGGATGGATTTAATTTTGTTTTGCAGATGCACGTTGTTCCGGGTAATTATGTGGGATGCGATATTTTGCTCGGAGCAGAGCTGACAAACTCCGTTGAAGTACGTCTAAGAAATAGCAATGCTATATTGGTCGAGATCAACGCTGAATCTCATACGGATAAGCTCGAAGCAAAGAACAACTTCCAAGACGCAGTGAAGGAGACTATGCGCATAAACGTCATTGAAGGGCCCAGTATGCAGTTGCCGCACATTAAAGACCGAACCATAGGCCGTACATTAAGAGATTTGATTGGAAGCTACAAACCGCGACCGACAAAGAATACCGGTGTGGAAATGAGAATCATCCCAAAGGACTAAATTCCAATGCAACAAAATCTAAGACGCTTGTCGGCGGAGCAGCGCGATATCGTGAGCGATTGAGGCAATGATTTGACCGAAAAGGGCGTCGTGAGACTAAGTTCGTCGGAATATTCTAGCCCAATAGTGCTAGCAACGAAAAAAAATGGAAAGATTAGAATGTGTGTAAACTATCGTCTACTAAACAAGAAGATGATAAGGGATCGTTTTCCGTTGCCTTTGATTGAGGACCAGCTAGATAGATTGCAGGACGCCACGTATTCACTACTCTGAATTTAGAATATGGATTCTATCATGTGCCAGTAGAAAAGAACAACGTAAAGTATACGGCGTTCGTTACACTGGATCGGCAGTTCGAATTCTTGCGCGTTCCTTTTGGTATCTGCAACTCACCGGCAGTTTTTCAACGACACATCAGAGAAGTATTTAAAGACCTGTTGGCGGATGAAACCGTATTGTCTTATTTAGATGATTTGATAATTTCGGCCAAAAATGAACGAGATGGTTTAGAGAAACTTCAAAGATTGTTCAAGGTCGCAAGTGAACACAACGTATCGTTTAACTGGGGAAAGTGTATATTCCTAGAAAAGAGATGGAGTGCTTAGGATACATTGTCGAACACGGCACTATTATGCCAGGAAAGAAAAAAACGATGGCTGTAACAGAGTTCAAACGACCAAAAACAGCGAAGGACGTACAAATATTTTTAGGGCTGACCAGCTATTTCCGTAAGTTTATCAAAGGATTTTCGAGTATAGTTCGTCCCCTCTCTAAACTGTTAATAGACGGAATAAAGTTTGAATTCGGAGAAGGCCAGGCTAAAGCATTTCAAAAGCTAAAGGAAATACTCGCACATGGTCCCGTTCTCAAGTTGTATCGAGTCAGATCCGGAACAGAATTACATACGGACGCGTCTAAGCAAGGGCTCGGTGCCATACTTTTGCAGTGAGACTATGAAGGTGGAAAGTTACATCCAGTTTACTACGCGAGTTAGAAGGCGACACCTGCAGAGGAGAAGTATACAGAGATCGGAGATTTTAGCCGTTGTGAAAGCGAAAGATTGTTACAGACTGTCAAGCTCTTGCCGTAGCCATAGCAAAAAAGGAGACGTCCTTAAGAGTGGCACGTTGGGCGTTGTTAATCAACAAATTTAATGATAACTTTGAACATCGACCTGGCAGGGCTATGAAGCACGTGGATGCTTTAAGCCGATATCCAGCATCAGTATATCTTATCGAAAAGAGAGTAGACGCATTAATGGAACGAGTGCACCGAGCCCAGCAGAACGATAGCGAACTACAAAAAATCATTCAAAATATAAACGACGAGAAACAAAAGGACTTCAAACTGCGACAAAGAATTCTTTACCGCGAAGAACGAGGACATCTTCTAGTAGTTGTACCCAAGGTAATGCATTACGACGTTATAAGAAGTGCGCACGAACGTGGTCATTTCGGCGCGAGGAAAGCCGAATATGTTCTTCCACAGGAATTTTGGTTCCCGCACATAAAAGCTCGCATAAGCAAACTCATCGATATGTACGTAGTCTTTATGTTAGCCGAGAAGAAACATGAAACGCTGGAGGGCTTGTTACATCCGATTGACAAAGGTAGTGGGCCACTAGATACCTATCATGTTGATCATCTTGGACCGATGCCGTCGACCAAGTAGTGTTTCAAACACATATTCCCTATTACGGATGCATTCACCAAGTTTGTGTGGCTGTATCCAACGAAGTCAACGAAAACGGAGGAAGTTACATCGCTGTTGCAGAAACAAGCCACTGTTTTCGGAAACCCACGCAGAATTGTTTCAGACCGAGGGACCGCATTGGCTTTAAATGCTTTCGCCGAATATTGCAGAGACGAGGGAATAGAACACAGTCCTATAACGACGGGTGTACCACGTATTAATGGTCAAGTAGAGAGGCTAAACCGAGTGATTATCCCAGTGTTGACGAAGCTGTCTATAGAAAATCTAGCAGAGTGGTTTAAGTTCTATGTTTGATCGTAATATTGGAATTTCACCATTTGAGATACTGATTGGAACAGCTATACGTACCAAAGACGACTTGAAGCTGCGTGAAATAATTGAAGCTGAAATCGTAGAAAACTTTCAGAAGGAACAATCGGAACTGAGAAGCAGAGCTATGAACAACATGAAGAAAGATCAAGAAGAAGATCGCTAAACGTTCAATCGACGGCGTAAAGCCGCGAGCCCGTATGATGTCGGCGATATCGTGGCTATTAAAAGGACTCAGTTTGGAGGTCTGAAAGTCCAGAGAAAGTTTTTGGGCCCTTATCGGGTTGTGACAGTTAAGCCTAATGAACGCTACGGAGTTGAAAAAATCGGTGACCACATAGGACCCAAGGAGACTACGACGTCAGCTGATCATATGAAGCCATATACAGAATGTCAAGATTCAGGAATGACCGTTGAGACTTCATTCGAGGATTCGTCGTCCGAGGAGGAAGTAGGTATCGGGGACGATGCAGCCATCAGAAAGGCCGAGTGTAGGAAAGAAAGAGATATAGAGATGACGCGGTCGACCGCAACACGGGAATCGGGACAGTCTCGATCTGGCCGTCGGTGCGCGTGGTTACAATGAACAGACATAAAGTAAAATACTGAGACATAACTAAGTGTTTTTATTTACTGGTGCCCATTTCATTTTTCCATTAGCTGATTTTCCTACATGGGAGTTCACCCGGGATATTGAGAAGTTTTATGTGAAAATTAATAGGTGTTCGACAGGGCAAGAAAATACCAGTGACACTAACTGTGTTGAAAAATCACGGAATATGAGCGAAGTGGAAAAAGATGCGTGTAGGCTCACGGTCCCACAGTTAAAAGAAATATTAAAACCAAAAGACCTTAGTCTATATTTTATATATTATATGTATTTACATATATATATATATATATATATATATATATATATATATCTATATATATATATATATATATATATATATATATATATATATATATATATATATATATATACCTTCTTCGTAGGAATACAGCCCGTTTCAGGCTTTCGCCTCCTACAACAAGCGCCTCCAACTGTCTCGGTCCATTGACCGCGTCCTCCAATTTCGAAATCCGGGACCATGAACTGTCTTCGTCAATCGGGTCAAACCAGCGTTTCCTCGGTTTTCCCACTGGTCTCCGCCCTTCAGTTCTCCCAACGAATACCTATTTGGACATCCGTAGTTCGTCCGTACGATACGGCCAGCGCATTGCAGTTTCCGTAGTCTTACATTCGTTGAAACCATATACGAGTACATAGGCGCGCATTAATAATCTGCAGTGTTGACGCTTAACAGCTTGTAGGCGCTACGTTGTCCTACAAATAATAGCAATAACGTTTTATCTGTTAATTAATGATAACCTTTATTCGCCTGAAAGATCCACAAGTAACAATAATTCGATGTTGTTGTGGCGCTGTCTTTGTTTAGAAAGAGACTCATGCTTTTTTCTCGCTTCGCTCGTTCTGCTTTGCTCGTTCTGCTTCGATATTCGTTCGGCTTCAATCTTCCAGTCTAGTGGGAAGATATGTTTTATGTTGCGGCCGGTTGCTACATTTGGCAGACGGATAAGTTCGAGGCTGCGCTCGGTCGCTATAGGGCCGCTACAGGGCTCCCGTCATTGGTGTGAAGGGCTCCTGGCGTTTGCATTCCAGCTGACTCGGCGATTACATGGTTTAGTAGGATGTAGCCTGCATATCGTAAGTCGAGTGCAAAACCCTTCCGCCATGAGCGTTTTCGGTAGACCTAAAATTGTTTTTAATATCAATAGGACTGCCTAATACTTCACCTCGTGCGTCTTTATAGAGGCTCGTGCGTGGTGCATGGGTACTGATTTCGCCCGCATAGGCTATCACTTTGCTCGACTTGCATAGTAACGCACCTCTTGTATCGACAAATAGCTTTCTTATGACATATTCCAGAGCCAAATAGTAATGGGGCTAGCCCATCTCCTTGCTTTAGTCCGATATTTGTGTCAAAGGCGCCAGTGAGTTGGTTATTCATGCAAACTTGGGATGTTGCCAACGTCATTGTCATTTTGCTAAGACGGACTAATTTGGTTGGGACACCAAAACAAAACAACATTTGGTACAGTACATGACGATCAATACAGTCGTACACTTGCTTAAAATCAACGAAAATTTGGCGTACGTCTATGTTGAACATTCAGCATTTTTCAATTACCTGCTGGACTGTGAACAATGGATATTTCGTCGATCTACCTGCTCTAAAACCACTTGATGCTCCCCAATAATACTGTTGGCGTATGATCCGATTTTATTTTCTGAGATCTTTGAAAATATTTTGTACGCCATACAAAGCAGTGAGTGCCTCTGTAGTTTTCGCACTGTAGCCTGCCATCTTTTTTGTGGATAGGAAATATAATTGATTGGCTCCACTGGTTCGGCATTTGTCCTTGTTACCAAATGTGCTGCATGACTTTGTGGATGACTTTCTGAACACTGCTGGCACCATATTTAATGAGCTCTACTAAACACACATCAATGCCTCGCGCTTTATTATTCTTTTGGGCTTTGATGGTGGAAAAACTTCATGCAGAGCTGGTGCGGCCAATGGAAGCTCTCCGGGAGCTGTGCGGAGGATTAAGGAGGTTCTTGAAATATGATCCCCGTCTTCCCTTAATCCAGTTTTCATCAGCGATGATGTTGCCGATACCATCACGGCAGAGCGTGGTCTTGGGCTGATAACCTCGTTTCAGGCTTTTTACTACTTTGTATGCTTGTCTTGTGTTTTGCTCGCTAGACTCAAATCGATGCTTCTCAATTGGTCGTCATAGTATTTTCTTGTCTTAATTCTAATGATCTTATTTGCTGCTCTTCTGAGATTTTCAGAGTTTTCTCTCTTCATCCTAGTTTTTCCATCTAAATATTGTTTGTATGCCTGATTCTTTTTGTCTAACGCATTTTTGCCCTCATCGCCGAACCAATAATTTCTCTTGCGCAGGACTTTATGTCCCATCACATGTTCTGTCATAGTCTTAACTGCGGCTTTCACTTCCACCTATATCTCGTTGCTTGTTTTCAGCGATTGTCTGATACGATGGGGGCCAGCTGGTTGTCGAGGGTCCCACAGACGCCGTTTGGAGTCTTCCAATGTCAAATTTCTGTAAAGGGCTGACCTTTGCCGAATACGCCTGTGACATACGACATCATTGATCAAGTAATGATCCGAGTTACAATTGGCTCCTTGATATGTGCAGAGGTCAAGTATGCTCGAGGCCCAATGTTGTTGGAGAAGAACATGATAGATTTGGTTTTGCATGTTGCCATCCGGTGATACCTAGGTCATATTATGTATGCGTCGATGTGAGAAACAAGTCGAACGTATGACTATATTTCTGCTAAATTCAAAGTCAATCAGGCGCTGGCTGTTGTCATTTGTTTCATCGTGGAGGCTATATCCTCCAGTCGTTCCGAGGTAAGATAGCTTATTGCCAACCTTAGCGTTGAAATCACACAAAATAAATTTTGTGTCGTTTGTAGGCAATGCCCTAACTATTCTTTCCAGTTTTCTTCGTCCTTTTCGGAGCTTGTGTGTTTATCAGCCAGATTATGAAGAATTTCGCTTTTATACGGATCGCACACATCGACTGCCTTAAAGTCAATATCGTGCGATTTAAACTCCCTATCCACAATAAAAGCTACTCCAAATTCTCGTTTTCCAGTAGGCTTTAAACATTTGCATATTTTGTGCGGACTCATTTCTTGAATATTAATTCCAGTCCATTTCGCTTCCTGGATTGCTACTATGCTCAATTTACACGTTTATTGACCCGCCTGTTGTAAAAGGTCTTTAACAGCGCCAGGGTTGTTCAGTGACCTAAAATCCCATTATCTAATATCATAGTTCTATTTTCGGTTGCGAGGTCGTTATCCTGGGTCCGATCCATTCCAACAAATTACTTTCGATTCCGTTATCAGGCTTGGAAGGCTCGCCTTCACCATTTACTACCATTTGGTGGTGGAATTTGGGATCAGAAATCATAGAAGGTATAGATTGGGCAACAAAGCGACCGCCTAAATTGAATCAAAAAATGATTTGCCTTCAATTGATCGTTTAAAATACTTGTCATAGAAGTATTGCTTGAGTTTTTAAATTAGTTACATAACGTAAATGTTTGGACTACACGCGTTGACTACAAAATCTTTCAGGAGCGTACTACTGTCGATTTGGCTTGTTTGTATACTGCCTCTGTTCTCTTTGTCCAAGCTAAAACTATGCAACCTTCAGTATCACTGTCATTCATTTTTACGACTTTGTAAAAAATTTACTCAAAAACTATAGAAGCTAGAATGCTCAAACTTTGTGAAAAGGTCAGAAGTGATGGTCTCTCAAAAGTTAAGGTCTTAACAAAAATTTAAAATTTTTTCAAGGGGGTCCCCCCTAATAACGAATTAGCCCCAAAACAATTTTTTAATCAAAGGTAGTCGAGTGGGGTATCAAATGAAAGGTCTTAGTTAGAACTTTTAGAATCTGTAATAAAAATTCATTTTATGACTAAGGGGGCCTAGGGGAAGGCAAAATGTACCAAAAACCTAAGATGTTTACAAAGACCTTCTGGTAGGAACACTCTCCTGCTTACTCAACTTGTTCAGTCTTATTTTAACATTAAATAATTTCAATTCTTGAAAAGCTGCTGAACCTTCCCTTGTTAACTGAGAAGACGCGTTTCAATTCTTTTGGGAATGGCTTGATATAGGTGGTTTAAGCAGGTATCCCTCTACCTGGCATTCCCTAGAGCCTACGTGCTGAACCCATCCTACACCTGCATATATAAACTCATTCTCTTTCACACATCCTTTAGAAATAGTCGAAATGCGTCCGCGCACTTAAAAAAGCAAGTCCCGACGGCTTTTCAAAAAAAGGTGAACTGGCCCGCGGATATCAAATGAACAAAACCATTGATGAAATAAATTGTTTAGATTATTCCAACTCAGCAGAAGAAGCAGCAAACCTCCATTGAGATGCTGCATATCTTTAAATTATATTTCACTAGAGCTTTTACCTTTAACGGCAACTATCTATGATTGAGGCAATAAATAGAAGATTTTGGCAGTTGTCTCTTAGATTTCTACATCCTTTTCTCCAAAATAAAATTTCATATGCATCTGAGCAATTTATTTTGATTTATTTCAGTAGGGAACAGTAGTGTATGCTACTACTAATTGAGGTAGATACAAAAAGTATCAATAAACAAGTTGGGTGGACAGATCTACGCTCATGTCAGAAGGGTTTTTCACTAAATTTACGACATGCAGTCACCAGCAACTAATAAAGTTAAGAATGATGTCAAAGAGATGTGCAGGTTTAAAAGAAAATCCATTCTTTCTCCATTTTCAACGGGCGCCATTTTATTGTATATTAATAAAAATCCTCAAATTATGAATTCCCAAAAATATTTATGTAATCGATCTTATTTGAAAATTTTAAGAAGGTCAAAACAAAACTGCAGTATCTGATTCGATGGAAACTCCATAAAATACCAAAATCGTCTTATTGTTCATTTGATACCCATATCGGCTACCCTTGATGAAGAAGAACTACTCCGCTATATGGAGTGTTAGGGAAAAAACTATGACACATATCCCAAACATCGAATTTGAATAAAACGCACTTTATCAATCTTAAATGTACTTTTTTTTATTCGCCATCTAAAGTGCCAGCCACACTCAACGCTCCCAATTTTCAGACTGCCCCCATTCGACTCACAAAACGTCGTATAGAAAAAACGGTGTCGCCACTAGCGCTCGTTTCATTTGATATTTATCCTAAACATTCTGCCCGGCTGGACCGGAGGGCAATCGTCGCCAATTAGCTTGCATACCTTTTGAACCGGTCGGGTGCATGTGCCATGAGTATTTCTGATAGTAGCAACCCTGATCAGACCGTCGTCACCGGGTTGAACAGCAATGATTCTGCCCAAACGCCATTGTGTGGGTGATAAATTCTCCTTCCGTATTGCCACTATGCCATTCAACTCAAAATTTCTTGATGCTTGATGCCATTTGTTCCTAATTTGCAATGAAACCAGGTATTCGTCATGCCATCGTTGCCAAAAATGTTGATGCATCAGACGAATTTGTTGCCATTGCTTAGGTCGGCAGTTTAGTCTAACGGATGTGGGTGCCGCCGACATGGTAATTAACGATCGACCGATAAGGAAATCGGTTGGAATGAGCGCCAAATGATCATCATGTCCGTCATGAAAGGCCAATAATGGACGCAAATTAAGGCACGCCTCAACGCGTACAATTAAACTGCTAATCTCGTCGAAGAACATAGATTGGTTGCCAACAATGCGGAAGAAATGCTTCTTCGCTGACTTGACCGCAGCTTCCCAGAGACCGCCTTGTTGTGGTGCCATGCCATGTAGTGCCACCATTTGCCAGTTGCTGCTGCGTGTGAGTAGAATGCCATTCCACCAAATCCTCTTGCATATATTGCTAGCGGTTGAAAACGATTAAGAAGGCGTGCAACGAAAGGGCATCCGCCAATTCAATATGCACAGCCTTCGTAACCATACAGACAAAGATAGCCTGCTGTTGTCGTCGACAGGTAATACAGTGGTAAATGCACTGTTTCACAGCAGACCGGCCATGTAGAATCCAGTATGGTTGTCGCAACGCCTGTAACATAAGTTGGATTTCACCGTGCAATGTAGTATGATGAGCTTGCTGGACCAGAAGCCGAGTAAGGGTACCCGATTTTGCCAAAATGATTGGGTGACGGTGATCGACGCTAAGCTTAGCATTTTTAAGTCGACCTCTAACGCGGAGGATACCATGACCATTCAAGTATGATCCAAGAGTGATGAGTGTGCTCGATGATGCAATGTAAGCATGATGTTGGAGTTGTTTAATTTCACTGCCAAAATATCTGCTTTGTTCGCTGCGAATATGCCATCGTAACGCCTCGTCCATCACTTCGGGCGCGATGAATGTTCGATGACAATAATGCCGTTGAGTAGGTTGCCATCGTAATGTATTTACACATACAGTAATTCGAAGCAACTTACCAATATTGCGAACCTTTCGAGTAGGCTCATAAATAAGCCATCGGATTTCAATTTTCATTGAACTAGTTGCCAGGGCCAAAGATATTTGACTGATTTTTCGATTGCTGCCATTGCCAAAACCTCCTCCTCGGAAAGGACCAGAAGTTCGGTTGCGGGTGTGTCATCTGTCAATAGTGACGCAGGACCATGCCACCTTAAGTGATGTTCACCAAGATTCCCGACGCTGACTCCACGACTTGCGCAATCTGCCGGATTATTCTGAGTGCTAATGTGATGCCAGCTTCGCATATCGCTATGTTGTTAAATTTAGTGTCATCCAACTTGATTTTAAAGAAGAAATCATCCGTAGCTGGATGCCAATGTAATCCCAAAACTGTCGTTCCTGCTGACTTTAGCAACATGTTATCCGTAAATATCTGGTTGGTTGTAAGTTCTGCTAATGTTGCAGGATCATTTGATCGCCATAGAATCTGATCTACATCGCCTGCTTTCTCAGTTGATTCAGCGTAGAAATTGCACAAAATACTTCTCCAAGCAGCCTTTAACCGGGAGCCATCTGTTATTTGCCCGTAGTTGTCACGTGCACATTGTTGTAATGCACGAATTGCATTATAAGGGCCATATGCCATGCCATAGCTAACAATAGTTAACTCATATGTGCGCAACGGTTCGGTTGCCGCTTCTCGCCACAGAATTCTTTGCCAAGGCTGATGCCGCTCGTCGACACACACTTGTCGGAAAATCTTCTCTATATCCGCTGATAAAGCCACATGGAATAATCAGAACCGAAGGATAATGTTCACCAATGATAGCTGTAGCATTGGTTCAACCAATTGAGTGTTATTCAATGAAATGCCATTCCAAGATTTTGCCGATACGTTGAATACCACATGTAACTCCGTAGTGACTGCGGGGGGAGGAATATTGTATGCCTGTGATTCATTGCCCATTGTTTCGTCCATTGCCCGCATGTACCCAAGAGCAATGTACTCCACCATAAATGCCACATATTTCGCCTTCAATCCTGCATCTGCTACTAACCTCCGCTCGAGCTGATGGAATTGGCGAAAAGCCAACGAATGGGAGTTGCCCAACGCTGTAGCAGCTGGTCAAAACTGGATCTGTACGACATAACGGCCATCACTGTCGCGTCGATGCGTTGCCCAAAACAGCATCTCACAAATGTCCGCCTCCATCGTCATATCTGACGCAGCTGTGGCCTCTTTGATCTCCCAAAAATTACGGAGAAAATCGTCGAGACGTTGACCACTGTCGCCTGCCTGTACACGTAATGAACCGGCAGGTGAAAAAGTGTCCGAGTCGTTTGAATCTGGACCCAACACTACCCAGCCGAGTAGCGTTGCCTGAGCAAAAGGTTCATCGGATAAAACGCGTAATATGCCATCTTGAATGATTAAGCCCCAAAGATCAGCACCAATCAATGCGTCTATTCTGCCAATAATTCCAAATGCTGGATCATCCAATGGTAGTAAGCACAAATGATTCCAACATGAATCAGCAATCCGAGCCACTGGTATAGGTGATGTTATTAAGTTAAGAATGTGAAATTCGACCTCCAATCCGACCGTCGGTTGAATGGTCGATGATAGTTGCAACTTGGATCTGCCACGGGTGTATGTCAGAGACGATGAGCCAACGCCATCTACTTGAATCTCGTATCGTCTCTTACGGACTGCCAAATTGTTGATGAATCGCGAAGCTATGAAGCTGACTTGAGATCCAGGATCACATAATAATCGAAATCGGTGTCGATTGCCAAAACCATCAGTAATGTATCCAAGTGCTATTGCCAAAAGAACAATCTGGTTGCTGACGAACATAAATATCTTCACTGCGTCGGCCAGTCACGCAAAATGATTTCGTGGTGGATTGCCAGAAACCGTCAGTAGGGCCACATTATCCGATGCCAATAGTTTCGTCGGAACTGAGCCAGAGCTTGATATCACTGATGAAGTTTAGGTCAACTTTCGACACAACAAAGTGTGATATTTGCCATTGCAATTGCGACAATTCCCTGGTTGGCACATTTTTGTCGAATGACCTTGTCTCAAGCAATTGAAACATAAATTTGACCCTTTGATACACTGAAAACGTTCTGCCACTGAAAGCACTAGCAATTGAAAGATTTGCATTATTGCAGTAGTCACATTGGCCAAATAATATTGGAGCTAAATTGGTTATAATCAATCCCGGCAACTGATTCGGTGGTGGTCGTCGAGTGCCTGCCTGCGGAGTGCTGCTGGTGGCTGGCAAAAATAACGCATGCACTACTAAGCTGTGCGCACGCTTCTCGATGAAGGTCGATATATCATTCGAGGTTAGACTCATACCCCATGCCTGTTGAATCGCCTGTGGGAGTTTCGATGTGAGGATCGGCACTGTTAACGCATCCCATTGATCCACCGGAAGCTTCACAACCATTAATGCTTGCAGAATTTCGCGAACCGTGTCAACCATAGTCAGCAAATACAAAGTTGACTCCTGTACTTGTGCCTTAAATTTCTGCCAATTATTTCGGGCTGTCGCATCTCGCCTTTAATGCCTTCCATACTTCGCCATAACCGCCTGTTTATATACCACCTACCAGTGACATTGCATCGCAACTTCGCCAATTGATAAGCCTCTGGATAATCTTGTTCGTGGACCAGAGTCTCGAATGAGTCTTTGAAGGCCAGCTAATTACGTAATACCCCATCAAAAATGGGCACAGCCGGTCGCTCCAATTGCAAATCGACTACGTTTGACCGTACGGAGCAAGCCGCATCCTCTAAAGCTAGTGTCGCCACCATCCGACGCATTTTTGCCACCGCCAAATTAAATCTCCCTTCAACTACCGCAAAGAGCTCATTATGGGCATCCATCTCCGCTTGGTCAGCACTCGCCAACAAGCCATCGTGTGCCAGCATAAGCCTGTTGAAGTGCATTTGCAAAGAATTCAGCTCTTAAACCAATTCCTGCTCGGGCTGATTATAAATGTCGGCTAGTACCGCCGATGCTATCCGCCGAATAGCAGCCATTGCCGCTGTAGGCTTATTCAAGTCCGCCATCTCTCTCTCCCTGAGTATTCGCCTCAAACAAAAAAACAGGAAATGTTGCCTGTAACTTGATGCTAGCCAAAAAAAACGCCACTCAAGTCAAAAACCACACACACGATTCAAATCATGTATAAGTATGTGAATACGAGTCACGAAAAACAATCCGAATGCAAGAAATGCCACTGGAATATACGACGCCAACTGTTCGGGGAAAACCTACATACGCACGCGCACAATATGTGCTAGTGCGAGTATACCAATACGAGCCATGAAGAATAATCCGAATGCAAAAAATACCACTAGAATATACGACACCACAATCCAATAACTTGCAAAATAATGTTCAAAGCAAAACGCAAGCACGCACGATCACGGAAATGTCTGTACATGCGTATAGCAAATGTCCAAGGGCCATCAAGCCAACCACTGCACAACACGCGCTTTGTCCGGAAAGTTACGGAAAAAACAGCCACAGGTGACTTAAATTCAATTCCTCACAGGAGGCACCGAAATTGTTAGGAAAAACTATGCCACGTATCCCAAACATCGATTTTGAATGAAACGCACTTTATTAATCTACACTCAACGCCCCCAATTTTCAGACTGCCCCACTCGACTCACAAAACGTTGTATAGAAAAAACTGTGTTTCCGCTACCGCTCGTTTCATTTGATATTTATCCTAAACATCGGGAGACCCACTTAAGTACCTTATAATTTTTTTTCGTAGTTGAACTTTGAAGAGAGCACAACATACATACAAAATTTGATGTTTGTTGCTTATGTATATCTTTTGCTGGAAAAATTGCTGTGACACACGGACGGACGGACAGACAGGTCGCGATTTTAGTAGAATTTTGTAAAGTTGATTTACAAAACCCTAATATTTATTCGAGAATGAAAATTTTGGGGAAATCCCCACATTTGATAGTCTTGAAGAAATTGTCATGTGTACACAATTAAAATAGGTTTGAATCATCAGTTTCACACATAAGCAATTAGTTAGAAGCTTGTTACAGAAAAATGAAAATTACTAGTAATATTACTCAGATATAGCAAATTAATACCGAATAATTTCCCACTACTTTGTATTTTTCCTTATGGTGATTTTAATTTCAATAAAAATCTTGAAAATACGAGTATGTCTCCTTGAACCCATTTATCCTCTATAATCGCTTGCACGTAGCTCACGCAAGGTGGATGAGCCCTGAAAGAGGCCCATTAACTGTATTAATTATCATTATCAACAAACTATCTTTTAGATTTTATTTCATTATGCACACGCCTCAAAACGAACTTTCTTAGCAATCGGAGTGGCTCGGCTAGTCTAGTCTAGATAGATAGGCTGTTGGATGGATTTCGCGTAGTACCTTCTCCACTCGTCGATATCACGCTAAAGCTTCTTAATAGTGTGATGAAACTTGGTGGTGGCATTGCTAGACGAATGTTCTCTAAGCTCCAAGTAAAAGACCTGAGAAATTCAGTGTCGCTTCGGAAAATGTTAGCCTCGGACGGTTTTGCGGGTATTTCATAGTGGAATCAATCGTTTCGTGTACAAATATCTTATCTAGTTGATTAAAAGTATTGTGCAACGGCACAAGGTGTACAATGCCGCCTCCCACCATTGCGGGTTCATTTGAACGAGTGATTTGTTGTTGGTCGGGTCGTAATTGAAAATTAATTGGAGTCATCACGTTAAGCTCGGATAGCAACTGTTTGCACAAATTGCATCTTTCTTGGATGCTCGCCGCGATTTAGTGCCTCAGAATATTGCAGTGTACACGTACATTTAGATTTCAAAGCCTCTACAGAATTTTCCGTGTACGGCAGCAACGACGCTCGCGCCTGATATTTTTGAATTGATGCACTTACCAATTGCCAAGTGTCATAAAATTTGAATCATTTAATTAGCATCTGAATATTGTGAATCAGATGACTGGCGGTTACCACTTATTTCTTTCTCATTTCTAGTGTGTTCAGTATAAATAGACTAAGTAGTGTGGTCCCACATATATCAACAACAATGCGGCGTACAAAGAGTGTGTAGAAAGTGTTTGTTGTCCGGTCTTCAAATGCTCGAGAGAATTTTCCTTGACTGAGTGTAAATTTTTCACCGCGGTCTTGTTATTTATTATTGAACTTCAAGTGAATACACTGTCCATTACTCATTGCTCGGCGGTTTGTAGCCAATATTCCGATAATAATAAACGGCAAATCTTATTTTAACGCCGTCAGAGTCGCGCTACGTTGTTGGTATTTGCGTCGTGGCTTAAGAAAAGGGAATGTTTTCTTATTTCTCTATCCCATAACCATCATCCTCCTTGATAAGCCCCTGCGATAGTGTTATCCCCTCACAGCAATGTCAATCTGAAGTGAATATATGTACAGTGCAAAGTGCAGTTCGGTAGCTATTGTTTATCATTCGTGTTCTTGAACCCCTCAGCCTTAAGCATTGCAGATAAAGCCTTACCCCTCCCACGCTTCATAGAAAGCTACAGAGAAGAAATGCATAACTGGATCCCGAGTGCTACTCTGTTATTCATGTTCCTTGTGAAAGTTTTTATTCTTGTTCAAACGTAAGTTCGTCTACGTCATTGTTTTGGTGAGTGTTTCGAACAGCTGTGATGGAATGGACTTGGCTGAAAGATTGGTGGCGTCTAAAGCGTCTACGAAATCGGAAGGCAACGTTAGATGGGGGCACGTACAACGGCGATGATGAGGCAGATGAAAATCATGACGGGGATGACGACGATGATGACAATGAAATGTGCTTTTGTGATGATTGCATAAATGTATGTTCTCCCTTCTATTGACTTGATACAATAACGTAACCTTCGTAATGTGTAATTTCTATCGATTTATTGACTTTTTGATTAATTATGCATGCTTTTGTAGCCTAAAAGAATTTCTTACTAGCAACATTTGGCTCCACGCCCACATAAATAATAAAAAGACATGTTTTGAATGCCTGTTTGACATGACTATTTTCAAAAGAAAGAATTATTTAAATATTCAATATGGATATTTTCAGAGTCTCTATTTTAGACTCGGAACGCAGTCAATACTTATCTGTTATTTTTGTATTATATTTAGATAATTACCGAATTCTTATTGCAACTGATGAGTTTTTGGGTAGATTGGTGTGATGCGCTATCGCAACGCAAAGGATTGAGAAAGGATCCAACTATAACTTTTAACACTCTTCAAAAGTGTGCTTTGATTGGAGTACTCACTTGCGAAAAATGGGCGGACTTATATTTCTGAGGCGTTTGTTGCCTATTATTCTTTTCTGATTTTCCAGTAGACCGGAATATGCTTCTGTTAAATTGGTTTAATGCAAAACCTACGATATTGCAAACGCCAACCACAGATCGACAAATAATTTCGAATCGGTACTTGAATGATAATTTTTTTGAATTCAATATACCGAAAAATAACTATAACCATCGTTTATACTTGAAAAATGTTGATTTTCTTTCTGACCTTATTGTGTTCATGGCCACAGTCAAAGTCAAAAGCGCTTTATTCAATACCAATCGTTATAAATTTTAGAAGCATATAAAGCAAATTCCAAACAATAACAATACAAAAACTTAATGGCCCAAATGACTCTCTAAATTTATACGTTATCAATGAAACACATTCAATGAAAAAAAAAAAGCAATAGCAAATTCAAATTAATTAAAATTATTACATATTTTTGATTCAATTGGAAAAAGGAGAAAAAACTAACCAACACTATTGAAAAATTATTAATAATTGCAACACAACAGTGAACTTTTATCCCACACCTAATATGTTAAAAGCTAATTCTAACAAAATTCAATCAAAAAACTATCCTATACTGAAATCTATTCCAAATTGTTAACATAAATACACAACAACACTAAATGTAGCAATAATGAGCTGAAACTCAAAAACTAAGTAACGAAAAGGACAAAAACAGAAAATAAGCAAGAATAATATAGATATTGTCATTCAGCCACCAATGCCTAGATTGCTCCGTCTCAGCTCGACCAGCCTCAACGAATCTAGCAAATGAGTATCTCCATTTTAATTGTTGGTCTCGTGAAGTCAAATTCGGAGAATGTTTTATCTGCTTATCGGGGGCCCGTATACTCGTATATATATATATATATATATATATATATATATATATATATATATATATATATATATATATATATATATATATATACAGTCTTCCACAAAAGTCAAGGTACAGAGAATCGGTAACTGAAAATTGTATTACTGAATCAATATTTTTATTTGAAAACCAAAAGTTATGAAATGGTAATAATACGAGTTCTGTTGAATTTAAGTTTTCATAAATTTAGAGGGATTCGGCAATAATGATCATTGAAGACAATAATTTTTTGTTGGCAATGTCTCTTTTCTACTCCACAAAAGTCTTGGTACAGTTGCAGAAAATGCCCTGTTATTTGTAAAAAGGGGAATCCCCCAAGTTCATATTATCAGAGTGAGTTAACAACCGTAGGCCGCTGTCTTTAATATCGCGTCCGTATTCGTGGTGTATCTTTTACAGTCTTCCACAAAAGTCAAGGTACAGTGATAAATATCATGAAAATTGTTTGATATTTTTATTTAAAAAACGTATAGTGATAAAATTTTTTTGGTATTACTTCAACTATAATCATTACACTTTAAATTCATGTCAAACAAAACGGAAATTCTGTCGTATTGATATATTATTACATATGATGTGTTGGAAAGTCAATGAATGAAGTCCACAAAAGTCATGGTACACCTAAAGAAAAATGATACAAATTGTAATTATAGTCTTGCAAAGTTATTTGAATTATACTTTTCTTAATATTTTGTCGGATATCCTTTCATCTGAATTACTGACTTCAGTCTTTTAAGCATAGAATATACCAATTTTTTAGTAAATTCGCTGCTGATTCTGGCCCACTCCTCCAATATAACATCCTTAAGCTGCGCCTTGCTTGATATCACTCTTTTTCGGATTTTTGTCTCAAGCTCATTCCAAAGATGCTCTATAGGGTGCAAATCAGGGCTTTGAGGCGGTGTAGCAAGCATGCGAGTATTGTACAATAGCCACATTCGAACTTTATGCGCAGTGTGCTTAGGGTCATTGTCCTGTTGAAACAAGAAATCTTGTCGTATACCTAATTTGGCTGCACTTTGTTTCATGTTGTTTCGTAGAATCTCTAAATAAGAGTTCTGATCCATAGTATTTTCGATGAATGTCAGATTTCCAACTCCAGCAGCAGCCATGCAACCCCAAACCATAACACCACCGCCTCCATGTTTTACTGTTTTAATAGTGTTCTTGGGATTAAATGCTTCTCCTACTTTTCGCCAGACCCTCTTATGCCCATTTGCACCAAATATACAAAATTTAGACTCATCCGAAAATAAAACATTATCCCAAAACGTTATTGGTTATGCTTTTGCAAATGTTATTCTTTTTTGTTTGTTTATGGAACTTACAAGAAGTTTTCTTCTAGGCGTACGAGATGAAAATCCACCTTCTACGACAGCTCTGCGCACAGTTTCTGCGCTAACCTCCTTCTTATCATTAATTCCAAGAACATCGCAGATTTTTCTACAGCTTAGAAATGGATCTTGTTTTACCATTCGCGAAATTTTTCTCTTGTCCTTTGCACTTAGTTTAGATGGACGACCTGTTCGGGGCACATTTTCCGCTCTATTTTCCTTCTTAAATCGGTTTATCACTTTTTGAATGGTTGACCGACTTCGCAACACTAGTTCAACTATTTCAGAATATGATTTGCTCTGATTTGAATGCAGATTAATAATTATTTCACGCTCCTTAATACTCAACTCCTTTCGACTCATTTTTTAAAAATTTTATTAAATAAAAGATACACCACGAATACGGACGCGATATTAAAGACAGCGGCCTACGGTTGTTAACTCACTCTGATAATATGTACTTGGGGGATTCCCCTTTTTACAAATAACAGGGCATTTTCTGCAACTGTACCAAGACTTTTGTGGAGTAGAAAAGAGACATTGCCAACAAAAAATGATTGTCTTCAATGATCATTATTGCCGAATCCCTTTAAATTTATGAAAACTTAAATTCAACAGAACTCGTATTATTACCATTTCATAACTTTTGGTTTTCAAATAAAAATATTGATTCAGTAATACAATTTTCAGTTACCGATTCTCTGTACCTTGACTTTTGTGGAAGACTGTATTTAATAAAATTTTTAAAAAATGAGTCGAAAGGAGTTGAGTATTAAGGAGCGTGAAATAATTATTAATCTGCATTCAAATCAGAGCGAATCATATTCTGAAATAGCTGAACTAGTGTTGCGAAGTCGGTCAACCATTCAAAAAGTGATAAATCGATTTAAGAAGGAAAATAGAGTGGAAAATGTGCCCCGAACAGGTCGTCCATCTAAACTAAGTGCAAAGGACAAGAGAAAAATTTCGCGAATGGTAAAACAAGATCCATTTCTAAGCTGTAGAAAAATCTGCGATGTTCTTGGAATTAATGATAAGAAGGAGGTTAGCGCAGAAACTGTGCGTAGAGCTGTCGTAGAAGCTGGATTTTCATCTCGTACGCCTAGAAGAAAACCTCTTGTAAGTTCCATAAACAAACAAAAAAGAATAACATTTGCAAAAGCATATATTGACAAACCAATAACGTTTTGGGATAATGTTTTATTTTCGGATGAGTCTAAATTTTGTATATTTGGTGTAAATGGGCATAAGAGGGTCTGGCGAAAGGTAGGAGAAGCATTTAATCCCAAGAACGCTATTAAAACAGTAAAACATGGAGGCGGTGGTGTTATGATTTGGGGTTGCATGGCTGCTGCTGGAGTTGGAAATCTGACATTCATCGAAAATACTATGGATCAGAACTCTTATTTAGAGATTCTACGAAACAACATGAAACAAAGTGCAGCCAAATTAGGTATGCGAGAAGATTTTTTGTTTCAACAGGACAATGACCCTAACCACACTGCGCATAAAGTTCGAATGTGGCTATTGTACAATATTCGCATGCTTGCTACACTGCCTCAAAGCCCTGATTTGAACCCTATAGAGCATCTTTGGAATGAGCTTGAGACAAAAATCCGAAAAAGAGTGATATCAAGCAAGGCGCAGCTTAAGGATGTTATATTGGAGGAGTGGGCCAGAATCAGCAGCGAATTTACTAAAAAATTGGTATATTCTATGCCTAAAAGACTGAAGTCAGTCATTCAGATGAAAGGATATCCGACAAAATATTAAGAAAAGTATAATTCAAATAGCTATGCAAGACTATAATTACAATTTGTATCATTTTTCTTTAGGTGTACCATGACTTTTGTGGACTTCCTTCATTGACTTTCCAACACATCATATGTAATAATATATCAATACGACAGAATTTCCGTTTTGTTTGACATGAATTTAAAGTGTAATGATTATAGTTGAAGTAATACCAAAAAAATTTTATCACTATAGGTTTTTTAAATAAAAATATCAAACAATTTTCATGATATTTATCACTGTACCTAGACTTTTGTGGAAGACTGTATATATATATATATATTTGGTATATAATTGCCAGCGTCAAAATCAAAAACATGTCGATTCATGTCCAAATGCACGAATGCTTCTGGAGGAACGAAGCCAATAGCGAGACAAGTCTCAATATACCCGTCTCTAGGGTGGAACGGCTGTGAAACCCAGAGGTGTACATTCACAGTTACAGATCTTGCGATATGATTCCGAAGAAGCCTCAATATGAAGATATCGACTCTCGTCACTTTAGCAGCATGTTGAATTTTTCTATTCGATGTATAGTGCTTCCAATCCGTCTCAGGGTTTCTGTACAAAGCAGTACATGCACGAAGACATTTCCTTTCGAAAACTCTTAATCTTTCCAACTCTTAATCTTTCCATAATACTAGCACTCTGGTTGTACCTGACCTGACATCTATATGTCAAGACTGGTCTAACCAGGGTTGTGTATCAGATAACTGTGACCTTTTGATCAATGTATCTGGAATGAAAGAGTCTTTGAAGGGCCATGACTACTTTTTAGGGTATTGTAAAATCATTTTACAATACCCTACTAAAATCGCGTCCTGTCTGTCCGTCTTTCCGTCCTTCCGTCCGTCCGTGTGTCACACAACTTTTTCTCGCAAACTACATAAGCTAGAAACATAAGATTTTGTAAGTAGGTGCGAAGTGACGCCCTCTTCAAAGTTTCAACACGAAAAAAATGTATAAGGTCTTTAAGGGGGGTCTCCCGATATAGGGGAGTTGCCCCTGAAAAAAAAGTTTTCAACGCATGTAGGCAATATGGGTATCAAATGAAAGGTCTTAAAATGACAAAATTTGCTTCGAGGGGTGCTGGGGACGGGGAAATGTACGAAATGTACCTTTGACCCGAAAAATCTGAAAAAATCATGAATGTAGTAGGCCTTTATGAGTACAACAACAACAAATACATGAGAAGTCGAAATTCACTCAACTTTGTTAGTAATAGTAATCTGAACGGTACCCTTAAATTCAATGAAATTCAGTACACTAATCTGTCCTGAAAGTTTCATAAAGATCGAATGGTATTTAATGAAGTTATAGCGATTTGAATTTTCCTGTATTACTATGGAACAATATGCCCCGTATTACTATTGAAACATATGACTATGGAGCCATATGCGCTTTTTACCGACTCAGATACTACAGCTTTGTTAGGATTTGCATGAAAATTTCAGGAATGATAGGTATCATGAATTTCTTTGAGAATTGGTTCAGCTAGTGGTATTAGTAATCGTAAAGCAAAATAGTGGCTGTTTTAAATGCGAAGATTGAATAATTTTGATGCATTTTGCCCCAACTTCAACGTTTAAGGCGCATGCTTTTAACACTTGATTGAATACCTTGAGATGAGTACTTACAATTAATACTCAAAGGTTAAACAAGTTAAGGAGGCAGGAGAGAGCTCCTAGCAAATGGGCTTTGTAACCATTCTAGGATTCGAAAAAATAGGGCATGAATCGATGATTACAGTACAGGGGAGTGGCCGCTGAACAAAAATTTCATCAAAGGTAGCTGATATGAACATAAAATGAAAATTCTTTATAAGAGCTTTTCAAAACAGTACTTAAACTGACAATTTTTCCTTCACAAGAGCAACAAATACCTTAGAAGTCGAAATTCGATCAACTTTGTTAATAATAGTACATTTTATAAATTTTGCTTTTTTGTCTATAAAAGCAAGATGGGACCCTTGAATTTCCCAAAATCTATAATTTAAGTTTTCTGAACAATAAACAGCTAAGTTACAGCCGATTGAATATCTAACAGTTACAACAACATTAACACGTGATACTAGGGAGACACACATTTGCAACGGACCTATACACTACAAATATGTAGGAATTTTATTAAAAATTTTAGAAATGGTTTGTAATATTCATGTGTTATCATGACTCATCAAGCGACGGGATCAAAACACTTGAAACAAAATGGTGGCGAGTTTGAAATCATAATAACCATAATAATTTTTCGAACTCAATTTATGGAATCTGTATATTAGTCAAGTTTTGATATGCAAGATATATTGTTTGATTCACGAATTGCTCTGGCAGGAGCATCCTCCTGCTGCTTCAACTTGTTGTGCTTTACTGAACATAATTTTGACATGTTCAGTATAGTATAGACACTGATCGAGATGAACACCGAGGTATCGATCACAGGATTTATGTGGAACCCGTTCAGAACTACTCTCACCTTCTAATTACTTCTTAGCGTTGTCCGGAACAAAATTGTTTCGCGCTTTTGTGCATTGATTTTCATTCGCCAATTGTTAGTCTACAGCTGCACACCATTAAACATTTTTTGAAGATTGCTCTGAACAATTGTAATTGATCATCAGCAAACGCTACCAATGATCGCGTTGACGAGACGTTGAAATCGAAGCCGTTCAATAGCTTGCGAATGAAGATTGAGAAAAGCAGAGGTGCAGTAACTGTTCCCTGCTGTAGACCATTCAAAACCTCATTGTCGTTAGATTTCCATTAGTTACAACAAATGATTTCCCATATAAAATATTGCACATCATGGCGACAAGGTGTCTGGCGTTCTTTGCAAGAGATGCCTAAGTTTACTTTCGTTATCGCATGTTATACTCGAATGCCTGGCACGAAAACCAAACTGACAATTCGGCATCAACTCATATTTCTCAGTGTGGGCGTTTAATGCTTTGTTTAGTATCACTTCAAAAACCTTGCTGATGTTAGGCAGCAAGCTCATTGAACGATAGCTTTTAGGGCTCGAAGATTCTTTTCCTTTCTTCAAGATCGGGAATACCTTAGCCTTTTCCCACTCATTTGGGAAATAAGAATTGATCAACATGATGTTGAACAATATGCAATAATTCCTAACAGCAATCTCAGCCAAATGTCGGAGAACTATGTTGGGAATACCGTCAGTACCCCATGATTTCTTGTTGATTATCCCACCAAATATGAAACACAAGTCTTCATCAATAAGATTCAAGCTCGGTTTGAGGTCAGATGTTAATGTTTCATTGAAATGAAGAATTGATTCGCCGTTTAGGTCCGATTTGAAGTCGACTGAAAATATTTGACTTCCTCTTTCAGGGGTTGGTAGATGAACCAATTCAAAATTCAATTCAGGGCAAGCTTATGCAATCCCTCACAAATAATCCTGTTTCCATTTCTATCCGGAGTCGTACCATCAATTTCCATACCAGTCCTATCGAGAAGATTTATCTCATCACTAGCGACTCCAAGATTCGATGCTTTCACTCGAGACTTCTTACGGAATATGCTATTCACTTTCATGAAAACACCATTTGGGTCCTGTGCGCTAATACCCCTCAGTTTTTCCGCCCATTGATTGCTGACCTCACTCCTGAAGTATGAACGGATTAAGTTCCGGACATTCTTCAGGTGTAATTTTCATAAATAATTTTTCTGAATGCTCAGCCGACTGAACATATTTCAATTAGACACTTTTCCTTAAATTTTCATGAAAATTGGAAGAAAATAAAAGTACCTAGGTAAATTTGAAATATGTATCAGCCATAAACACGTATTATTGTTGTAATTCCATTCAATTGAAATAGCTCAATTATGATTCGATTTCCATGAAATTTTGTAAGCATTAAGATCTTATACCAATCTATATAATTTCAAGAAGTTTAAGGGTACCGTTTCGAATTTATGGGCGAAAATGTAAAATCTACAAATCATACTATTATTAACAAAGTTTAACGAATTTTGATTTCTGAGTATTTGTTGCCTTTTTACTCATTACGACCCACCCCCGTGATTATTTTCAGATTTTTCGGCTCAAAAGTGTCCAAACGGGGGGGGGGGGGAGACACAAAATTTTTGTACATTTTGCCACCCCCTGGACCCCTGGTGCATAAAATGACCTTTTTTCTTTCAGATTCTTATAGTTCAGACCCAGATACCCAACTCGACCACCTTTGATTTAAAAAAATGTTAAGGGCTACTTCAGTATTAGGGGGGATTTCTCTTAAAAATTTTTTAAATTTTTGGTAAGACCTAAACTTTTGAGAGAAAATCATCTCTGGCCTTTCCAAAAAGTTTGAGCATTCTAGCTTTTATAGTGTAATGATTTTCTGTTTCAATTCGCTCGAACGAAATCGGAACCGACCTCTCATCGGTTCTAGACGTGGAGTATTGGGACGTCACAACGGACTGTACCCTACAGGTCAACAAGTCCGGACACCCTAAGTCTACTCCGAGGTGGCTGCTGGCTAGCTAGCTAGTTCGGAGAGGAATTCGGTCGCGGGTCTTGCGCGAGCAGACTAAGTCCGGAATACAAAAATTCAGCCACCGGTTCACATGCCCGTTTTAATAACGCGTCGAAAACATTAACATACGGAAGAGGATCCTATGCTTAATTTATTTCGTATTTCTTAAATTCAGCCAGACAACAACCAAAAATGTATATAATTCCCCGTTTCTGAGTATCACCGACGCGGTACCGAAAAATATCCTACTTTAACTCGAACCTGAAAAACCCTACTCTACTAAAAACGCAACGCAAATTATGGTACCGCGTACTGAACGCGACGCGAAACCGGCCATGCGCGGATTTCTAAAACCCTACCCTCGTAACGGAATACTTACCGCTCGCTGCCATTCCTGCTGGAAAAAGTAGGGTCTGCTGAAAAGGAAAGTCTTTGTTGGGTTAGCAATTCATGTTGTTATTTTAAGCATAAATAAATTTTAGTAAACATGTGTTTGGATACAGGGAATATCATAGCTTTACTTAGACTACATCGTATTTGAAAATATTGTATATAGTAAACTAATTCCGAACAAATAAATATACATAGGTACTTAATAAATCTCTTGAATTAGAGGTTGGTAAAGTTCTAGAAACTATAACAGAGAATAGGCTACACTATTTTCTACTGAATTTGCTTACTACGACTATACTTAAGAAAGATAGGTTGAAGTACGTAAATTATTGACTTTCAAAATAGAAGAAAAATAATTTGAAGATTTAAAAACTGTTTATCAAGATGCTTAAATCGTATCTTAATTAGAATACAGTTCATCTTACTTCAATTGGTATTGTGATAATCAGAAACGGATCCGAAGGATAATTCAGAGATGCGAATATGGTGCTCTTAATCTGGCCTTACAAAAAATATAAAGCGGCATTTTTATTAAAAATTAATTGTGTACATTGCACGTATTAAATAACGGCACATTGTACAATTACTTTAGTTTATTTACTTTGTGATAGCTTGCACGATTTCGTACTCAATTATCACACTTTTCGTCGCGAGCTGGGTTTTTTTTTCTTTTCAATGGCTTCAACTACATATCGGTTTAGTTTTGTAATTAATTACATGATAGGCGCCTATCGGTAATTTTACTTAGGTTTATCATGAAGGGTTTTCCTTTTTTTGTTGCTGAAGCTAGTTAGTTTCATAAAAGGAAATTCTTAAACAAAATGTTCATAATTAAGTGGAATCTCCCGGAGGCCTTAATATGCCCTAACATACGATTTTAATGATTTCCTCATTAATTCACACAACTGCCTAATTGTTTCAACAGTGTCTAGTATGATTGTTAAAAATATTCTAAGTGTCGATTAAAGAGATTGATTTATGTACCGAAAAGTTGGTTTACATTTTAAATGGTTTAATCCCCATCAAATTCAGTCATGCTTTTTATGAAGGAATCAGGAATACTTGTGCATTTTGCTCAACTTGAAGTGTGTTAATATGACACCTCCGGGCTGAAATAAACATCCAACCTATCTTTTACAGCTAAACTTAAGGACTATAGCTTGCAAAGACAATTCCTTATCAACTGCTAATCTTATCATTATCAATTTTTACTTGCGTTAATCTTATTGATCTTTAATTTAAAAACATTTTGAAAATTGATTCAAATTGGAATTTTTATTCTAACCGTTGAATTCATTTTGATTAGAGTTATATTAATCAATACACTTTGCTCTTGATGATTCAGTTCATGCCATATTGGCAAATATGTCGATTTGGTCGTTCGAATATCTTTATGAATTTTACTTGCTATTGAATTCAGAGCACAAAAATATGTTTCGATTGTATTGAAAGTGTCCTGCCCCCTTTTAAATGTGACTTTCTCAATTGTGATAAATTAAATTAAATGCAGAGAGTCAGGGTCCGGTTAAGAAAATATCATTTCTTAAGTGAAGACGTTACTTTTGTTTCATCTATGCTCCATAGAATAAATTGAGCTGCTCAACCCACAAGTTTGGGACACTCATGAAATCTATCTCCCTGTTAAACCACGTACCGAAATCCGATCATATATGTGTAACTCCTGGAGTTGCCATTTAATTCCAGAGCGGTGGTGCGATGCAATTGCAGTTTATTTCCCGTTCATCAGAGTGAGTGCAAAAAACAGGAAAATTTTCGAGCTGCGCGGTACAAATGTCCATTAGTTCTGGGCGATGACATTCCCCCGGAAAACCCCTTGCACTTTCACTCACTTTAAAAGGAATTTATTTCTTCTTGCACCACTATCTAATCGTTCACGCACTGACGTTCTCTAGTCAATTGTCAAAGCGCGGTTCAGTGTCAGCGAGAGGTTAAATTATCGTCAATGGTGTAGGGCCGACTCATTACAATAGTTTCGGAGAAAACTTGCTATGATGCATGAACAGACGGACGGATAGACGGTACGCGAAACTAGTAGGTCTTTGTAAAAAAAATTTTTTACAGAAACCTATAAATCGTTCAAATTCACCCAAAAGATGCAGTTTCGTTCATAACAGCCACGATTTTGTTCCATGTTGAATAATTTTTCTGAATACTCGGCTCATTGAACATATTCAAGTAAATCACTATTCCTTCAATTTTCATGAAAACTATCAACGTGTGTTATTGTTTTTGTCATTCCTTACAATTGAAATGGCGGTAACTCAGTTATGATTTGATTTCCATGAAATTTTGTAGGCATAAGGGTTTTATATCAACCTACATATATGTAAAACCTTAAGAAGTTTAAGGGCACCGTTTCGATTTTTGGGGAAAATGTAAAATTTAACAATCATACTATTATTAACAAGGTTGAGTGAATTTCGATTTCTGAGGTATTTGTTGTCGTTGGACTCATAAAGACCTACCTTCGAGATTTTTTCAAATTTTCGGCTCAAAGCTGTCCAATCGTGAGGGGGGGACACAGAAATATTGTCGTGCATTTTGCCTCCCCCTAGATTCCTAAAGCAAAAAGTGATTTATTTTTCAGATTCTGAAAGTGCTAAGACTTTTCATTTGATACCCTACTCGACTAAATTTAAAGAAAAAATTTGGTAAGGGCCTCTTCATTATAAGGGGGGCCCCCTTAAAAAATTTTGATACATTTGATGAGTCTTATCATAAGGCCTAAACATTTGAGAGACCACCACTTCTGACCTTTTCACAAAGTTTGAGCCTTGTGGCTTCTATAGTTTCGGATAAACTTTCTTGTAACGCTCGGATAGACGGACAGATGAAAGGATGAACGGACAGATGGACATAAGTAGGTTTTTGCTAAATTTCTTTCAGAAAGCCCTTAGAACTATGAAGCTAGATCCAATAACAAATAACTTTGAGGCTAAAGTTCATTGAACTTTTCTAAAAGTAGTAGGATTTAATATTTTCGCCAGTAAAACTGTATTAGTATCATAAAATTGGAAGAAATCAGCCATTTACGTAGTTTTGTAGACTATCATGTTATTCTATAAGTTTCAATAAAATTTACCGACGTTATAGCCATTTGAATTACCTCCGATCACAAAAATCATATACGATTTTTCTACTGCATACGCTTTACATCGCGCCAGACACTACACTTTTGATTGTATCTTCTTCAAATTTTCATACAAGATGAATAACAAAAATACATTTAAGATTCAGGCCAGTCAATGATTTTAGTAATTAAATACTACCTGTCATAAAACTTTTTCTTGAATAAAATCATTCGATTTATCCACATATTGTAGGTTAAGTACAAAACCCTTCTGACATGAGCGTAGTTCTATCTACCCAACTTGTTTGAAATTCAACCGATGATTTTAAGATAATTAGAATTAAGAAAAGAAAACACTATAACGAAAAATTGAGAGGTATCGATGTAAGTCTAGCGAGCAATAACACAAGACAAGCATACAAACTAGCGAAAAGCCTGAAACGAAGTTATCCGCCCAAGACCACGCTCTGTCGTGATGACATCGGCAACATCATCGCTGATGAAACTAGGATTAAGAAAAGATGGGCATCACATTTCAGCAACCTCTTTAATCCTCCGCACAGCTCCAAAACATCGGAGCCTAAAGATGTTTCCGGAGAGCTTCCATTGGCCCCAATAACTCTGGATGAAGTTTGCTCCATCATCAAAGCCCAAAAGAATTATAAAGCGCCGGGCATAAATGAGATTCCAGTGGAGCTCATCAAATATGGTGGCAGTAGTGTTCAGAAAGCAATTCACAAAGTCATCCAGTACATTTGGCAACAAGAGCATATGCTGAATGAGTGAAGAGCATATGCTGAATGAGTGAAGAGCATATGCTGAATGAGGCGTACAAAATATTTTCAAAAATCGGTGGTTTTAGGATAGGTAACATGTATCGAGTTAGACATATTGTTCACAGTCAAGCAGGTACTTAAAAAATGCTGAGAGTTCAACATAGACGTACACCAAATTTTCGTTGACTTTAAGCAAGCTTACGACACTATTGATTGTAACGTACTGTACCAAATAATGCGTTGCTTTGGCATCCCAGCTATATAAGTCCGGCTTACCAAAATGAATAACGTCGGAAAACCCTAAGTCCGCATCAAGAACCAACTCGCCGATGCATTTGACACAAATATCGGACTAAAGCAGGGAGGAGAAGGGCTGGCCCCATTGCTATTCAATTTGGCTCTAGTGTACGTCATAAAGAAGCTACCTGTCGATAAACGAGGTGCATTACTATACAAGTCGAGGCAAGTGATAGCCCATGCGGACGACCAACATTCTGTCACGGTCATAAACAACTGCCAAAGGACTCTCCCTGAAACTCGACAGCGAAGCAAAACTAGTAAAGCTACAAATCAATGAAAATAAAACAAAGCTCATGACACAGTGGAGGAAAAATACCGCAAATACACAATGCTCGTACATCACACGTGGCGAGTACAGTATCGAAAATGTGAGCGAATTCGCATATTTAGGCGCCAAAATAGCGAGAACCAGCAATGAATGAGAGGAAATATGCTGAAGAATAGAGCTCGCAAATAAAATATTTTACTCAGTTTTGACGATCATGAACACCAGCTGCATACACTGGAAAACAAAGCTCCAAGTATACAAATCTGTGATATGTTAAGACCTGTGTGATGCTATGAGTGTGAAACATGGACTCTAACCAAAGTATCCGCAAACATATTGAATGCCTTCGAGCGTCGGGTCCTGAGGCGAATAATCGGAGTGAAGCTAGACGGGGACCAATGGCGAATTCGATACAATCATGAACTGAATGAATTTTTCGACGAACCGTAGGTCTCAACGATTGTAAGCTGTGGAAGCTGCCATGGGCTGGCCACATGAATCGTATGGACGAACAACGGATACCCAAAAAGGTATTCGTTGTTAGAACTGAAGGGCAGAGAACGCTGCTTTGACTCGGTGGACGAAGACAGTTCATCGCTACTCAGATTCCAAAATTGGAGGGCACGGTCAATAAACCGAGACAGTTGCAGGCGCTATCTGCAGGAAGCGAAGGCTCGAAAGGGGCTATAGTGCTACGAAGAAGAAGAAGACGGGCTAATTTGGCTGGGATACCAAAACATTATTTGATACGATACGTTACTATCTATATTGTTGTGCGTTTGTTTAAAGTCATATATATAGTATATATATATATATATATATATATATATATATATATATATATATATATATATATATATATATATATATATATATATAAGATACTCTCTGCAATAGGTAAATTAAATTTCTCTCGAGAAATTTACCTAAAAATTCAGCCTTTATTCCATAACGTATATCTGCAACCGCTGGATCTCACTCTATAAGAGTTTTAGTTGATTTGAAACGTTTAAACGCCATATATTTTATTTCTGGTATTTACCGGTGTCGGAAACATTTTTTAATTTAGCAGAGGTCCTAATTTCCCGGGCGGCATGCTTAGGCCGGCTAGCGCTCAGTTGTGTTGCAATCCCTTTGGTAGGACACTGCCCGTTCTGGGCCTCCAAAAATTCTTATAACTAGCACAACAACGGAAACAGGAGAGAGAGCCATTTAAGAAGTGAAATACATGAATCAATTATTTGTTTTTATTTGATTGTTTGTTTTTATTGATATCCACACACACAGACTCTGAAGATGACTCAAAGGAGTCGAAATACTTGTGTTTACACCATAGTATACGCAACTAGTATCCACACTCAATCAATCCTCCGGAAAAATCCGAACACAAGTCGAACGGCGAGCCATAAATCTTCGGTAGCAGGTAGGTAGGTAAATGCTGACGCGAGGATTGGCGCGAATATAAACATCTGCTTCGATGAGAGATTTCAGGATTACCATATCTCAAAAAATCAATGACTTTGCAGAAAAACAAATTCGTTCCATGCAATCTTTTAGTTTTTATTAGGATCAGGCAGCACTTCCATGTTCAGCAATGCGTAAAAGAACACGTGCTTCGGAAATTTTATTGCTTTTTGCTTTGTTTCTTGAGCGCGCCATCCTGGGCTCAGCTGACGTGCCCCGGATCAACTGACGTGACCCTGGGAAAATTCAAAAAATGTGCAACACAGGGTAAATGAAAGGTGTGGATACTAGGTGAATGTACTATGGTTTACACAACAAAGCAAGACCCGACAGCTTTTCAAAAAGAACAAGATGAACTTTAAAATTCCAGAGCCCTGTTTATTACAACTAACTATAAAAATCAACAAAGCTACTGCAAAAAGGAAAATGTTAAGCCCAAAAATACCCCAATTTAATTATTAAATTTGAACAAAAATCAAAGAAGAAAATAAGTACAATTTTCAACTTGATTTTAATGAATAAGCAAAATGATATCTAATTTCATAACAGGTCCATATCCTCTTGAAACACCCAGCGCTCAATAATTGAAGGGGGTAACTGCAATCAAAGTAGCAATGATTTCATAAAAACCTCGAATATTTTCGGATCTACTTTGTAGAATGAAGAACCTGAAGATGTCCACCTTTCAGGTGAGGCGCATAGAAAACCGATCATACCTGCCGTATGTATCTACCACTCATAATTGTACTTAGAAGTTAGGTACGGCCCACCCCATTATCAATAAATCAGAGAGTTCGACTTGGTCGTCCTTACTGCGTCACCAAGATTGGAAGGTAAGCTAATTTTCATTACCATTAGCTTACATAAAGAATATAATAGGGTTTATTTTGCACCACCTTATCCGTTCCCATCACTATTAACCTATTAGGAAGGCGGTCCAATAAGTACTTAGCCTCACTGCCCGATGGCACCACTATCGCAAGAGAGATTCAAAATCGTGTAGTACATTCTCGTAGACGGCTACTGTCGAAACTTCAGCCGAATTGAACTCGTAGTTTTGTGATGACCGCGTGCGGAAGCGGGTGTATCCGCGGATTTTAGAAAAATCAGGAAACTGTAAGATTGGTCGGTGAATCGATTCTTGTTTTTAGAAGGGAAATCGCACAGCGAAATTAAAGAGCGCTTAGATGCTGTCTACAGTGACTCTGCTCCTACAATGGCGACCGTAAAAAGTTGGTTTAACGAATTTCAACGTGGTTGCGCGTCAGTTTTTTGATGAGCCACGCCCAGGTGCCACAAAAATGGGCACCACGGAGGATAACGTGACAAACATCCACAAGCTCGTATTAGCAGACCGCCGATTAAAGATGCGCGAGATAGCTGCGACAGAAGGCATCTCAAAAGACCATGTGGGTCATATCCTGCATAATATTTTGGGCATGAAAAAGCATTCGGCGCGATAGGTGCCACGTTTGCTCACTCCGGACAACAAACGCAACCATGAGACCACTCCTGAGCAGTGTTTGATGCTGCTTAAGCGCAATCCGAAAAAGAGTTTCGTGACCATCGACAAAGCATGGCTCCACTAGTACACACCAGAGACCAAGGAGCAGTCGAAACAAGAAGGCGAAGACTGTCCTATCGGCAGGAAAGATTATGGCCACCGTTTTCTGAGATTCACAAGGTGTAATCTGCCAAATAGTGACAGGGCTGTACTATTCCGAATTATTGGGCTGGCTTCATGTCCTTGCTTCTTTGAGTGAGCAGACGCGTTTCACTGAAGATGACTCAAAGGAGTCGTGTCTGCTCACTCAAAGAAGCAAGGCCCGACGGTTTTTCAAGAAAAAAGAGAATTGGCCTACGGATATCAAATAAGCAAAATAATTGACTACAATACGTAGATTGTTGACGATATGCGTTTGCTTCTCCACACGGAAGATGTGTACCGTCAATATCAGTAATGCTTAAACCTTTTGACGAATGCTTTAAGTAATTTGAAGGTAATCAAAGTCAAATGATTTAAACAGTGCTTGATAGTGTTTTTAAAACCCCATACCCCCCATAGTAGTAGAAGTCTTCTGCGTATCCCAAAATTTTCATTTATTTTAATGGTATTTGTCTCCTTCAAACGATAAAGAAAAACGTACATTTCCATTTCACTTAATGAAATACATGCCGCCAAGCTATAATTTAAAGTCAACATAATGTTTTCCCCATTTCTTTCGAAACAATTTTTTAAATATTTTTTTTTTAATTAATTTTCAAACGATATGCAACAAAATATATTTTCGAATACATTTACTGAATTTTCTTGGAATTTGCTCTATTGAAAAGTGTAGGTATCTACGTTGCCTATAAATATATCCACTAAGCATTTCGAGGCCAAAATATATATTTACATATGATCAATGTTTGAAAAGTCAAAAGAGAATATCGTGATTAAAAAAACACGTGATCAAATAGCGTGATGTCTATGAATAATTTGAATGAAAAACATTAGAATTATTCGTCGGAATCGCCCCTCCATTAACATGAGATTATATTTTTAGTCTCTCTCTCTATTTAATAAATAATATCATAGCTATTGAAAAGTAATAAAATAAAGCATTCGAAAAGTATCTTTGTCGGTTGTACATAGCTTTCGTTTTTATTGTAATAAAAGCCAATAAAAATTTTCTTGTAATCATAACTTGCCTGTATTCAAATCCTAACAAAAACAAAAATGCTAAAAAGGGGCTAAGTTCGGTAGAAAGAACTATTTTAGTAGTGTTAGAATTCTTGAAAAAATAATTTAGATCTAACGGATACAAAGTTCCATAGCAGTTCCTTTAAACATAATACATACAAGGAAGGTGCAATATTCTTCAGTTTATTTTTTTTAAAAATGTACGTTCGAAAATCTCAACTACAAAGAATTCTGGAATCTACTAAAAAGTGTAAAAAAATAATGCCTTTCATAAGCGCATATCTATGTGGAACCATGAAAATGTCAAACCCTTCCTTCAAATAATCGCCAAATACAATAACAATAATAACAATACACCAAATAGCATCCAGTTCTTCACCCTAGAAGACGAATTCACCCTATGGGAACTCCAAACAATCCTTGACAATCACAAATCCAAGTCAGCCCCAGGCCCCGACAGAAAAGACTACAACATCATAAATAGCCTCTCCCTTCTAAACAAAGTAAATCTCCTACAAGGCATTAATCAATCATTCAAAAATATCTCAATAACCAACATGAGAAAAATAGAATCGTTCCCATCATCCAAACAATAAACCACATTCTCTAATGGATAGCTACAGACCAATCTCTCCTGTTAGCGTAATGTTAAAAATAATCAATAACCTAATAAAAAGTAGAATCAACAAATTGATTGAAGGTTCAAATATCCTAAGCACTAACACCTTCGCTTACAGAAAAGACAAATCTACCAATCTTTGCATTAATAAAATTCGACATGCCATTTACAAAGACAACAAACAAAAACACATGGCAATCACTTTGGACATCTCTAACGCACATGAAACCAAACTGATAGAAAAACATACATAGCCTGGATCTAAAACTTCCTACGACGAAGATTAATAATTTTAGGTCACCATACCGAAACAATCACTAATGGACTCCCTCAAGGAGATGTACTCAGCCCTCTACTCTTCAATATTTACGCTAACGCCCTCCACCACATCGAAGACGAACATACCATACTCTTCCAATATGCAGACGGCTTCCTACTACTGTCTAAAGGTACTACCTTCAACTATGCCTTCAGCAATCTCCAACCAAAAACCAATCATCTAATTGATAGTTGCAACAATCTACCTTAACACAGTTCCACTCTTAAAAACCCTTCCCATTACATATAACTCTAAACTGGTTATCGATTTATTTGGTTATCGATTTATCGATAGTGCCCTCAGACCGGGGAACAAAACGCGTCTCCAGGGTTGCGGATAGGGGAAGACCTTTCTCGAAAGGTTCGCTGCGAATAACCAATAAGCAGCCGCGGACAATGGTCGGCAGTGAAGGGAGAGTCTCAGGACAAATACCTGAGTGTCAATGATCTTCACTGTGACATGACGAAATATATGGCGTCATCCATATATCCTGGCAGTAGGTAAAATGCTATGGGAACGGAAACCCAGACAGAAAACCAAATCATGCAGGTCCACAAGGGGAACAAATTACGGTGCAGTGGGTTGGATCCCCAGTACCGGCGGCAGAGGGTAGTGAGCGAGCAGGCTCCCGGCCGTCGTCATCCAGCGACTGCAATGTTATAGAAGTGGTGAACTTGGCTTCTGTAACAGATATAACTACAAGCAAACAGGACGCTAGCACGGAGAACCCTTTCAGGCAAAAACCGCTGTTGGCAAGAACACCGATAAAACAAGTCACCGATTGTGGGGGGAGGCAGCAAACCCCAGAAACACTGTCAAAGTCAACATCACAGGTTAAATCATCGGAGACAGACCACAGACGGACTAACGAACGAAAGAAGTGCAACCTGGCATCATTGCGGCCTTTGGGCGCAGTAGAAGGACTATGCGCACCCCGGAGCGTCCAGTGCAAGACGTACACAATCCGGATCAAGCTGCGACACCAACAGAGGCCAGTGTAAGACTGGGGGAGGGAGAAGTTTTGCCGTTGGCCGACGCCACTTCAAACGCGGCCCAAGCGATAGAAGCAAAAGGGCAAGGAAACGGGGGCATCTCCCAAGAGGTGGCGCCAAATAACACAATCGTCCTTGACCGCGCCGAAGAGGAGCGGCTTACTCAGAAAGCGGGGACTATCGTCAAACAACTGAGGGCTGCCTGCGAAGTGCAGAAAAACATAGGCAAGAGTGTCAAGAATGGCATTCTTGAACTGGAGGAGCTTTTTGGCCGCATAACGCACTACAGGCGGAGGGGGCTTGCAACCGAAAAGCACCAAAAAAACACGCTCTCCCTCGAGGCATCAGTGGGTCCTAGCAGCAGCAAAAGAATGGCCGGTAGCCCAATTGAAGGCGACCGTGAGAAAAGGAGGAAGGACGAGACCATAAACGAAGTTGACACTCCAGGCGAGGAGTTTCATGTGGTGCCAAACAAGGCAGCGAAAAAAGCGGCCAAAAAGCTACTCCTAGAAAAAAACAGACAAAGAGCTCAACCACGAAAAGAACAAAGAACCCCCCGATATACCGCAGAAAACAAAAAGCAAACCGCGGCGCAAACCCTTGCGAGAGGCACTGCTTATTAAACCCACTAAGGGCCGAACCTACGCAGATGTCCTCCGTGAAATTAAAGGAGCGGTCAAGCCAGACGACACCAAAACTGCCATCAAAGCAGTTCGACCAACCCGGACCGGTGGCCTGCTGGTGGAATTCGGGCCAGAGGCCACAAACAAAGATGCATTCCGTGACGCGGTTCAAAAGGTTCTTGGAGATGCGGCAACGGTTGCCTCGCTCGAACCAATGGCCACCCTGGAAATCAAGGACCTCGACTGCGTCACGGACAAAGCTGAAGTAGAGGATGCCATTAGGAGGGAGTTCCCCAGCTTAAGTGAAGTCAAGGCAAGATTGACACGTGAAAACACAAGGGGGCAACGCATGGCTATTGTCGAACTAGCTGATAAAGACGCCCAGCAAATCCTGGCGAAGGGCAAAATTAAGATAGGTTGGGTGATCTGCAGGATACGGAGAAGAGCGATCCCTATCCGCTGCTTCCGAATACGGACACACCGCGCATGGCTGTAGGGGACCCGACAGGAGATCTCTGTGCTACAAATGTGGTGAAACGGGGCACAAAAGGAAGGAGTGCACGAACGAGGCAAAATGTATTCTTTGCAAGGATGCTAAGCTAGCACCCGGCGACCTCAAACATGAGCCGGGGACAAGGAGATGCTGGGTTTTCAAGGAGGATACTCAAATGATCCGTATCCTGCAGGTCAATTCGCACCGAAGCACAAACGCCCAGGATCTACTTGAGCAGTTTGCGAGGGATAAGAAAGCTGACCTCCTGTTGCTGAGCGAGCAACATCATAACAAGGACTCGCAAGCGTGGTACCCTGAAAAATCTAGTACCTCGGCCATCTGGGTTCGAGACAGCGCCCGCCTTCAGGTGCAGGGCCATGGACGCGGGGATGGTTTTGTGTGGGTGCGTTGTTCAGGGATAACATATTTCAGTGTTTATCTGACGCCTAACGAGGCAATGCGATCTTTCCGAACCAAACTCGATGCCCTGGAGGACGCTGTCTCGAACACAGAGGGCCACATGCTGGTCGGGGGAGACTTCATCGCTAGAGCCATTGAATGGGGTATGCCACAATCCGACCCAAGGGGAAAGCAAATCTTGGACATGGCGGCCATAACAGCGCTTTTTGTCCTAAATACTGGTAACACCCCTACTTTCCGCCGCTGGGGTTGCGTAGGAACCATACCCGATGTGACACTCGCTTCGGAGTCCCTGGTACCTAGAGTACACAACTGGCGAGTACTAGAGGACTACTCGGCTAGTGATCACCAGTATATAGCGGTTGAGATTCACGACAGTGCCACTCTGCGTGCATATGCCCAAACTTCAATCCTCGGATGGAGGACTGGGAGGATGGACGTTGAGAGGTTCGCTGACGCGCTTACGGCAGGCGCATCATTGCTGGGAGCTCCGCCAGTGGAGTGGAGGGTCTACAGCCAAGGACTTGGTGAACTCAACTATGAGTACCATCATAGCTGCTTGCGAGTCTTCCATGCCCCGTCGGAGACCCCGGCACGGCAAGCCTCCAGTATACTGGTGGTCAAACGAGATCGCCGAACAAAGAAGCGAGTGTCACAAACTTCGGCGAGAGGCGAACGCGAGAGGAGGCAGACACTAGGCTAGCAGCATACAGGTCCGGCAGGAAATATCTTCTCAGGCTTATTAACAAGAGCAAGGCCCGATGCTGGCAAGACCTCGTGGACGATGTAAATAGGGATCCGTGGGGCCTTGGCTACAAGCTGGTCATGGGGAAACTTGGTGCCCTACGGAAGCCTTGTATACATGATGCGGAAAACATGGACGCGATAGTGCGGGGAGTCTTCCCCACCCATCCCGTCCGTGTTGACGCTGTCCATGGTGAAACAGCAGTCGAGTGCCCACTCTTCACACAGCTGGAACTGGAGGAGGCAGTCCTCTCCCTGAAAGCGAGGAAGGCTCCAGGTCCAGATGGTGTTCCAGCTGAGGTTTTGCAGCTCGTCTATCACCATTGTCCTGACTTGCTGCTAACCACATTCAACGCTTGCCTACGGGACGGGGTTTTCCCGGTACGATGGAAGGTTGCGAGGCTCGTGCTGGTCAGCAAGGGGAAGGGAAATCCCGAATCGCCGTCTGCATACCGCCCGTTATGCATGCTAGACACGGCTGGGAAAGTGCTAGAGAAACTCATCAAGGGAAGACTCACTGACGCGATTCGTGCTGCTGGGGACCTATCTCCTCGGCAGTACGGCTTTAGAGCAGGACGGTCTACCATTGATGCGATTGCAGAGGTGGTGAACGCGGTCCAAAAGGCAGAGGCAATTAGTCGCACCAAGCGACGGGTCGTCCTGTTGGTGACACTCGACGTCAGGAATGCCTTCAACTCCGCTAGATGGGTGGATATTCTGGACACGCTGGAAAACTCTTTTCAAGTTCCAGAATATCTAATGCGGCTTTTGAAGAACTACCTAAAGGACCGAAGCCTGCTCTACGACACGACACAGGGCCAACGAAGGATGGAAATTACATCGGGTGTTGCCCAGGGATCTATCCTTGGTCCGGACCTGTGGAACGTGTCTTACGACGAGCTACTGAGACTTGAGATGCCAGATGAGTCGCGCTCGGTCGGCTATGCGGATGATGTTGCGGCTCTGGTCGCCGGACGCACCGTTGAACAAGCGCAACTTAGGCTAGGTATGCTAATGCGCCGAGTGAGGGACTGGAAGACTGCTCGCGGGCTCAGTTTAGCACTGGAGAAAACCGAAGTGGTCATCTTGACAAAAAAGAGAACCCCTAGAGTAAGGATGATCAGTATTGGAGATATACAAATCGAATCGAAGCCAGCGGTGAAGTATCTGGGGCTACTGATCGACTCGAAGATGAGTTTCTCTGAGCAAATCAGGGCAACGGCTGAGAAGGCTGCTTCGGGAATTTCGGCCCTGAGTCGACTTATGGCCAACGTAGGAGGACCCAGCCCATCAAGAAGACGCCTCTTGATGAGTGCGGTAGGGTCAGTGCTACTGTACGGAGCAGAGGTATGGGGCGACGCTCTCAGCAAGGAGGTATACCGAAAACGATTGGCACAGGTACAGAGAAGAGGAGCACTGAGAATTGCATCTTCGTATCCAACAGTATCCGACTCGGCGGTGAGAGTGATTGCAGGCGTGATACCTGTCGCCCTCCTTGCTAGAGAGCGCCGCGCTATTTACCTGCGCCGAAACGAGGATGCGAGGGAGATGGTTGTCCGCGAGGAGAGACAACGCTCGCTCAACGATTGGCAGCAGTCTTGAAGGAATTGCACGAAGGGAAGGTGGACTGCGCGCCTCATCCCGGATGTGAGACCGTGGCTAAATCGAAGGCATGGTGAGACTGACTTCCATCTGACCCAGCTTTTGAGCGGGCACGGGTGTTTTCAGTCTTACCTGCACAAGATCGGTAAGTCACTGTCTCCCGATTGTCGGTTTTGCCCAGGAGAGGAGGACAATGCCTGTCACACATTTTTTGCGTGTGCAAAATGGGTCAGGCTGCAAAGGGAACTCTACAGGGAGACGGGAGAGCTCACCCCGGATAATATAGTTGGGGTGATGCTCGAATCGGTTGACAAATGGAACCAGGTGGCACGTTATGCTCGGGCAGTCCTAAAAGATAAAAGGGACTCGCAGCAGCCGGAGGTGCTGGGGCTGGGGGATCGCTCTTCTGGTATTTCCTCTTCCCCTCTCCCCTCCCGCTAGGAAAGGGACTCCCCAGCTTGAAGGCGCCCCACAGCGTAACAAAACGAGACCTGGCCCGAAGTTATGTGTCAAACGGTTCCAGGCTAGGTTCTCAGATTGACAGGAGAGGTGTTTAGTGGGTAGTCCAAGGGTATCCTCCATGGGAGTCCCACACTGCCAGACTCGGCGGGCGTAAATGCCTTCACCTCCCTACCACAAAAAAAAACAATTCTAAAATAGAACGGGCAAACAACTTAAACTTCGTTGGAAGAGTGTTCAATAATAAGGGATTGTCCAAAGATCAAAGATCAAACCCTATCCAAATTCCAAAGCCTAATCAGAAAACTTAGCGGACCCAAATATGGCTTAAACCCAAATAAAGCTCTACTACTGTACAAGTCGATGATAAGAGCCTAATCGAAAACAACCTAGCCAACATAACTGACTCTCCCAAGTCAACCTTCGATAAACTAGATAGAAACAAAGCCATTATACTAAAATCCTGTCTAAGCATTCCGATCAGTGCACCCAACATATCAACCTACACCATAGATAAAAACTCCTCACTGAATTTAGAGCCAAACTACTAATAACTAAAACTTCTAAAAAAATATGCATGATCCTCTTATCAGAAACCCCGCTAACTCACAATATAAAAATTCCAACTACTCCAAAATCATAAACCAATTCAAACACACCATAAACGCCACACGTATTGGGGAACCAGAAATGGGACGATATATCTTCAGGCGCAAAAACCTGAAGAATCGTTACTTCCGCAGGCACTTATACTTCGAAAATTGGACACTGTTATGAAATTTAATGACCGAGCTATTAAATATATTTTTCTGCTGTATGCATACTTCTAGGATCAATCATCTTACAAATCTCCATGAAAATTTTGTGAGAACTTTGGGTGCTACCAGAATAATAAATTTCGTTTGTTTTTAGAGCCTTGCAAAACTACCATTTTGAATTTGAAGGTTTGAATTTGGATTATTTTTGCTACTGCGGCTGATTTGAACGAGGAGAAGTCCACACAGATATGCCACAGCTTCCTCCTATGTGGTATTATTAAAAGGCTTCCTCTTTTTTTATGCCTCCATTCCCCTACCATTCTCTCCATCCCTCTTTCTTCGTCGCAAAAAGCTCGTGCGATCTGGATTCACATTTCGTCGCTTCGTCAAGTGTGCCACCCAGACAATGTTCAATACATCAGTATAGGGGGTACACAAAATAATGAGAATTAATCCTATTTTATTTCCCCAATCTTCTGAGATTCACCGCAACGCCTTTGGGCTTGTTGTAATGCTTTGCTTCGCATACGTCTCGAACGCTCGAGATTTCCCGAAGGAAATCTGAACCGACCTCTCATCGGTTCTAGACGTGAAGTTTTGGAACGTGACAACAGACTGTACCCATAACGTCAACAAGTCCGGACACTCTTAGTCTACTCCGAGGTGGCTGCTGACTAGCTAGCTAGTTCGGAGAGGAGTTTCGGTCGCGGGTCTTACGCAAGCAGGCTAAGTCCGAAGTACAAAAATTCAGCCACCGGTTCACATGCCCGATTTACTAACGCGTCAAACAACTTCTATCGACTACTCTAAAATGCATCTTCCCATCCCGGAGGAAATGAATAAAAACAATCGGCAAAACTACGCCCTCCCGAATATCACCGACACGGTGCCCGAAATATACTACTCGAAGACAAAACCGAAAAAAATCTACGCTAATAAAAAACACGCAACCACAAGCTATGGCACCGTGTACCAACCGCAACCCGAAACCGGCCATTCGCGGACTACATGAACCCTACCCTCTTAGCGGCATACTCACCGTTCGCCGACATTCTCCTGCTGGAATAGAACGATTTTGCTGGAAGGAAAGACTTGGTTAGCCTAGCAATCTATTTGATTCATTTTTCTACTATGGCTTGATTTCATTCTAAATTTACATTTAAGTTCTTCTCTTCACTTTAAACTTAATCTTACTATACGTTTTGCAATTACACTTTATGACTTTTCAATTTTTTTTTCTCTTAAATAATTAAAAAAATTCACCTCATAATTTGCCTGACATCTCTAAGAATTTGACGACGACTTGATTATTATTATTATAATTATTTTTCATTAGTTTATATTTAATTGATAAATAACAACAATGTCAAAATGAGATATAATATATATATATATATATATATATATATATATATATATATATATATATATATATATATATATGTATATATGTATATATGTATACATATATATATATATATATATATATATATATATATATATATATATATATATATATATATATATATATATATATATATATATATGTATATATGTATATATTTATATATATATATATATATATATATATATATATATATATATATATATATATATAATATATGTATATAAAAAAAATATGAATGAAAATTAAATCCTTTGCAAATTACAACGCAAAAAGAGGAGCGAGGACAAGGATACTTGCAATTTAGGAAGGAGGCTGGGAAGGGACGGTCGCATCGGATTAATTTTCTATAAAAAGCGTTGTGTACTGTCCCTGGAGTCATAATAGCGCAATATGCAAAAATAGCATTTAAAATAAAAAACCCATAAATTTTGGTGTTCACGCCACACATTAATAATAAATTCTGATTACAATTCATATTTGTGCGTTTCTTGTTTTGACCACAACTTAGTCTATAAGAAGAAAAATCTTACTTTTTAGCAAAACAAATTACTATTTATGTTCATTTCGAAGCTAGATACGAGTTTCTAGCGCCATTTTAGCGACTGCGACTTTTTTTGCGGAAAGACTGGTGAATTTCGCAGACATTTCAACAGCGTTTTATGAATTTTGACAAATTTTATAGTATTCACTTACAAAAATTCCTAAATCTAATTCTAAATTTGTTATCCAAAATTTCAATTGTATTCTTTAATTTTCTTTGGAAACGCTTACATCTACAGCTCACAGATACGAGTTTTCGTTAAACGGTTTAATATTACAGAAATTGCATTAGGTTCGATTATCCCCCTGGTTTAACTTTAAATGCGAAACATTTAAAATTCAGCCCAACGGACTAATACATGCATGGAAAGTGCACAATTAAGTCAATAACCTCAAGTATCACATTGCAAATTTTGTGAAAGCTATATTAGCTTTTATTAAATATTAGAGGTATAATTATCCATATGCCAATTCGCTACATATAGGAAATATATTTTTTTAGTTGCCGAAACGTACATATACAATTGAAATTCGGATTGTATTTCGTTAAGTAATTCACATGAATTTTGGAGCAAGAAGCTGACATCTTAAAATTACATTTCGATACCTCCCCAAAATTAATTGAAGTAGCCGTTAAACGATTGTTGTTCAAATAAAGATCGCTTAGAAACACACACCGTATACGCCAACACAAAGTATATTTCGCTTTACTATTTTGATTTACTATCTACCAAAATTTACATCAGAAGCTGGGCCCTTGACAAATGCACTTGCTTTAGTTTTTTTAATGGAAGTTCGTATTATAGTGCATATTCTAGAAGTTAATTTTTCAAATTATTCATTTTAAATTTATAAAATTTTACTGCATCCTTGATGCCAATCTCTAACAAGAACCATAATTTTTAAATTCATAGAAAAATTTGAATCATTTCATGTTTTTGTAATTTAAAGGGTGGTTACTGCATGAAAATCTCAATGTTCTGCTTTCGGCCACAATTGAAAAATGATGTGATTTTAGTAATTATTTTATATTAATTACTACGCGTTGTACTCGTCGCGGTGGCCGATACCTATTCCTCACCAGTATGACCGCTAGAAAGTCGACAAAACCTAAATATTAACCTCAAAATTTCAGATGAACTATACCTTCTTTTTCTCCTTCCCGACCGGGCTACTTTCGTAACCTCGTTTCTAAATATTAACCTCAAAATTTCAGATGAACTATACCTTCTTTTTCTCCTTCCCGACCGGGCTACTTTCGTAACCTCGTTTCTCTTGAAAAGTATGCCATTTCGATGGGGGTCGATAAACCGCTAAACATCAACCACACCGAAGGAAGAGAACAGTACAACCGCCGATCAATCGGTCACTCACGGTTCCGCGTTTCTTAGATTTGGCGCGCAAATTTCTTTTTGACATCGACAAACTTAATACACGAAACAATTGTTGTCAATTGTTCGAGAATCATTTTAAAGTCGCTCCCGAACTGTCGACGTAGGGCGCCAAGAGCGAGGTTATTACATCTTCTGCTTTTCGGTCGCCACGATATGAATTGGTATCGTACCCGCTATTATGACAGACCCTTCTCCTGGGGTTTTTCTGTAGCCACGGATTACCCTTAGCGCACAGACAGACTCCATACGTCACCTTCAACGTTAGCTGATGTGCCCATATTTGTGCTGCGTATAACAGTATAAGCTTGAGCCACCAACTTTTGGCAGCATCCTCACTATAGCTAAGCTATCCTGTAAGGCTTTGTTGCACACATGCTCAGCATATGCTTTAAAATTTCGCTTAAAGTCGTTCATGAATTGTCAACGGTAACTTCAAATGACTTGGTTTTTGTCAGCTGCTTATCGAAACTCGAATCTAGTAGTCTCTAGCCAATCCTGTACTAGATATACTGCATCATTTAAGAGTAGTTCAACTTCATCCAGATTATTATTTAATGCTAAAACACCTATGTTATCTGTGAATCCGATGATTGGCAGCTTGAAAATAAGTACGTCAATGTACAAACGTCCCAAAAAAGGGGCCCTAAGATTGACCCCTGTGACACAGCAACTGTTACTTTGTGATGTTTTGGCCCTTCATCAGAGTCATACCACAGTACTCTCTCCCTGAAGTAGTGGCGTATTACCGCCGCAATGAAACAAAAAACTTCTCATCGAATGCACTTTATGGAAAAACCGAACCTTCGGTCGATAGTTTTCCAATATTTTCGACAATCGATAGTAGTCGATTATAGACTACTCATTCCAACAGGTAAATAAGCCGATACTTATTCAGTTCTACTGGTTTGTCGGGCCAAAAAAATAGCTCCTTCCATTTTTAGCGTATTAAAAAAGAACTATCAAACAGACATAGTATAGATGCTGAAAATTTCGAGCTTCGACTTTTAGGCTATTCAAGCCATCTGTTCGTAAGTGCATCTAGCCCAGGCACCTTATTCCCTTCAAATCTACTACACACCTCCATCCTTCGTTTTCAGTGAATGATGACATCCATCTATTACCTGTTAAGCGGTGAGCTGTAGGCCTTTCTTCTGATGACAAAAAAATGGCGTTTCGACGATCCTCCCAAGAACCATGGGACAGCTGACTTGCAGTGATCTTGATCCTTTTATATTTGACAAGATTACTCGATACGCTCCACTCGATGCGTCAACAACAGCTTCATCGCATTATTTTTTAAAGCTCTCAATAAATTTATGTAAAAGCAGCGAACCCCATGAGAAAAAAACACTATATAACAATGAATGAATAATGAACTAATTCTTGTTACAAAACGTTAAAAAAAATTGTTATAGATTTAAAGTGAATTCTGTGTGTGACGCTTCTTGCTGATTATCTGCGACTGAATACTACAATGTTTTAATTTTTGATTTTCAACCACACAAAACTGTATGGGAATAAAAACGAATTATTCTGTGTTGCCACATATTAAGTGCTTCTGCAAGAGCCTTTTATAATCACAACATAATTTTCCATCCAAACAACACCTTTCAAATTTGAAAAATTAACAGAAGCTTTAAAAAAGGGTTGATCCTAACATCCGCATGTGCTAATGAAAGATTGTAAGGAAATTTCTTTACATCTCCTCTAATAGCTAAACCATGCCTATAAAATTATTAATTATTTAATTAAACTTTAAAATTTAATTTAAATAAAATATGATATATTTCTGGATTTCTTAAGAAGAGTTTTACCGGGTCAGAGAAATATTAGTGGTCTCGTGCCTAGCCAACTTCTTAATAAAATAAAAACGCATATGCTTCATATAGATGCTCATTTGCGATCACGTCGGTTTTGGCTACCCTAAATGAATCTTTGCCAGGAGATAAAAATTGGTTTTTTTGTCCCAAGTCGAATTAGATGCTTAAGTCTTACGTCATCCTACAAATTACGTAAACAATAAGTAGGAATCGTCGACATTATTAGCGACCCATGCTATTATATTGACCATAGATTTACAGTATTCACTAACAACTCGCTGTGTTTGTTCTGCCCCTCCCTATATTATTAGAGTGCATTTCAAGTTAGTAATTCCTTAATGGAATGTGCATCAAAAACATGGTGGCATATATTTCTCCCCTTCCTTATCGTCAATTTAATCAAACGATGTTGTTTAAAGTATCTTCATCATATGAAATTTTTATTCTCCATATTGAACTATGTAAGCTTAACAACTCGGCACTTTACATATTCTATTTTCGTTAGTCGCGGTCATGTGCATTTATCAAATTGAAAAAATAATTAAGTACAATTTTTATCGTCTCTTATAACTCTAAGGCCTTTTTAAGCAAATATTAATCACAAAATGTCTCTAGTTGAGAAAAATAAGATTACGATAATCGTAGTATTTGATAATACAGATAGCTTTATTGATAGAAAATAAAAACGTCCTTACGTTAATGCTAATTCAACTAAGTGCTTGCAAAATATTGGGAAAATCAACGTTAATTCCGTGTGACATCCTAACATAAACTATCAATAATGACAATTGAAATCATATTAATTATATTAAATATTTCATGAATTTACAGGGTGATATTGATGTTTGCGGAGACAACAACGATGGCATGGACTCAGATTGTAGCGTGTCTTCGAATTCCGGCAAGCAAGTCATTGTCGGCATATGTGCTATGGCAAAAAAGTCTCAATCGAAACCGATGAAAGAAATACTAACTCGGCTGCAAGAGTTTGAATATATTAAGATGGTGGTTTTTGAAGAGGAAGTTATTCTCAAAGTATTCTTGTCATTATTTCTAATTCAAGTTTAATCACTAAGCACGTTAACTTTTCATTACAGGAGCCTGTAGAAAACTGGCCAATATGTGATTGCCTTGTATCATTTCATTCAAAAGGCTTCCCGTTAGAGAAGGCTATCCAATATGCGCAGCTTAGGAAACCATATGTTATAAATAATCTACACATGCAATACGATATTCAGGTTGTCATTATTATGTTAAGATGACGTGAATATTTTTGAATTTGGTTACAGGATCGAAGAAAAGTTTACGCTATCCTTGAAAGCGAGGGTATTGAAATTCCTCGATATGCAGTACTAGATAGAGACTCACCAGATCCAAAACGTAAGGAGAAAACACTAACACCTACATTTTTGCAATCATGTATTTTCACTTTTTTAATTAGAACATGAATTAGTAGAATCTGAAGACCATGTTGAGGTAAATGGAATCACTTTCAACAAGCCGTTCGTTGAGAAACCAGTATCTGCAGAGGATCACAACATTTACATTTACTATCCAACCTCTGCTGGCGGAGGTAGCCAGCGTTTATTTCGCAAGGTAAATAATACGAACGAGTATTTATTTGCCTATTTATTACGAAAATTATATAATAAGCTACTAAATTATTCAATTCGTGAATGTTTATTACCTTCATGGTATAATTGTATTTTTTGTACCATATACGTAACATGTTTGTGAAGTAATTGTAAAAACGTCTTAACATATTTAGCTAGCATCAATAGCTGCAATAAATATTAACATCTCTTCAAATAGTGACTTTCGAAAACATATTTCCCCTTATTAGCACCTTGCACACAATTGCAAATACTAATCCATATTTAAATTAACCTTCTGAATGAATATTACATAAATAATTTTAAGCATACTCGTATATGTATATGACGGAAAAATCATGATCATTAAAAATTAAAAATGCATTCTATTCATGCAGATCGGCAGTCGTAGCAGCGTATATTCCCCGGAATCAAGAGTTAGAAAAACAGGCTCATTCATTTACGAAGACTTCATGCCAACTGACGGTAAGCACATACATTTATTTTTTGTTCAAACATTGAGGACTGTAAAATAGTGCTATAAATTGGAAATGTAAACAGCATAATCGTGATCGCAACCTTCCAATTGTAATGGGAAGCAGACATAATATTAATAAGTATGCTTGAAGACATTGAACTTGGCGGTATCAGTTAACATTAACGGAATAAAACTCAAACTTACTACTTATCAGTAGTTGATTGCATGCTTAATAACTTAACAGGTGTTTTGTGAGCGGTGTATACATTTTAATTGTTCTAATTTTTTATTGTCAAATATTTTTCGTTGCCATTATCGTTTGTGACTTTTTGTTCTTGTGGTCACGTGAAGTAAACATCGTTCAAATTTTAATTATGAAACGTTCAGTAAAATTAAAATGTTGGTTTATTCATTATATAGTGGCTATTAATTCATTTATTTTTTAAGTGTCATTTTACGCTTTATAACAAGGAAATAATTTTAGATGATAGCTCATAAATTTAACTTTCCGTCTATGTGGCGAAAATTTATAAATTACTTGCAAACTACAATAAAACAATTACTGGCGTTTTATTTTTTGGACACGAACAAAGTTATTTGTCATAGTCTTACTTTCCTGGTTTATAAATGATGAATCGTATAACTATTTGAAAGACTCTTGAGGTAAAATCGTGATTAGGAATTTTGACGTAACTTAATTTTTCAATAAACTATTTCTGAAAAATCAGTGCAATTCAAAATTAAAGTGAAGCTAACTCAGCTGATCTGGTGTGGCATACAGAGGTCGGCTAATGCTCAATCATGTCGTGAGTCGTTCCGAGGTATCCTGTAGTCCGCTGAGCCACCTTACATAGATAGACGAATTACACAAGGAAAGTGTAAGGATTTTCTTTTGGTCCGTTCAATCGAGATTTCCCGAAGGAAATCTAAACCGGCCTCTCATCGGTTATAGACGTGGAGTCTTGGTATGCGCCAACGGACTGTACCCAACAGTTCAAATAGTCCGGACACCCTTAGTCTACTCCGAGGTGGCTGCTGGCAGGCTAACTAGTTCGGAGAGGAATTTAGGTCGCAGGTTGTAGTGAAGTGGGTAGATTAAATGTCCGTAAAGGACTGCAGCGCTTGTCTGCTGCCTCGGCGAAAGAGGATGGTAGTATTCGCCAAGATTGGCCTTGTCTGAGGACGCCAGCGCATTCTGGCAGGCTAGCATTGCGGTGTCGTGCGGCGGATTCTTTTCCCCACCACAAGAACCACTACAAAAAAAGCTCGCATCCACGAGTTTCGAGGGTTCAAATAAATATCGAACGAAGACGAGAAGGAGATAACCTACTAAGGGTCAAAAGAATTGTTGATTCCGAGGACAAACCGAGCCTGGAGAAAACAGAAGAGCTTAAAGGGACTTAGTCGTTACCGACGATACTTATGGCCCACATATAAGAGTGGGGCATCCAGGGGGAAGCGGTGCCCCCTCGCACCCTCCCAAACGGATCAAGATTCAAATAAAGACGTGGCTATATATTTCCCATTTAAGTGAAATACTCATATAGAATCACATAACACTGTATCATAAAAGAGCACGCGAGGGAAAGGCCACTCTACCCGGGCAAGAGGCCCTGTAACGCATAAAACGGGAAGGCTCGCCCGATGGCTAGCTCATTTTAGTGGAGGGGCCGGCCAACGTGGCGGGTCCAATACCCGGTCAGGTTCGAAATCCGAATGAAAAGACCGAAATTTTTGTTTAATAATTCATTGTGATTTTATTTTTACTACCGTGTACAGAAGGTCGCAAATATTATTATTGTTTTATTAAATTTTTAAATTTTATTATACTTTTGTTGTATTTTTTAAAATATTTATTTTTCCCATCGAGAAAAAGGAAACGAACAAATTTTAGGCGCATATCAATCATTGATATCCATAATATTCGTGAAATGATCAATCATTAGAACAAGTCAAGTTAGATATACATATATGAATGTATCTGTTCAAAACAAAGTATTTGTCGTATAATCTAAATTTACTGCCCCCCAAGGAACATAAATTTATTAGGCCTAGAAATACCTTTGTCAAAAGAAATTACCTATTTAGGACTCACATTAGACCAAAAAATAACTTACAAAAATCACATCGAAACTACGTGTAACAAAATTTCGAAAGCGACAATAGCCTTATATCCCATGCTAAACCGGAAATCATTTCTCAGCGCTAAAAACAAAACAATAATTAAAATGGTAATCATGCCCATTATCCTATATAGAGCACCCGTTTGGGGCTTATGTGCTAAATATTTGAAATCAAAACTTCAAGTCGCCCAAAATCGTTGCCTTAAAATGGCTCTCAATAAACCTTTTTACTTCTCTAGCGAAAAACTTCATCAACTTGCCAGAATGAGCAATATTGAAAAATGTGTACAGGAACGAACTAGAAGGTAGTTGGCCAGAGCAAGCACTGCAACCAATCCATTAATACTCGCACTTTCAAGCGATAATAATTACTGAAAGCTATTGTGCTATCTTACCAGTCAGCATAATCCAAGCTAGTTGACCTAATGTTAAGGTATTTTAATATAGGTTAAGTTAGTTTTAAGATAAAGAAGGTTTTTTTTGTTTAATTTTTCCTTGGGAGTTATGTATTATTGTACTTTAAAATCATGATAGCTATGCTAAACTGTATATATTAAGGCTGAAATGAATTGAATTCAGAACACCTAAATTAAGATTTTCAAATATTGTAAGTGGTAAAATCCAATAAATAAATAAATTTATACATAAAGTCTAGTTATTATAGGATGTGTAGGATGATACATTAAATTAAAAGGTGTGTTGGAAAGGTTCAATTCAACAACTTAGGATTAAGAGCATATTTCCATCACATTATTGTCTCACAATAGTAACTCAAAAACTAAACCAAATCAATTGAAAATAGGGTACATTTGAGGTGTTCAAACAAAAATGAATCGAAATAATTAATAAATTCAATTTGATTTATCAAAGTTGAATGATTCAATCCCCGTTCAATTGCATAATTCACAAACAATATTTAACATTCTTAGAATATATCAAGCCATCAATAATTTATTTACTTTTACTACTTTTTATTAATAACCAAAAGGGCACTTACCCAACATCCTCGGCGGGCCCCGCTGTTGATGTGGGTGTATTCCAATGTCGCTGTAATTGTTAAAAATAGTTTAACTGGGATTGGTGTTGCACAATACCAGTACACCTTATGTATACTGGCATGCGCTGGGAGCTTGATATGATGTGTATCCTATATACACGACACGACACCGCGCCCACAGATGCATTGATTACAATTCGCAGCTTTTCGTATATGTATGTTGTTATTTACAGTACACAGAGAGGAACGACGGAACACGAACCGAGCAATATTTGGACTGCGGTTCCCGTAACATTGGTATCTTCTTCGCCGAGAGAAAGTAAATTAATGATCAAGCATATCACTTTTTTTCATTCAGGGACTTTGCAATTCTGCGGAAAAATATAATTCTGTATTAATACTGTCTTTTAGGTAAATTTCTCGAGAGAAATTTACCTATTGCGGAGAGCATCATATATATATATATATATATATATATATATATATATATATATATATATATATATATATATATATATATATATATATATATGGGATATAACGAAATTTGTGACCACGCTAGAGGTTGCAATTTTGCTTCGATTTTCACCAAATTTTCAGGAAAGGTGTATTGGGTAATTATCTCGGTTAAGTTCGTGAACCAGCTATATCGGCCTTGCAAAAACAAAATGGCGGCCATTTTAGACGAAAAATCGTGATTTCTGTTCTGACCAAAGTATAGCTCCGATTTGGATGAAATTTGGTACAAGGGTTCATTGATGTATGTGATGAATCTCACAATAAAAAATCCAAAGTCGGTACGGCAGAAACAAAATGGCGGCCGCTCAAAGGTCAAAAAACGTGCAAAATTTTGTTGTTGTAATAGTGGTCAAAGCTTTCAACAGATTTTCATGAAACTTGGTAGTTTGATAGAAATTGTAAGTGTCTAAAGAATTACGTAAAAAAACTGGAGGTCAGGTTGCAAAAAAACAAAATGGCGGCCAGTTGAAGGTCAAAATTTCAAAGGCTTTTAAAAGTCGCAATTTTGATCCGACATATATGAAACTTGGTTTCAAGATAGACATTACTTGGACCTACAGTGTTTGATATTTTGGTGATCATGCATTTGCAAATTGCAAAATGGCGGCCGTTTAAATATGCGTTTTTTTCATGTTTTTGTGGCCCTCTAGCGGTCACATTTTCCAACGGATTTTGATGAAACTTGAGATTATGAATCTCTGTACTATGTTCTTGTATTTTGCAGGAAATTATTAAAATTAAATGAAAAATAAAAAAGTCGAAAATTTAAAGCCTAATATTTTTAGCTGCCATTTTCTTTAAAAATTGAATTATTTTGCCCTGTCTAGAGTGAAACTCCTATTTGAACGAGATAGTACATTGATTGATGAGGTCCTAGCATACAAAGATTTAAAATAATCCAAAATCAAATGCATGCATTCAAAATGGCGGCCCCCAAAGGTCTGAGGGCAAGCGCAATTCGCTATTTTAGTACCAACTGAAATAATGAATATTTTTCATGGAAACGCTTTAAATGACTTTACTTGAAAAAACTTATAAGCCAGATCATTTTTAAGATATTGTAAAATATTTTTAACAATACCCTAAAAAATTATAAAATCGTGACTTGTCTGTCTGTCCGTCCGCCCGCCCGTTTGTTCGTGCGTCATAACAAGTTTTCTCGCAAACCACATGAGCCAGAATGAGGAAATTTTCTACGTAGGTCAAAAGTGGTGCCTCTTGAAATTTGCAGTGCAAGAAAATATTTTAAGGTATTTAAGGGGGGTCTCCCCATACAGGCGGGTCTCCCCATACAAGGGGGTGGCATACAATTTTTTTTATTTCTGTAGCCCTCTAGCAGCCAAGATTCTCAACAGATTCCGTTGAAACTTGAAATTATAAGTTATTAAGGCAAGTTAATTTAATTTAATTATGCAAATCGAATGACAAATAAAACAGTCGAAAATTTACAGCTTAATATTTTTAGCAGCCGATTTCAATAAAAATCGAAATGACGGCCCTCACTGTTCAGAAAAAAATTGAAAATGTATATATTAAGTGCAACGCAAGTGCTGATTAAACTTTTATGGAAATCTTTTGAAATTAACTATTCGAGCTATTTAAACCTTTGTGTGGTTACCACTGTGAACTGTGTAAACAGCAAATGCGAGAAGGGCGAAACCGGTATTTATATGTTTACAACAATTTATGATCCGCCGATTTTCAATATGTAATCCATACGCGTGCAACTCAATTTAATTAGCAAAATATTTGCGCCTCGATTAAAGGTCTCTAAAAACGAACGTGACCAGATTTTTTTTTATGTTAATAAATACCCATGTGGTACTACGAAAATTGCAGAAAGAAGTTTAGTAGTACGCAAGCCAACTTCTTTTTCGAAACTTTACGCTACATACGAGAAATTTACCTTTCCGGCTGGTGCTGCCAACGGGGATTTTTTTTAATTATATTCACTCGTTAAAAGCGATTAAACCGTACAGGAACTAAAATGTTACATCTTTAACAATCTTTAGCCCGAGATGTAGGAATTAACTGTTCATATCTGTCCAAATTGATGAATATTGATTTTTTTGTAAATCCAGAGATAACTTGCAGTGCTTTTGATTCATTTGCATAAATGAGCATTCATGTTCTGAAGCATTAACAATTCTTCGAAAACCATCGGATTATAGCCTCACACATCCGCATACGTGTGATCCCTCCTCTGGATGCCACCATGCAATCTTCCTGCTGATCGGATCTCGCCAGATTCGCCTACCGCTAAGCAACGATCATCAGAACCGATCAAACCGTAATTCGAACGTTTCATGAGCATTTAACGAGGTAACCGACCGAATGATTTGTATTATTTACTCTGTAGCATTCGCAGCTATAGAAGCCCGAATTACATCATATACTTCTTAGCTTATATGCTTCACGCTTCATTGTCTATTCAATAACAATCAAATGCCGAGACCAATGAATACACATGCACACAAGTCTACAAACATAAAATGATTTTTATAAATAACCCTAACTTTTATCTTAAGAAATTCTCTGCACCATTCATATTGATCGCATGGTTAGATCTCCTTAACACTCGGGGCATTCTTGAACCGTTATGTTCGGTTGAACTTCGTATCGACGATTCGCGGCAAAGGATGTCATCCGAGCTCCATGCATTAAACACAAGAAATTATACCATGGGGCGAATTGTGCACAAGAAAATATATCATGGAGCAGTTTGTTCGTGTAAATTTCACTGCACTTTACAAGCACTAAATCCAGTTCATTTCCATAAATTCTTTCTTCTTTACTCTAGGATCGATGATTATGGGTACGCAGAATGGACCCCGATAGTGTCATGTCGTGCGAACGAAACCAGAATGTAGGACTTTTCAGACAATTTTCGAGGTCGCAAAATATGCAGCGTGACAAAACCTGGACGTGAACATTATTCGCGAAACACTCCCGTGTGCGAAAATTGAATGCAAAACCGCTTCAAACTCGAAGTTGCGATACGCGCTACCAAGAGAGAACCTCGGCTACTATCTCACCTCGTTCCAATGTCAGACATCGCGTTCCGTCCACCAAACGCGACCTCAACGCGGTGGCGATCAAGAACCGAATCCCGTTTTGGTTGTCAATCGTCCACTCGCTAGATGTCCAACGGCATTCGACGGGCCTCTCATTCATTCCCAATTGCATTGCGGAAGTGAAATTCGTGAAAGTTCCGTTGTAAAGGGATTACCATGTCCGCATTTTAATTGCAGATTTGAATTTTTAAATTAATAGAATTAATAATGAACATTTTTTTAAATAATAATAAAACGATAAATATCATAAAGAATATACTAATAAAGAAAGGTTTAAATTTAATATAGAAAAAAAAATGATATAAAATTTACATTTAAATAAAAAAAAAAATATTTTATGATTTATAACTATAAATTGAAATAATTAAAAAAAAATTTATTTTTCAAATATGCAATTAGAATTTCGGAAAGGTGTTATGAAGGCTTTCGAGCAATTTACTTAGGCGACTGCTCGATTACAACAAGGTCTACAGTGAGCAGACTAAGTCCGAATACAATTTATCAGCCAACGATTCAAATGCCTGATTAAAACGTGTTCCAAATATTTCCCAAAGAAAAACTTTTCGCTATTATTGTAAGTTTTGCCTTTACAAGGCTACCGATTAATCAACAACGGAAACAGGCTACCCTAATAAAAACACCGAACACAAACTAAGGCACCTCGTAACCGAACTACCGAACCAATCAGTCGCGGATTAAACTTACCTCCCGTCATCGTTACCTCCTGAAAAAAACAGGCTACCTACTGGAAAGGAAAGATTTTTGTTTTACGTTCGCAATTCATTTTATTTAAAACTACAATTATGTGTATTTAATTTGATTTATGCATACAGTGGTGGAAAAATAATTAGAAACGACATGCTTTTTATAGAATGTTTCTCACTTTGCCACTTTTTTACTGTTTTTAAAACGTTATTTACAAATTTTACCACTGATACACTTATATCTACATATTCAATAAAATATCACAAGAAATATGAAATAAATAGAAAAAAATCCAAAAATAAACAGAATACCGTCCTTATTTGGCTGGAGATATATGTTAATTAATAACGGTGAAATTAATGAACAACTGTTTTATTGTAGCATTGTTTATACACTTTCATGACGCAATATTCGTTACGGTAAATTGCGGTTTTGTTGCTACTCTCATTTTGCTACTTGTTTGTGGTGGAAGCGTATAATAAATGTTTTTTTTTACAAAAAAAAAGCTTTGCTTCTAACTCAAACCAACACAGTTGAGAAATTCAGGTAATTGTGCTTTATATAACAATATTTTATTTTTATCAGAAAAAAGCAAAAATGGGAAAAATAAAAACTGTACATCAGCCCTTAGGAAGTCAGTTATCCATAAGCCCTTCCTGGAGAAGGCTTCAATGGGTACCATCGCCGAGGATCTCATTGTGTTCCAAAAAGATGGTACACGATGCAATTCAAGTTTTCACTGTCACAGTCAGAATAGATTATTGAAAGTACGTTTACGAGGCTGTATTGCATGCCGAAAGCCACATGTGTCGAAAAAAAATTTGAAACGCCGATTATAATTTGCCAGGGAACATGTTAAAAGAACACATTGTATTGTGGAAAAAGGTACTCTGAAGCGATGAATCAAAATTTAATGTTTTCATCTGATGGAAAAAAGTATGTAAGGCGACCCGAAAACAAAAGGCTAGATCCTAGATCAGACACGAAGGTGGAAACGTGATGGTCTGGGTTGCCTTTTCCTGGCACGGTATTGGTCCTCTTGTGCGGATCAATGGTCGAATGGATCAGTTCGTCTATAAAAACATATTGGCTAATGTTATGGAACCGTACAATTTTGAGCATATGCCAATTTCCTACATTTTACATCAAGACAACGATCCTAAACACAATTCAAGCCTAGTGAAGTGTTTGTTTGAGGAAGAACAGATAAACGTCCTAAGCTGGCTACCACAAAGTCTCGATCTCAACCCAATTGAGAACTTATGAACTGATGTGGCGAGAAGTTTCGAGACAAAAATTTCGAAAAAATACTGCTAAATTATTCCGTAATATAGTGCTAACTTGGGGAAACATCCTACTGAAGCGATGCCAGAACTTAACAGTTTCTATGCCAAAACGTAGTTCAGCCGTTATTGCTAATAAGGGCTATCCAACAAAATATTAGCTTTTTTTCAAAATCATAAATCTAACACAAAAAAATTAAAACTATTGTTTCTAATAATTTTTCCAGCCAAATATGAACTGTACTGTTTTATTTCGATTTTTCCTATTTATCTTATATTTCTTGTAATATTTTATTGAATATGTAGATATAAGTGTATCAGTGTTATTTATTAATCAAGTTTCAAAAATTTTAAATAGAGTATGGTAAAATGAGACACTCAATTATTTTTCCACCACTGTATAGCTTTTTGAATTCAATTTAAATATTTACTAAGAACCAGAAAAGATACAATTTATAGCTGTATAATAATCTGCATTAATTGACATAAGAGCTAAAAAAATTTTGTTTTGCTTTTGCCGTTAAAATATCTGGGACTAAAAGTCAACCTACTTCTAATTCTGCTTATACTATTTTCCTCTTTGTATATTACCATCTTTTAGATTTTACTTTTACATACTTTCCCGTTATCAGCCATGTAGACACTTTTAACGCGGATTATCCGTATTCCTTAATTACACGGGAAACGCATGTTAGTTTCACACGGAAAAGTGAGTTGATTTCACACGGGATACGCGTGTTATTTTCACACGGTAGGCTCGTGTAAATCCAGGATTCGAAAGAACATTTTTGTTTATACTGTTTTTTAATGTGTTTTTCTAAACATAATAATATTCCGTTTTATTTTACAACGCATACATATACATCGGGAGTAAATTGTCATCTTCTTAAGTGTACTTAAGAAGGAAGCCAATTTTCCCCGAAATGTTTACGTTGTAAAACTTATAAGAATAGTTTTTGATTTAGAAAACCACATTAGGAAACTGTATAAATAAAAGTATAACCTCAAATTCCGGGTTAACATGCGTATATGCTCTCAATCTTCATTTCAAACTGCCAAATTGTTTTCTCGAGAAAATTAACTTTCTTCATCTTCACAGTTTGATTCCGGTTTTGATTAGATTGCCGCTACCCTAACATTTCGATGAAAATTCATTGTAATGTCCAGAATGGCCTTACTTCTATGTTTTTCCCCGTGTTTTTAGGATTTTGACAGCTGAACACGGTACATCCGTGTTATTTTCACACTGTTTATATTTCATCCGAGTTTTTTTCATTCGTTTCATTTTGAAACGGTGTCATTTGAACACGGTTGCATGGAAGCTTGCGTTACCCGTGTTAAATAAGTACAGGAAATTTTTGTCCCGTGTTAAATTTACATGAAAAACTTTCTAAGGTTTTACAGTGTAGGAAGGACAACACGGAAACTAACGACAAGAAACAGAACACCTACGATCTTTCTTACACAATAAGGTAGACTCCAATTATACGACGCACCTACAAAACCACCCACACGAGCCAGACGCTAAGACGAACAACGCAAAGACCGAAACTTGACATCCTAGAAAGGATTGAAATATATATATCGAACATAAAAAAACCGACGTACTGTTAATATTATCAATGAGCAACTTATTACAAATTCCGACGCAATTTTCTAAGTACTAGACCACACTCTCCAACAAAACCGGAAATGAGATGAAATAGAACAAACGGACATCCAACAATTCCAAAAACAAAATCCTAATATCCCTCTACCTGACCTAATTTAGTACTTACCTACTTAACCCATCCTACACCCAAATAAAGTCATATCCTTCCATACATCCTTTAAACACTGAAGATGACTCAAAGGAGTCAAAACGCGTCTGTCACACAACAAAGCAAGGCCCGACGGCTTTTCAAGAAAGAAAACTTTTGAGTCTTTGAAAATAATTTTTTACAAAGACCTACTAATTTCGCGTACTGTCTGTCATTTCAAAATTTTTAAGGGGGCACCCCTTGTAACGAAGCAGTCTTTAAAATTTGTTTAACTCAAGGTAGTCGAGTGGGGTATCAAATGAAAGGTCTTGACTAGAACTTTTGGAATGTGAATCAAGAAAGTCATTTTATGCATCAAGGGGTCCAGAGAGGGCAAATGTACCAACATTGTGTGTATCCTGGCGCGCTATTAGACACCTTTGAGCCAAAGAATCTAAAAATAATCACAGAGGCGGAACTTTATAAGTGTAAGGGTAACATACTTCAGAAATTGAAATTCGCTCAACTTTGTTAATAATAGTATGATTTGTAGATTTTACATTTTCACCCATAAAATCAAAAGGTATACTTAAACTTCTTGAAATTGATATAAGATCTTTACGCTGAAAACAAATTATGTTAATCGAATCATAACCAAGTGAGTTATAGCCATTTCATTTGTATGCAATTACAACAACAATAACACGTGTTGATGATTGATACATATTTCAAATTGACCTAGGCACCTTCATTTTCTTCTCATTTTCAGAAAAATTTGAATTTAATTTGAATTTGAATACGTTCAATCAACCGAGTATTCAGAAAAATTATTTAAGCTGGAGCAAAATGGCGGCTGCAATGTACTCGTACTTATGGAAGAAACTCTACATTTTTTGCATAAAATTTGAATGATTTCTTATCCAAGTATCATGTTCAAGTCATTGATTCACGCTATTAGAAAACTTATTTCGAACCCTAGGATGGGTAAAAAGATCTTCTGGTAGAAGCACTCTTCTGCTTACTCAACTTGTCTTTGTTCTTGATTCCGATATTCTATTTTATTATCATAACCTTCATCTACACTTGTTTCACAAAAACAGAACGTCTGTCTTCAATTAAACTTCACATAAACTTTTTCTTTTTAAAATGAAAATAACTTCTATCTTTGACTATCACTAAAGTGTCAATAAATTTTCAATAAACCCACTTTTTTGGCTGGACTTATTTACTTTTCCTATAGCGATTCCGCAGGCACTTTAGTCCCGAATCGACCCCTGGTGATCCCAAAATTGACTCTCGCTACCACCCGACTAACCCCAATCATCTCTTCGACCCAACCCACTCTCTGTTCTTAAAAATCCGCTACCGCCACGCCCCGCTACTGCTGAACTCGTTCGAATTCAACATACCGGAATTTGTTACTTCCGTTTAATCTTCGTCAAATACAACATTTCCAATTGCATGCCAGCTGATTTGCACAAAGTTATGATGATACAAAGCACCATTATATCTATGTACATAACGTCATCTACTCAGAAATGCTGCCATTTAAAGAAGATTAAATAAAGATTCGCCCACGAGTGAACTCTAACTGATCGCAGCGAACCCTATATTGGGAGTTCAGCATGCTACCATCTTTACTACGCAAGCATTGATGTGGGGAAGGTGTCTAATCGCACCATTTGCTGACATTCCTTTCGCCTATTGTACTAGAGATTAAACGATCAAGTTCCAATTGATGCCATGCAATAAAATGCTTGCATCAATAACATTGTAATGTGCAAGTTGTTATATGCTTGAGCTGGTACAAGCGTCACAAAGGAATTAGGTGGTATTGATTCCACAAAATATAAAAGTTTGCTTGACGTTTACTTCGTGGAACAATGTACTGTATTGTTAATGAAATATTGTACATGAGGTCGGTCACTTTAGCTAATATACTTTTTAAGAAACGATTGTCCCTTTCGACATGTCCGTTCGCCTTTGGTGACACTACAGCCACTTGAAGATGCTCAATATTTTATTTTGTTCATTAAATAACTTTATTGTTTACCTGCCAATTTATATTTAATTAAAACCTTTAAAAAATTCGACAAGTAATTATATTATAGTATAGAATATATTTTATACAATTAAGAAGTAAATTCCGCAATATTCTTCTTCACCTATATGTAAATACATTTAATATGTAGTTATATTTTCATTAATTTAATATTCGTCGAAATTCACTTTACTCGTAATATTCGTGAAAATTCCCTAATCGCAGATCACAACAGGGAGACGGTAAAAGTTTTTGATTATTAGATTAATTATGTTTTTATTCTTATTATCATCAACGATCAATGTTTTACTGTATTTCAATTAATTTACTTGCTAGTCACTAAATTTAAAAATTCCCACCTTGTTTTTGGATCATCACGGAACACTCCCAGCATAGTTGATGTCACCGTCTTACTATTGATTTTTATTTTTAATATTAAAAATAATGTAAAAATTATGTCAATAATTTGTTGGGAAATCTGTGTTTAAAAGCCCTTCCAGAAAAATGATTTTGGGATTTAGGATGGAAAGTGTAGTCGAATAGGACAAGTTTCCTCGTACTTTTGATACCCCTTTTCTCTTAACGCGTGCAACGAAATTGTTGAATTCAAATGGCATTTTATGTGTTTGGTTTTAATGAATCTGTTTTAACAATCAATAGGACTCATAATTAACACGAAATAGAAAGATCTTCACTGTTCGACTATGTAACGGCAAATAAATCTCAAAATAATCCGCTACTGGCGATTCACACGATTGAACTTCTTGTCTCAAAGAAAAGGTCGAACTGATAGTTGTTATTGATACACAAATACGAACGTTATCAACACTCAGCGTTCAATTTATGTTTGTATGCCCAGATGCATTGGTAGCAGTGATTACGAACAGTCCTGTGATGAGAGGTAAGCGCTTCACTGCAGCATCCTCATTGCGGGTTAATTGTTTTCATTACCGAAATTTTAGGACAATCTCAGGAATGCCCTGAGTACATTCACGAAAACGCGCACATGAATTTCTTATGGGTCATGTGCAAAAAGGAAAAACTAATATAATCTCACTTGGGATTAGGATAGCACGATGGTGATTAGCAGTGTGTAATTATGAACACGCAGTATGCATATAGAATGTGTGTTCATACCCGATGCTCACGGGGAGCGTCCTGCTTGAAAGTGGTGCTCATAACAATCGGCGGAACGACACAGCAACTGTTCCACTGCGAGGCACTTTATCCTGAATGGAATATTGTATAAGGTTATGTTAAATGGCAAATCTTTGCAAATACCCTGCTACAATCGTCACTGCGCGGAGTCTCGAGAGTGCAAACGAAAATTATCTGCTGCTCGCGTATTCGACGGCTGTTCTGGGACTACATCAATGGGGGGTGGTTTTCTGATTTCTTTGCACTCTTTTTGTAGATTTTTCGATTATGATCATATGCTACATTGAGCTTAATAATGTAACTTTCAAATTCTATTTATTTCCCAAACTGACGTATCACAGAGAATGGCATAAATGACCAGGCTTGCAATTAGACGAACGATTTCACGTGGCGGTTCAGTGATAAAGATCTGTCATGCTGTTTAACAAATCGCTTAAGGATGACAGATATCTGTCAGGTATCGCTCCAAAATATTGGAGATTACAACACGGTGATGAATGCTAGGATGCGTTCGATAAAAATAATCAGGATGCTAGGATGCGTTCGATAAAAGAATCAGGAAGAACAAAGAAAATTATGAAAATCTCAGAAGAGTAGCGACTAAAATCATTAGAATGAAGAAAACAAAATACTATGACGCACAATTGATAAGTATCGATATAAGTCTAGTGAGCAACAACACAAGACAAGCATACAAAGTAGTGAAAAGCTTGATGCTTCAAGCTTCAAGGTTATCAGCCCAAGATCATGCTTTGCCATAATACATCGACGACATCATTGTTGATGAAAACAGGTTAAGGAAAGATGGGCATCATATTTCAAGAACATCTTAAATCCTCCGTGCGGCTCCAGAACATCAGAGCCTATAGATATTCCCGGAGAGCTTCCATTGGCCCCACCAACTCTGGATGAAGTTTCTTCCATCATCAAAGCCCAAACGAATAATAAAGCGCCGGAGATTCCAGTGGAGCTCATAGAATATGGTGCCAGCAGTGATCATAAAGCTATTCACACAGTCATCCAGCACAGTTGGCAGCAAGAATATATGCCGAACGAGTGGAGCCAATCGAATTATAGTCCCTATCCACAAAAAAGGTGACAAGTTACAGTGTGAAAACTATAGAGGCATATCACTACTTTGCGCGTAAAAACTATTTTCAAAAATCTTAGAAAATCAAATCAGATCATACGCCAACAGTATTATTGAAGAGTATCAAGTTGGCTTTAGAGCAGGCAGCTCGACGGTAGACCAATTCTTTACAGTCAAGCAGGTATTTGAGAAATGCTGGAAGTTCAACATAGACATACACTCGGTTTTCTTTGACCTTAAGTAAGCATAAGACAGTATTGATCATAAAGTACTGTACCAAATAATGCTTTGCTTTGGTATCCCAGCCAAATAACTCCATCTGACCAAAATGACAATAACGTCGACAACCTCCAAAGTCCGCCTCAATAACCGACTCACCGACACCCCTGACACACATCTCCCGGGCTAAAGCAGGGAGATGTGGTGGCCCCATCGCTATTCAATTTGGCTCTGATATATGTCATAAAAAAGCTACCTACCAATACAAGAGGTAAATTATTATACAAGTCGAGCCAAGTAGTAGCCTATGCATCATCAACATGTCACGGTCGTTAGCAACGCCAAAGAACTTTCTATGAAACTCGAGAGCGAAGCAAAACTAGTAGGGCTACAAATCAATGAAAGTACACAAAATATCACACTTGGCGAATACACTATAGAAAATGTGGGCAAATTTGTGCATCTAGGCGCCAAAATAACGAGAACCGGTAATGAAAGAGACGAAAAAGCCGAAGAATACAGCTCGCAAATAAAATATTTTACTCAGTTTTGACGATCTTGAAGACCAGCTGCATACACAGGAAAACAAAGCTCCAAGTGTACAAATCTGTGATAATCCCTGTGCTATGCTATGCGTGTGAAACATGGACCCTAACCCAAGCATTCGCAAACATATTGAACCCCTTTGAGCGATGGGTCCTGAGGCGGATAATTGTAGCGAAACTAGACGGGGACCAATGGCGAACTCGATACAACCATGAGCTGTATGAAATTTTTGACGAGCCGGAGGTCTCAACGATTGTAATACTGCGGGAGCTGCTAGGTCAATCGTATGGGCGAATAACGGATACCCAAAAATGTATTCGTTGAAAGAACTGAAGGGCTGCGACCAGTGAGGAAATCGAGGAAACACTAGACAACCGCTACTTTTTTTGAGCTGAGAAGTAGCAAGAGTATCTCATCATCGTATATATAGGCACTCGAAAAAATAAAATTCAGTACCACGCTTTGGCCGTGTGTCCGTCCACCCAGCTGCAATACGTTATGATTTTAAACCAGCGCGTTTCATAACTGAACGGGCGCCGTCCGAAGAATCACTCGAAACAAATCTCGTTTTCATCAACCTTCGTAGCGGGCACTCTAACCTATACACCACGAGGACTAATCTTCTTCTTCGTAGCACTACAGCCCCTTTCGGGCCTTCGCTTCCTGCAAACAGCGCCTCCAACTGTCTCGGTCCATTGACCGCATCCTCCAATATTGAAATCCGAGCAGCGATAAACTGTCTTCGTTGACCGAGTCCGACCAGCGTTTCCTCGTTTCCCCACTGGTCTCCGACCTACAGTACCTTCTTGGACGTCCGATATTCGTCCATACGATTCACGTGGCCAGCCCATTGCAGCTTCCGCAGTCTTACAATCGTTGAGACATCCAGCTCCTCAAAAATTTCATACAGCTCATGGTTGTATTGAATTCGCTAGTGGTCTCCGTCTAGCTTCACTCCGATTATTCGCCTCAGGACCCGACGCCCTAAGGGGCTCATTTATTTTCGGATGCTTGGTTTAGGGTCCATGTTTCACACCCATAGCACAACACAAGTCTTATCACAGATTCGTATACTTGGAGCTTTGTTTTTCTGTGTATGCAGCTCGTCTTCAAGATCGTCAAAATTGAATAAAACATTGTATTTGCAAACTGTTTTCTTCAGCGTATTTCGTCTCTTTCATTGCTGGTTCTCGTTTTTGGCGCCACAAATTCGCTCACCTTTTCGATAGTGTTATGGCACAATGTTATATTTTGTGTATTTCAGGTATTTTTCGTCAACTGCGCCATGAGCTTCGTTTTATTAGGGTTTTGTAAAATAATTATATAAAACCCTACTCAAATCGCGAACTGTCTGTCCGGCCGTCCGTCCGTGTGTCACAGCAATTTTTCTCGCAAACTACTTAAGCTAGAAACATCAAATTTTGTATGCAGGTGTAAAGTGGTGCTCTCTTCAAACTTCAACTACAAAAATTTTTTTATAAAGTATTTAAGGGGAGGTCTCCCCATATAGGGGAATGGCCCCCCAAAAAGATAATCTCATCAAAGGTAGCCGATATGGGTATCAGAGCTTTTCAAAACAGGTCTTAATTTGCTTTTCAAAACAGGTCTTAATTTTATACTTTTTGCTTCGAGGGACGCGCAGGAAGGGGAAATACACGAAAAATTTGTGTCCCCCCCCCCCCCCCCTCGCGATTGGACACCTGTGATCCGAAAAATCTGAAAAAAATTATGGTGGTAGGTGTTTATGAGTACAACAATAACAAATACCTTAGAAGTCGAAATTCGCTCAACTTTGTTAATAATAGTATGATATTCGAATTTGATATTTTCCCCAATAAAATCGCATCGGTGCCCTTAAACTCAACGAAATTCGATATTTACGTAGTCCTACTAAGTGATCTTTAACTTTGTAAGTTTGATGAAAATCGACTTATATACACGGAAGTTATAGCCGTTTGAAATTTCTCCAATTACAACAAAAATAACACATGATTTTGGTATTTTATGAAGTTTCCATCGCATCAGTCGCTGCAGTTTTGACTTGATCTTCTTGAAATTTTCCAATAAGGACAATAACATTAATATTTTTGAGAATTCATGATTTGGGTGATTTTTGTTGGTTTGCAACAAAATGGCGACCGTTGAAAGTAGAAAAACAATGGATTTTCTTTTGAACGTGCACATCTCACATCTCGTTGGGTACAAAACCCTTCTGACATGAGCGTAGGTCTGTTTACCGAACTTGTTTTCATTGATTTGTAGCCCTTCTAGTTTTGCTTCGCTTTCGAGTTTCAGGAAGAGTTCTTTGGCAGTTGTCAATGACCGTGACAAAATGTTGATGTCGTCCGAATAGGCTACCCCTTGACTCTACTTGTATAGTAATTTACCTCGTGTATCGATACGTCCAGAGCCAAATTGAATAGCGATGAGCCCAGCCTATCTCCCTGCTTTAGTCCGGTATTTGTTTCAAAGGCATCGGTGAGTTGGTTATTGGTGCGGATTTGGGAGGTCGACGACGTAATTGTTATATTTGTAAGACCGAGTAATTTGGCTGGGATGCCAAAGCAAAGCATCATTTGGTTCAGTACGTTAGACAAATACTGTCGTATGCTTGCTTAAAGTCAACGAATATTTGGTGTACGTCTATGTTGAACTCTCAGCATTTCTCAAGTACCTGCTTGACAGTGAACAATTGGTCTATTGTCGATCTACGTGCTCTAAAACAACCTTAATTCTCCCCAATAATATTGTTGGGGTATGATCCGATTTTATTTTCTAAGATCTTTGAAAATATTTTGTACGCCGTACAAGGCAGTGATATGCCTCTATAGTTTTCGCACTGTAACATCACCTTTTTTGCGGATAGGGAATATATTTGATTGGCTCCACTCGTTCGGCATATGTTCTTGTTGCCAAATGTGCTGGATGACTTTCTGAATAGCTTTCTGCACACTGCTACCACCATATTTATTAAACTCCACTGGAACCTCATCGATGCCCGGCGCTTTATTATTCTTTTGGGCTTTGATGGTGGAACAACTTCATCCAGAGTTGGTGGGGCCACTGGAAGCTCTCCAGAAATATCAATAGGCTTGACACAATTATTTCTCTTGCTTCCGATTGTCTGTTCTGACACGGTCTTAATAGCCGCTTTTACTTCCATGCAGAGCACGTGGCTTGTTTTCAGCAATGTGTCTGATAGGATGGGAGCCAGGTGGTTGCCGACGGTCTCCGTGAAATTTTTCACCATGAACGCTGTTTGGAGCCTTTCGATGTCGAATTTTTGTAGCGGGCGGATCTTCCCCGAATATGCCTTTGACATACGACATCGATAGGTTAGTAATGATCTGAGTTACAAATGGCTCCGCAGTATGTACGGACGTCAAGTATGCTCCAAGGCCCACCGTTGTTGGATCAGAACACGGTCGATCTGGTTTTGTGTATTACCGTCCGGTGATATCCAAGTCATTTTATGCATGGGTCGATGAGAGAAGCAAGTCGAACGTATGACAAGATTTCTGCTACATTCAAAGTAAATCAGGCGCTGCTCGTCATTTGTTTCATCGTGGAGGCTATTTCCTCCAGTCGTTCCCCGATGAGATAGCTAATTTCCAACCTTAGTGTTGAAATCACCTAAAATTATTTTGGTGTCGTTTGTAGGCAATGAGTCGACTAGTCTTTCCAGGTGCTTATAGAACGTTTCCTTCGTTTCTTCGCCCTTCTCTTCGGTTGGAGCGTGAAAGTTTATCATCCCGATTTTCAAGAATTTCGCTATTATACGAATCGCACAAAACCGTTCATTAACTGCCCTGAAATCAATAACATGCGATTTGAACTCCCTGTCCACAATAAAGACCACTCCGAATTCTCGTTTTTCAGGTTTAATATTGTCACTAAAAATCGTGAAGTAAAATAGCTTTTGCAAAATAAGCCGACTTCAAAACGCACTCAAAAGGGTGAAATAAAGTTCATAGAATAGGTGGCAACTCAGTTTTTCCCTTTCTGTTTTTTTTTGTTTTGAAAAGTGAGTTGCAGTAACTATTTAATCAGTCGTCACTAAAACGGGGAAAAACTGATTTAGCTCCGATTCCATAATCTTCATTTCACCCTTTTTAGTGCGTTCGAAAGTAGTTTTTTCTTCTTCAAATTCATTGTTGTTTCATATTCATTACCTTGTTTAACATATCCTTAAGTAAATCAGTTCAAATCTAAAGTACATAAATATTAGACGTCGAAATTAAAACTGGGTATTTACAAATTGACCTGCAACAAAAACATTTATTTACTTGAAACTGTAAGAAAACTTTCTATTTGCAATTTTTGATAGATAAATTCTACGTACATAAGCAGAATTCATAAAAGTAATTTGTAAATATCATATCTACGAAACCAGCATTCTTTGATTATATTTAAAACATCGTTCACGACTTAAAGTTTTTCGTTATTTCTGAAAAATAGTTTACAAGTATGTCGTAGCCAGCCATTTCTGATTAGATACTCGTAAATTTTACTGATCTATAAAATTTAGTTGCATCATATTTTCTATGTGTATTCGAAACCCACAAAACAGGGGCTCAAGTTATTTTCAAAACAAACTGCTTTTATGTATTTAACTGGCAGACCCAAAGACAAACCGGATCGAAAATTTCGTAAACATTACTACGTTACATCTGTAGTCCGGTTTTCTATTTCCTTACATTGTAAGATATGGCAACACATAAAGGAAATTGACTAGTTAGTTGAAAATCTATATAAAAATATCACCTCATTTTCAAAGAATCAATGAGTGCATTGCAGGGTAGCAGCGCACCAACTTCATACATATTCTGAGGTGACTACATACCAGTAAAATATCCTGAGAAGCAAAACAGTAAATAAGATACATCATTTTAAGTTAATACATGGGTTTTTAGTTATAAATTTACGTTCCATACTAACACTCAACTCAATTTTTAAATTCAAGCTTTATGAGTCAAATAATCAAATGCTTTTCTGCTCTAAATATATTGCTTTGGATCATAATTATCCTGGGGAAAGTTAATAATCATCCACTCACACGATATCCTAAGTGTGCTGCATATATTCATAGTGGTGTTGTAATATTTGTCGCTCTAATCGTATAATATCACTGAAAGTAAACACTCTAGATACTGGTTATTCACTTAAGCATCTATATAAACTGATATTGTCCGCACGTGCCTTAATGCGAAATAATTAGCTGCATTTCCGGCAAGTCGAAACCGTTTCAAGCTCAGTGTATACATTTTCAGGAGGCATGGATATTAAAGTTTATACGGCAGGACCAGATTATGCGCATGCCGAAGGTAGAAAGAGTCCAGCCTTTTACGCTGGCCTTTGTATGGCGGATCCTGTGACGGTTAATCAGATTGATACAATTGGTACCAATTAGGCTTTTATTTTTGTTACAAGATCATATTAATTTCTTTTATTACGCTGGTTGTTTAGCCAATTATAATGTTCAGTAGAAAAAGTATAATGTTCGCATATAAAGTGTTGTTCTGCGAACCAATCATTTTAAATTGATTCGCATCTAGGCACGGAAGTTACAACTAATGTAAACTTAAAAAGCAAGTGAATCGTGTCTGCTTCATAACAAAACCGACAGATATACGTTATATGTAAATAATCAATCTAATTTTTTTAAAGCAAATATTGGCATCTCAATCTATTATTAATAAATTTCGTGCAATTTGTTTCATTCCAAATAAAAAACAATGTCTTTCAAATGTGCTATGTAAAAATGTAATAATGTACAAACATTTCACAAAACGTTCTCAAGTTCCAATTTATTGGAGCGAACTTTATGTAATAAACACCATGAATTATAAACACTTCTATACCTGCATTGATTTTCAGGCACTGACGTCAAAGTTTACACAGTTGGTCCCGACTATGCTCATGCAGAAGCAAGAAAGAGTCCAGCCTTGGATGGCAAAGTTGAAAGAGATAGTGAGGGCAAAGAAATAAGATACCCGGTAATATTGAGTAATGCCGAGAAATTAATATCACGCAAAGTATGCTTAGCATTCAAGCAAACAGTATGTGGATTTGATTTGCTCAGGTAAGAATTTTTGTGTAATTTTCCATATTTACTAATGATCCCTTTGCCTGGTTTTTTTTATCAGAGCTAATGGTAAATCATTTGTCTGTGATGTAAACGGATTTAGTTTTGTTAAAAATTCTAATAAATATTACGACGACTGCGCCAAGATATTAGGAAATATGATATTACGTGAATTGACTCCAACGCTCCACATTCCTTGGTCAGTTCCATTTCAATTGGACGATCCACCAATCGTCCCTACCACATTTGGTAAAATGATGGAGTTGAGATGTGTTGTAGCTATTATAAGACATGGAGATCGAACACCAAAACAAAAAATGAAGGTTGAAGTACGACATCCCAAGTAAGAAGAGTTAAAGTTATTTCACATTTTATTTTCTAATCCGTTCAAATAATCTTCCAGGTTTTTTGAAATTTTCGAGAAATATGATGGATTCAAACAGGGCCATGTGAAATTGAAACGTCCTAAACAATTGCAAGAAATTTTAGATATAGCTCGATCATTGTTAGCGGAAATTCAAACAAAAGCAGCCGATTCTGAAATCGAAGAGAAGCAAGGCAAACTAGAGCAATTGAAAAGTGTCTTAGAAATGTAGGTTTGGATTACATTCGCTTCAAAGAATATTTTCAATATTTATGTTTATTTTATTTTAAAGGTACGGTCACTTCTCTGGCATAAATCGTAAAGTCCAAATGAAATACCAACCCAAAGGACGTCCAAGAGGTTCCAGTTCCGATGATGGTAACAATATTTTATCTAGTAGGTTCAAATTCATTACCTTGTTTGTCGTGCGCTTAAGTGAAGTGAATGTTTGTCTACTATGGTACAAATCGTATAAAATCTACTTTATCTGAACTTTAAATACTATTTTCATCATATCATATTAGCTATGAATGTTGGTGTTAAACTGTGACTCAAAAGTAGTTCTTTCTATAATAGTTCCGTTTATCGTATCCTGATTGTAACATGCATGTAGCCAATTTCACTTTAAGAAGTGTAAACAACTAAAATTTAAATTACTGTTTGGTTTTTCAAATTTACATTTTAAATTAATTTAAGACAAACGTTCTTCGATAACAGGCCATGCAATAGTTGAAGATGATCTTTATCGCATTTATATAAAGGTATAAAAACACGCAATAAAGTGTGTTGCATTCGCAATTGTATGAAAATTTATAGCCATCGAAAAGACAACAGTCTCCTATTTCTTACTTCGCTTCATTACAGCTAGTATCCAGACAGCTAGTATCCAGAATAATCTTAAAGTTGCCTCTAGAACCACTCAGATGATAACATATCACACTTTCTCCTCATTAAGTTTGTTGACCTAGAAATTTGGCCTAAATTTCTGATTTACTTAGCCCGCGTTAACGTCTGATAATCCTTAATGCGCTATACTGAATCATTTGTTCATATAATCCTTCCCAGTATCGTCTTTTCTAACAAGGATTGTATAAGCATTCAACATGAAACAATGGAGTTTGCCATCACATTTATCTCATCACCATGCTTATTTATCATATTTACGTTTTCTGCACGATGTCAAGTCGAAAATATATTCTTTTTCGTAGCACTGCAGTCCCTCTCGGGCCTTCGCTTCCTGCAAAAAAGCCTCCAAATGTCTCGACGTCCTCCAATTTCGCAATTCGAGCAGCAATGATGATGTCTTCTTTTTTTTGATAAATTCATTCGTATAATTAACTCCAACTGGGTCTATGTTCTGACATGTTCCATTTTAATCGATACCTTTGCGATTCATCTAACCTTCCCAAATATGCAGTAGCTTCTCCTTTTTCTCTCTACATAGCGCTGCAAAGCGCCAGCATTTGTATTTCACCACACCATTAGAACGTCTGGAAATCGTAGGCTTGCCATCGTTCGACACATCTTACTACCTGCCCTAAAATATTTAGCTATTTTTCTTCGCTGTGTCCATTGCGAATTATCCTGGCGCTCTGTGTTTAGCCAAATTGTAATTTTTTTGGAGGGAAGAAATGGTTTGAAGTAAATAATTGAAATGGACCCAGTCTTTCGCTATAAGTCCAGTTCAATTATTATTCACAATAACATTACTCTGTAGTCTTTTTCGATTTCATGGTGAAATTTAATTTCGATGCGCCAAGTTAATATTTTGCAGGATCGTCTGTACTAATTTTGTTTTCATGCGTTTCGTGAATATTTTGCTTAGCGACGGTAAATTTTCTATACGTACGAGTACTTCCTTTATCGGCCCCTAAATGTACTCGTAAAATAATGTTTGCTTTTGCTTTTTGCTGCTGCCATTTTCATTAGTAACCTGACGCCCACATGTTTGCTTTCTAGCGAACAGTCCTCCAAATGTCCGAGTGCCTCCTTCACCGGAATATTCGAAGTAGTACTATCATGTCGTTTCTATATAAGCCCTTGGATTTTTTTGTGATCAGTTGCAGCATGGCTCCCCAAACATCGTCTTATTCGTGAATGAATTGACTGATGCCATAATTTTCCGTATTTTGCTTCTAAGTTTGTGTACTTTAGGTATACACTTAATTCTGGATAGAACTGGATTGGAGACTCATAATATCAAGGCGTATCCTGAGATTGGTTCTCCCTCAAAGTAATTTTCCATGAGTACAGGAGTGGATACTTTCTGAGTTGAAAGTATTTGCCGCTGCTTAATTTTTTTATAATGATGTTGTCGCAGTCCCGTTCGGTTCAACGGTTTAAAGAATATTGGCTACTCCACTAACTACAGAATGTCAGAAGATGGATGGCAGATGGCAGACCGAAAAATTTGAGACAAAAAATCGCACCAGGTTGCACACTTCAAAGCATTAAAAAATAGAATAAATTACAATTAAACTAAAAAGTTACAACACACAGCCAAAGCGTGGTACTGACCATATCACCTTCTCGCGTGCCAGTACATCTATCAAGTTAATAAGATACTCTAACAATGTCCAAGCGAAGGCTCGAAAGGGGCTGTAGTGCGAAAGCAAAACAAAGTTGCAACTGATATGCATCTACAGCTAAAGTCTCGGCTAGGTTCAGCAAAAGTCTAAAAAGAAAGCAAAAAAGAGCGTTGTGTACGATATAGATTTCCCGAAATGCGAAAAAGTATACATAGAGAAAACCAAAAGATTTTTTTTCTGGAGGTGAAGGCTGTTTGCATCCTGAGTGTGGGACTTCCAAGCGCACAATGCTTCTGAACTCCCCACTAAACACTTCCCCTGTCAAGTCGAGAACCTAACCTGAAACTGTTTGACACATTACTTCGGACTAGGTATCATTTTCCTTGGAATTCGATCAACGTCAACTCCATTGTTACTATACATCGGTGTGATTATCTCCTTGAATTCATTGTTAAGCAAAAGCCTGATATCATGCTTCGCACTGAAACCCACCTCAATGCATGGCACTCCATGACATTCAAGGATTTTGAATTCGTAAGAAACGATAAGATAATAGGTGATGGGGGAGGTGGCACCGGGATATTGGTTCGAAGACCCTATTGTTTCCAAAATATTGAAAAAGTCGAATTCAAAAGCTTTGAATCTCTTGAAGTGTCCGTTATCAAAATTTCACTGCCAGGTGGGGAAAACCTCTTCGTTATCTCTGCCTATACAACTGGTGGAACTGTTCTCAAGCTCAAGGAGGAACTCAATTCCTTGTTTGAAATACTTGAATTGAACAAGCTGCATAACTATTATATTCTTGCTGGTGGCCTGAACGCCACCAATAATCCTAGAGGTGTATTCCTGAAATCGTGGATAACAGAGAACCAAATTGAATACAGATGCAATCTATATGGGTCGGAGTTCCCAACGTACCCTAGGACAAATTCATATTTGGACCTCTGCATTGCTGACGCAAGACTTGAATTCAGCTTTAATAGTCCTCAACGGAAACTGCAGGTACTTCCTTATGATAGCGACCATAACGCAATCGTAATGGAAATCAATCATCAAAGGGATGATTTCTTCTTCATTCCAGTTCAGCATGAAAATCATTGGTTGAACTTAAAAAAAACAGATTGAGGAAAGTTTCAAAAGAAGTTTAATCGGGAGTATCAGAAGCAATGTCCCCCTTCTGATGATGGCAATTCTTGCTCAATGGTTCCTTATGTCAGGAATCTAACTAACGATGAAATAGATGTCTATTTGTCGAAGTTAGAGAAGCTGACATTGGAAACGATTGAGAAAGTAGTTCCCAAGATTAAACATCAAAACAATATGAAAGGATATGAAACTCCAAACCATCGCAAGGTTGAAAAGATTGAAAAGCCTTCTTCTTACACGCGTCAACAATATTTATCAACGATTTTTGGACTACAATCATCCCTCGTTGGCTTTCTTGGAATTACATCTGAAGGATGTCCGGAACTTAATCCGTTCATACTTCAGGAGTGAGGTCAGCAATCAATGAGCGGAAAAATTGAGAGGTATTAGCCCACAGGACCCGGATGGCGTTTTCGCCAAAGTGAATAGTATATTCCGTAAGAAGTCTCGAGTGAAGGTATCGAATCTTGAAGTCCGCTAGTGATGAGATAAATCTTCTCGATAGGGCTGGTATTGAAATTGATAATACGACTCCGGATAGAAATGGAAACAGGATTATATGTGAAGGGTTGGATAAACTTGCCCTGATTGGAACACATTTTGAATTAGTTCATCCACCAAACCCTGAGAGAAGGAATGAAATATTTTCAGAGGTCGTTGAAGCAAAAGTTTTCGACTTCAAATCAAGCCTGAACGGCCAATCAATTCTTCATTTCAATGAAACAGTAATATCTGACCTCATACCGAGCTGGAATCTTATTATTTTGTCAGCTATGAAGATTTGTGTTTCATATTTTGCAGGATAAACAACAAGAAATTATGTGATACTGATGGTATTCCAAATGTAGTTCTCCGACATTTGCCTGAGGTTGCTATTAGGAATTATTGCATATTGTTCAACAACATGTTGAGCAATTCATATTTCCCAAATGAGTGGAAAAAGGCTAAGGTATTTCCGATCTTGAAGAAAGGAAAAGAATCTTCATGCCCTAACAGCTATCGCCCAATCAGCTTGCTGCCTAACATCAGCAAGGTGTTTGAAGTGATACTCAACAGAGCATTAAACGCCCACATTGAGGAATATGAGTTGATACCTAATTGCCAATTTGGTTTTCACACATGCAATAACGAAAGTAACTCCAGACATCTGTTGGAAACTAAATAAACAATGTGTTGGAGCATGTCTCATTGATATGGAGAAAGGCTTCGATACGGTGTGGTTAGATGGACTAATTTTCAAACTTCTTCAGGACAAGTTCCCCAGACACCTTGTCGCCATGATGTGTAATATGTTATACGGGAAATCGTTTGTTGTAACTGATGGAAATCTGACAACAATGCGCGAATTCAAGGTCTTGAATGGTCTACAGCAGGAAACAGTTACTGCGCCTCTGCTCTTCTCAATCTTCATTCGCAAGCTATTGAACGGCTTTGATTTTAAGGATCATTGGTAGCGTCTGCTGATGATCTGATCATCTATACGGCAGACCGAAACGCTACAATAGTTCAGAGCAATCTCCAAAAAATGTTCAATGATGTGCAGCTGTACACCGACAATTGGCGAATGAAAATCAATCCGCAGAAGTGTGAAACAATCTTGTTTCGGACAACGCTGCAGGGGGTCAGTCAGGACCTGAAACGTAATTGCTAAGATTTCCACATCATGGCTGGTGAGGGTAGTTCAGAACGAGTTCCACATAAATCCTGTGTTCGATACTTCGGTGTCTATCTCGATCAGTATTTGTACTATACTGAACATGTCAAGATCATGCTCAGTAACGCACTAAAAGTAGTCATGGTCCTACAAAGACTCCTTCATTCCAGATACATTGATCAAAAGGTCAAAATTATATGTTACAAGACCCTGGTTAGACCAATTTTGACATATGGATGTCAGATCTGGTACAACCAGAGGGCTAGTACTATGGAAAAATTAAGAGTTTTCGAAAGGAAATGTCTTCGTGCATGTACTCGTTTGTACAGAAAGCCTAAGACTGATTGGAAACATTATATATCGAATAGAAGAATTTATCAAACTGCTGAAGTGATAAGAGTCGATATCTTCTTCATATTGAAACTTCTTCGGAATCTTATCGCAAGATCTGCGACTGTGAGGGAAAACCCTTGGATTTCACAGCCGTTCCACCCTACAGACGGGTATATAGCGACTTGCCTCGCTACTGGCTTCGTTCCTCCAGAAGCATTCGTGTATTTGGACATGAATCGATATGGTTTTGATTCAGGCATATATCACATATATCGACATATCACATATATCGATGGGCCACCGATAAGAAGATAAAATATCCTCCGAATTTGAGTTCACGAGACCAACAATTTCAATGGAGATACTCATTTGCTAGATTCGTTGAAGCTGATCGAGCTGAGACGGGGCAATCCAGGTATTGGTGGCTGAATGACAATGTCTAAATTATTCGTGTTTATTTTCAGTTTTGGTGTTTTTCGTTATTTAGTTTTTGAGTTTCAGCTCATTATTGCTACATTTAGTATTGTTTTTTATTTTTGTTAAAAATTAGATATAGGTTAGGTATATTTTATGTTTATATTAGGTTAGAGATAAGGTTAAACGCTTAGGTTAGGAACATTGTTATAGAATTTTTTTAGTATAAGATAAAGTTTTTGATTGCATTTTATTAGAAATAAGTTACAACATATTAGGTGAAGGCTCAAAGTTTCACTGTTGTGTTTAAATTATAAATAATTTTAGGATAGTGTTGGTTAGTTTTTTTCTTCTTGATTCTCAATTGATTTTCAAAAGATGTAATAATCTTAATTAATTGAATTTGCTAGAGTTTTTTTGAAGAAATATGTTTAATGATAACGTACAAATTTCGAGAGCCATTTGGGCCATTAAGTTTTTGTATGTTTATTGTTTGGAATTTGCTTTACATTCTTTGAAAAATTATACCGATTAGTATTGAAATTGACTTTGACTTTGAGGCGCCTTCAAGTTAAAAGAATCTCTTTTTGGGGATCCTAGAAAAGAGATCCATCAACCCTCGATGCGGTTCCATTTTTTAACCGTTAGAAGCATCTCTCCGGTAAAAGTTCCCGCAGAAAACTCTCCGATTTCGCTGAAAATGTCACCCTACGATCGCCGACACGGAGACTGTCCGGTATGCGAGTGCAATTTGCAGTGTTCCTTATCTGTGCTCCTTGCTGAAAACGTCGCCCGTAGAGCAGTACAGACTGCACGACACTCATGAGGAGTAAAAGCAAACAATTAATGGGTACAACAACATGCGAAGCAACAACTGGAGAAAGAAAAGTAATATAAGAGACGTGAAATCTTGAGTAGCCAAACATACACTCGAAGCAGGACCCAAGCTGGATAACATAGCGACAGTCATGAAAGTGCAAGACTTTAAAGAAAGTCATAACAGGAAGCCCGGAAATCTTATTTATCCGAAGAAAAACTGGTCAAGTGCAATTTTATAACCGCCAATTAATTTACAATAATAGTTAATGAACTCTTAATGATAAATCGAAAGTCACCGCCTTATTAGTAAGTCTAATGCCATGGTCTTCATGATAGGTCTAATGCCACCGTTCGTCATCTACAATATTGAAAGAGTGTTTGCTATATTATATGGAAAAAAGCGTTCCTTTTAACTGAGGAAAGTAGGTTATCAGTTTCAATCCTATATTTTGTGGTTGCCCGAGCATAACTTTTTAATGGAGATCGATAGAGTTCTATTTTCGCCAAAATATTGAGTTTGCTTTCCATTAGGTCCCATTTGAAGGACATGGTAAGCAAACAATAGTCAAGGACATTTTCTGGTAAAACAAACAAATTTCCTACTTTTGCGCAGATTTTCCGATATAACTCATGTTTCAATTTTCATCATTAGTGTTGCAGATGGTTGCATTTTTTTTCTTTCTCTCCTGCTTTACTACAGATTCCTCAGTAGCATACTGTGGAATTGATTGGTATGACCAAGTAGGCACTTAAGCCAGCGTTTAGTAATTTCGTCCTCTTTTTGGACCAGTGGAGTCAGTTAATTGAATGTATTCATGTATAATTGTGTTTCGATATAAGAAGACTTGTTTCAAAGTGTAGTTAGTGGTTGGTATTTTGTTGAAGGTATTTGTAGATTTTGTGACAAGGGGTTATTATTATTTAGAAAACCGGATGAGATGAGTGGTTTCATCAGTTGTGCTGTTGTGTTATAATGTTGAATTAGTATCTTCAAAAAATTTGTCAAGTTGCTGGAGATGGTACCTGAAAGCACCATTCCTGTTTAATCAACATTTTTCGAAGAATGCTCTATCAGATAAGCAGGGATACTTTTTCTGTGACTGTCAAACTTATTGCAGCTAAGCATCTGGTCTTCCAGATAGTCCCTGTGTTTAGACCATTTGCATTATGGTAATTTTTGCACGTCTAAGTCTGTAACAGTTTTAAGCCCTGTTAGTTAATATTCTGTTAATTTATTTGATAGTATTTTTATTTAAGCCCACGCTATCAAACCAAGGTTTTGTAGTGAACATGGAGTGGATAAAGTGTCCGTGAAGGACTGCAGCGATGGTCTGCTGCCTCCGCGGAAAAGGATGGTGGGATTCGCCGAAATTGTCCTTGTCCAAGGACGCGTGAATGCGTTGGTAGACTAGCATTGTGGTGTCGTGAGGCGGGTTCTTTTCCCCAGCACAAGCACCCATTGCAAAAAATTTCGCATTCACAAATTAAGAGGTCAAATACGGATCGACAGGTGTCGTGGCCGAAGTAGCCTACTAAGGTTGGAAATTTCTTAAAGCCAGTAACAAACTGGGCCTGGAGAAAACAGACGGACTTGAGTGGACTTCGTCTTTACTGGCGATACTTATGGCGCCCAAATAAGAGTGGGGCATCCAGGTGGAAGCGGTGCCTACCTCGGTAGAACCCACGCATCTTTTTCTTGGGATAAACGCTGGAATATTTTATCATCATTTTCTTGATTGTTTCTTTTCTTTTCTTGTCTAAAAGTACTTAGGTAAAAGCACAGATCGGTTTTTAACGTTAAACATTTTCCGCGATTTAATTTGTTAGTTGGTCGCGGTTTGCGCTTAACAGATTTTTACCATTATTCGAGTGGTTTTGAGAAAATGGAAACCGACAGTTTAAATAATTTAAATTTATAGCAAAGGACGTCTGCAATAGATGATTTGATTTAATTTGCAGAGAAATCGTGTAAGTTTTAATGAGCGTGTAGCAAAATTTTGCAAAATTTAAATAATGGCGTGAAATATTGCATTGGTAACTGTTTGTCGTTGATGATGTTGTTAGCATAGATGATGACGTTGATGATCAGCATTTACTGTCGTTGGTCGTCATACGATTATCTGAATTGTGTCCTGCTCGGGATTCTCGTAGCGCTCGATATTAGAGGTCGGTTGAATGAGGTGTAGAAGTGGCGGGAACCATTTAGCGATTGCGAATAGTATTTATCTCCCATTGTCCTTTTCGTGACGGCGCCTCGAGCGGTTTGCCTGTGCGGACTGCTCGATTTCAACAGGTCTGAAAGGTAAGGGGTTTTTAAATTAGCAGACGATGAGATACATTACAGTTTTTCTTAAATTTCTTTAAGATGTATTCAATTTCAGTAGTTTTGTGTGTATTGACGGCTTCTCTCTGGGTGAACCGCAGTGGGTGGGTTCGAATAAGAGAGGAGTAATGTGTTTTCTCGTCCGAACATGCCTAGGGGGTGAGGTGGGTTTGTGAATATTGTCTTTTTAGAACATTTTTTGATGATTTATTAATGTTTCTAAAGTTGTTCCTAACTTTTTTGTTTAATAATGGAAATAATTCATCCATTGTTTCAGTATCTTTTAGAAGCTCGTAAAGATTGGAGTTATACGATAATTTGTTGAAAATATTTTGGCTTCAAACACTGATACATTAGCGATTGAACTTATTTTACTTCATCTGCGTATCACCCATTATGGGCAATTTTCGTTGTTGAAAGTTGATTCCCTATGATATTGCATGGGGAGGCTTCCTTCAGTATTTCTTTTTCTGTAATTTATAGAGGTATGTTTCTAATGACTCCGGTTCTGTATATGAAGTTTTTGGGAATGAACATTTTTAGCATGTCACTCGTTGGGATAGGATTTTTTGTAGCTTTGTTTGCGTCATCGGGATTTTGAACGTTATTTTAAGTTTGTACCTTCCAATCGCCGTTACATTTATGATGTTGCATATTAGGAGGGATTTGTTTATATCGTAGAAGTTGTCAGCCTTTTCAGGATCTCTCCTGTTAAGTCTTGTGGCATTGATTAACTTAATGTTATTCAGTAGTAATCCTATCTTGTTGCAGGGCCTAGCTATTTCAACTAGCTCCTTCAGGTCAAAGTCTACTTCACACGTCTCGAATTACACCATACCTTCAGGTGCAAATGCCTGGAATGAAAGCATTTGTGTTTTTTTCCTTTAGGACTTTATTTTCTGTCGCATTGTTAGCTTCCTAAGGAGTATCAAAGAAAACTTTGAGTCTTAGTCAGTTTTGTTTTACATTTGTAACATTGCATTTGGAATCTTTGTTGATCATAAAGAGTGCCATAGGTGTTAACCTGCCGGGTTTGCCGTTGATTTGCCATTCCATGATAACCGGAAAGATTTTTTCATTGGAATCAAATTCGTATCTGTTTGCTTTGCTCTGGACAGGTGGGATTGGCTCTTCTATGGGCGGATTTGTCTCATTATTGTTAGGCACGTTAATATTTTTTGCCATTGACGCAGGTGTTGTGAATTAGAAGATTAGATCTGTCATAGTGTTGTTGATTTGAAAATCCCTTTTTTCTCCTTTGCTTGGAACTCGTTGGTGCCCAGCATTTGTCCTTCTTTTTTTCATTTGCGTTGATTTCACTGTCACTGACACTAAATTCATTTCTTATTCCCAGGTCACGAGGGCAGTCTTTTGCACCCTGTTCCATTCTGGAACATATGTTTGCTTTCACCAAATTTTCACTCACTAAATTACACCAGATTCACAAAATTAATGAGTGTACTCGCCTGTCTCTCTCTTTGCACTTTAAAGCATGCACTTCAGAAACACTGATGCTATTCCGAAAGATCCGATGTCAGTCAATCATAGCTGCGTTGTAATTTTCTGAGGACCATTTTTTATTTGTATTATACTTTGTCGTCTACTAAAATGCTTCGCACCCACATCAACATGGATCCTAAAAAACGAAATGTGGACACTGAGACGATTTTCTTCTCTTAGCACTACAGCCTCTCTCGGGTCTTCGCTTCCTGCAAACAGCGCCTCCAACTGTCTCGGTCCATTGACCGCGTCCTTCAATTCCGAAATCCGAACAGCGATGAACTGTCTTCGTCGATCGAGTCAGACCAGCGTTTCCCCGGCTTCCCTACTGGCGTCCGCCCTTCAGTTCTCCCAACGAATACCTTCTTGGGTATCCATTGTTCGTCCATACGATTCATGTGTCCAGCCCATTGCAGCTTCCGCAGTATTACAATCGTTGAGACCTCCGGATCGTCAAAAATTTCATACAGCTCATGGTTGTATCGAATTCGCCATTGGTCCCCGTCTAGCTTCGCTCCGATTATTCGCCTCAGCACCCGTCGTTCAAAGGCGTTCAATATATTTGCGGATGCTTGGGTTAGGATCCATGTTTCACACCCATAGGATAACACAGGTCTTATCACAGATTTGTATACTTGGAGCTTTGTTTTCCTGTGTATGCAGCTGGTCTTCAAGATCGTCATTACTGAATAAAATATTTTATTCTTCGGATTTAGCTTTATCGAACTCTACGTTTATTATAAATTGAAAATGGCGGAAAAACATCTTAAAGAAAACCACATTGGGTAAGCAGGGATGTGGGTTTGACGTCTTGGTCAATTTTCATTTGTTTGTCTCCGTCGGAGTCGGAGGGCTCTTTGCTGCTGTTAGCATCAGCCATGGTTTCCCAGTTTTATGCACAGTCTGCTGCACCAAGCGTTTATTCATTTATTTTTTTCTTAGTTTTTAGAATGGATACACTCACGTTAATAATGATTTCTTGTGTTCACCTGGCAACTAGAATAGGCTTGAAGGTTAGGTCAGTTATCACTTCACTAAGTGTCCACCACCTTCAAGGTTTGGGAGAGGAATATGATTGCATATGAATTCGGAATGGAATTGCAATCCATTGACAGATTCCGGAGATATTAACAATAACTCGTCGTTTTCGGAAATAAAACACTAAATTTCATCACAATTTCATACAAATATGTGATCATCTTTTTAAACGAGGTCTATACGAGTAGGAGAGTTGAATTTTATGTTTGAGCACAATTAATTTTGGTGTGTTTTTGTTTTTTTACGTATGTCTGGATAAACCCTTTGAATAGAGATGGATAGAGGAGTTCTGTTTTTACCAAGGAACGACTATTGCGACTATTGCGACGACGAAAGGCAACATCTTGTACTAAAATGCACCGGAACACAACTCGAATTCTATGGTCTCTGCAGATTTTAACAGTTTTGTATTGTGCATTGCATTATAGTCAAAAATTAAATTTTAATATACGTTTATATGAAATGTATGCACTAGTTTTCCATAAGATAGGGATTCGATGGCATAATTTTCATAGACGACGAAGAGGATCATGATACAATGTTGTTAAGAAAATTAAGTTTACTAGATTTTTAAATGGAAGAAATTGTTTTCAAAAACGATATAATAAAAAAACTATTAGAAAAAAGAAAGAAGATTGACTTCAAAGCTCAATTTCACGAAGATTTACTATTTGCGCGTCATTTCTGTCGGTATTCGCACCCGTGCGTCACAACAACGATCTATCTAAATTGTTGAATTGATTTAATTTCTGGTCAAAGGAAATTTAATTGAAACCATTGTTTGATTTCAATCAGAAATTGTTTTGAATCCTAGATTTGTTAATAATTTTCCGCTTTATTTGTGGTATGGCACTTTGATTTGTTTGGTTTGGTTCCAAAACTTAGTTACCGCTTTACTAACATAACATTAAGCACTGAATGCATCCAATAGCTATTTAATCAAATCAAATTTTCATCTTTTTAAGATGCCCCGAAGGAACCTTCATTAGTTTTAATATTAAAATGGGGAGGTGAGCTGACACCTGCGGGTCGGATTCAAGCTGAAGAATTAGGTAGAATATTTCGTTGTATGTATCCAGGTGGGCAAGGACGACATGACTATTCGGGCACACAAGGGCTTGGACTTTTAAGGTATTAATAGCATTTTTTCCTCTACATTTTGAACATAATTTAATATAAAATTTAGGCTTCATTCAACATTTCGTCATGATTTAAAAATATACGCTTCAGATGAAGGTCGTGTTCAAATGACGGCTGCTGCTTTTGCGAAAGGTTTACTTGCGCTCGAAGGAGAACTAACTCCAATACTTGTACAAATGGTCAAAAGCGCTAATACAAATGGTCTCCTTGATAATGACTGTGATTCTAGTAAATATCAGAATATGTAAGTTTACAATGTTCAGGTTTTTATCTACATTGACGGATAAAAACGTGTTAAAAATGTTAAAGACGGAACAAATTGCAGCAATAAATCTTTTTTACTTCAAGGGCAAAAAATCGTCTTCACGAACTAATGCAAGTCGATCGAGATTTCACGCTGGAAGACCGAGAAGCCATTAATCCTACTAATAGTATAAGTATAAATCAAGCTATGGATTTTGTCAAAAACCCCGTGAAGTGTTGTGCTCATGTACAATCACTTATTCAATCTCTTTTGGCTGTTATCACAGTAAAAAAAGAAGATCCTAAAACAAAGGACGCCATTTTATATCACGGAGAGACGTGGGATTTGATGGGGCGTCGATGGGAAAAAATCGAAAAAGACTTCTCAACGAAAACAAAGACATTCGATATTTCTAAAATTCCTGATATTTATGATTGTATCAAATACGACTTGCAACATAATCAGCATACACTGCAATATGAACAAGCTGAAGAGCTTTATATCTATGCCAAATACTTAGCCGATATAGTGATACCTCAAGAATATGGTTTAACTGTTCAGGAGAAGCTGACTATAGGACAGGGAATCTGTACGCCATTGTTGAAGAAGATTAAGGCCGACTTGCAACGAAATATTGAAGAAGCTGGAAATGAAAGTGTGAATCGATTAAATCCACGTTACAGTCATGGTGTTTCAAGTCCAGGTCGTCATGTGCGCACAAGACTTTATTTCACAAGTGAAAGTCACGTTCATTCATTACTAACTGTTTTGCGTTTTGGTGGATTGTTGAATGTACTTACTGACGAACAATGGCGTCGTGCTATGGAGTATATTTCAATGGTATCTGAACTCAACTATATGTCACAAATTGTTATTATGCTGTATGAAGATCCAACGAAAGACCCTTCATCGGAAGAGCGCTTCCATGTCGAATTGCACTTTAGTCCTGGCGTTAACTGTTGTGTGCAAAAAAATCTACCTCCGGGACCTGGATTCAGGCCACACAGTCGCAATGACTCGGCGCAGTCTAAGAATATGGTAAGAAAGGTTTGTTAGCAATTATTATTGTCATTAACATATTCAATGGAATTTAATGATATAATTTAGAGCCCGGACGAGGGCAATCCAACAAGAATTGACGAAGAAAATGACATCAATTTGGAGGATAGTCCTCCTGGAAATTCTAAAAATCCAAGCGAGGTAAATAGAAAAATCAAAAACGAGTTCTTAATAAAATCTCTGTTTGTCTTTTAGCACCCCTCATCGCCAGAAGAAACGAGTGAAGTGTGTGCGCTACCAAAAACTTCAAGTAGGCCAAAGCATCTGAAATCATCGAAGCCCATCCCAATCGGTTCGCATCATACTGTTTGTGGGCACGAAGCAATGGATCTTGCTAAACGTTTAAGCGAAGAACTTGCCGCCCAACAAAACAAACAAAGTGGCTCCTTAGGATCAAACCGCGCTCTCAGTCCTGACTCAGAACCACGATCTCGATCTTATGAACAGCGAGAACCCAAACCAAAAGGTAACTTTTATGGTGTTCTTACAGTGGGAATCAATTGGTATTTTGATTTTGGTCTAACACAAAACCAGAGTTTCTTTTATTTTCGAACATTTGAGATTGTTGAGCATATCCTTAGAAATCGTTGTTTCCGCGTGGTATATTAAATGATTTTAAATAACACCGGCATGATTATTTATTGTGATGACGGGTATCAAGTAACCAACCGATATATTTTTGGACGGTTTTGATTGTCTTAATAACAAATCTGGCATATTTTGTATTTGCTGCAAAATCACTGAATAGAAGGGGGAAAAGCCCCGCATACCTCTGCTCGCTTGTTAAATAGCAAAAGTATCAAATGCTTCCGCCTGTTAACCAAACGGAAAAGGTAAAACTGTTGATTTTTGTCATAATCAATGGAAATGTAGAATAGTGTCAAGTACTAATCAATCACGTGCCAAATATTTTCTCACATCGAGAAACCAATGCCAATAAAACGCTCAGCAACAAGTAAAAATGCGGGTCAAGATTGTTTTTTATTTGGGTGCGTGGTTAAATGCAGTGCAAACACAAGCATATTCATTATTTCATTTGATCTCTTTAAATGTGAATATGCGTCTTCATTTTGATTTTGATTAGAATATTGATGAAACGTCTTCAATTTAGTAATCTATAGTTTGTGAAATCAAAAGCAACAACGTATTTATTTCAAACAGTTCACTCGCTATCTCTTTTGCGATTCGAAATGGAACAGAAAAGTAACCACCCTTTAGATGTTTCATTGACCATAGTCTAAATTTCCTTTAAAACGCTTGAAACGCAATATATATATATATATATATATATATATATATATATATATATATATATATATATATTATTTTTTAAACTTCAACAAAAGAAACTTCGCGAATTCGCTAGACGCTTTTCACATTACTTTCGTTGATTTTCACTATTTGATTTAACTACAAGTACAATATTCAACTTATATTCTCTATAAATATACATACGTATTATTAAATTTCTAAATTTTTTGTTGTCACAAAATATCTGCATCTGGCCGGAATTGTCCGTGTCTTGATTGAAATACCGTCGCCATATTGTTATCTGGAGTCTCATTAACTGGTCACAATTAGTTGCATTTCCAAAGTTTTAATTCATATCCTTTAAAAAGAATGGAATTGACTTAAACTTTGGTCATTAGCACAGTGGAGTGTGTTGTAGGCAAAAATAGAATATTGCAGATTCTTCTGCATTATTTTATTTTTTTTTCATGAATATGAAATGTCTACACTACAAGCAACGATTAGGAACAGCTAATGAGCAGTATCCCACAAAGCACCACATCTATGTAATAATTGTTTCCTATAATCTAATAATCCCGCTTTTACTTTAATCAACGGTTTTATTTCCAGCTTTTATTAGTTGTTGATAAGTGTTACTATGATTGTCGCTTTTAAGAAATATGCTTGATATTTATTTATTTATAAGGTTATACACTCCGTTTGGAAAATGAAAAGCAACAATCAAAGTATTGAACTATTATTTCGCCTCTTGTTTATTGGAATATGGATGTATTTATGAGTTAGATCAAACGAAATGTTTTGAATGGAAAAATGCGTATCTTGGAATTAACATGAGTTTGAAATGTTATATGAGTTTTCATCGATCTAGGATCTATTTAACATATTTTTGCAGTTTTGTTTTAAAACATGTTAAGCCAAAGAATAAATATTACATAAAAGTATTTAATAATATTTATTCCTAAAAAAGTGTAAGCTGTTTCGCATCAACCCTCTACATGAAATTCAGGAGTATCATGACGTTCATGTTTAAATTACAAGAGTTACCTCAATTTCTGCAGCTTCCATTTAAATTAATTAAACTCCTATTCGCAAAAAGACTAATTTACCAAAGTAACTTGCAACACCTTCTATTGGTGCTCCCGATGGTATCATGTAGGTCAATAGACTACGATTGATCTTTGTATCATATTTTAAACATTACGCTTGTGGTCAAGTCAATGCATACTAGTTTGGTTTATTCCAAAAAATGTAAATTCTCAAAATATAGATGGTTACAAGCAGATTATCTTAAATGCCATTGAATGTAGTGATTTCATTGCTACATGCTATACTCTGATTAATTTCTATTTAAGCTTTCTCTAGCGAACAACTGTATATATTCAATATTTGCCCACCTGGAAATTACTGTAATAAATCGAGCCAAAACGCGAATGAGGCTCAGACCTAGCACTGAACCAAATAAGCTTTATAACTAGTAATGCTAGAAACACAGTCACTATAAGATGGGCTTTTCAAAATGATTAAAAATTATCTGCCGCATAAACGAAGTGAGCTAATCTAGCAATATTTTATTCACTTGATAATTTCTTTTCGAGAAAAAAAAAATCATACAGAGACCCTTGTGCTTATTTTTCAACTTACAAGGACCACTCAGTCGCATATCAAACTGATGTAGTTCAGAAATTGAACTTCAAACGTGATTCTTACTAAATTCTAATCACTCCTAAAAAAAATTGTTTGGACAAATATTATCAAATCAGACTCTTCATTGTGATTTGATTGAATTCAATATTCATTTGAGATTCGGTTATGTTAACTGCCCTTACATTTTATTTTAGATAATCTTCAACAGACGATCCCTTTATAAGATTATTGTTTAGAACACTATTTGTAGTGTATTATTGTTCTTTCCCACCTCACTTGGACATGTTGATAATTTTAAATAACTCCGGTTTTTAAACCACTAATTCCAAGAAATCTTGTTGAACTTTTAAAAATCAAATTGTCTTAGTTTTAAAATGAAAAAGCTAATTATTCTGCATTTCGTTTAATCTAATTCAATTGCATCAAAAAGATTGTTTGTTATCCTTTTAATTTTCAATATCCCAAAAAAATACTTCCTTTATAATTTATCTATTAATCTCTTCTTTGTTCCCAAATTTATCCTAACGATTTGAGATTGTGATGTTTTCCTACTAAACCAATAAAGAAAAAATTAAGTAGTTTGTCGTGTGAGTGATGTCAATAGTGCAATTAGAATCAAATCACTGTTTATGAATTGCTAATATAAATATGCGAGTAATTGGGTGTAGAAATGTATCATTTAAAAACTTGGCATGTAGCTGGTACATCGGTGTGTTGTGTAGCTATACTTCACTTTATTTCAGTTGGGTTTAATTAAGCTAATGACTCTTTTGCCTTCAAATAATATAAATTAAACAGAAGAAACACTTTCTGGAGGATATACCAAGCATTGACATCTTAGTAGAATAATAGTAGTCATGATTTTCGAAATTTTTCAATAAGTCATCTTTTCTAATAACATATTTGTGTTTATATTTTTTCCTTATATAATATATGCCATATTGTCAACTCGCGTATCACGTACGAAAACCAACATATACACAAAAATACCGGTAAAATTTCAATCATATGAATGGACTAATTCTTTGTCGAAATAATACTAAACCTATCTTACGAATTTGCTTGTTTTTGCGCTAACTCGTAAATGTGTATACTTAAATTTAAATTCAACGTCATATCTAATACGATTCTGTTAACCTTAATAAACATTTAAATTTACAATGCTTGAACACCTTGGTAAATGATATATAGATGCCGAACTAACAAAAGTTATTAATAACATAGAGACAGATAAATATAGATTCATTAGCAGTAGTAATAATTTGCAAACGAATGTAATTAGTTCTACCCCATTACATCAAATAGATTCCGCCACCAACGAGCTGCCATTATCGGCGATAGATTTCTCCATAAATCCGCTGACACCAGAGACAATAATATCAGATCCTTTAGAGCATTCAATTTCTTCCGTATCCCTCTACAAGCATGATCCACGCACACATATGTCACCGCTTGCTACGAATGAGCGGCCACTTTCATGCACCTGTTTAGATATGCTAGATTTTCAAGAGGAAAACGCTACTGCTGCCATTTGCGACTTAGCCATCTCTCAGACTCCAGTCAACTTCGATAGCCCAGTGCCTATTTTTTCATTGAATGATCCGTTTATGTTCCCAAGCAAGCGGTTTAGTTGTCCAGAATTACATACTTGTCTAGGCTCTTATCTATTTTGTAGTCAAGTGTCTCATAAAGATGATACCATTTCATATAGTGCTGACATTTTTCCAATAGCTTGTTCAGCACCAGCTGCACTAAATGTAGGCTTTGACACAATCGATCAATCGCCTATCCATCCCAGTGGGGACTATCATGTCATGAACTGTAGTACTAACGCAGCTAGTGTTATAAATTGTAGTAAAAACAACCTAATTTTGAACGATAGTGCTGAATCATGTGTTGGTAGTAATTCACTTAATAGCAATAACATAAACAATTCATTTATAACATCACCTAAAACAATGACATCTCAATCTCAATTCGCTAACGTAGATAATGAAACAGCGCCCTTATCTATCACATCGACCTCATCCTCACCAATACCATTGTATCCTCCCAATGTCTACAACTTAAAATCAAGTAGAAGCAATATCGGTAGTACTTCTTCCGTCTGCTCATCTACAAATGCATTTCCCACTGTTTCTCGTCAATCATCAACGTCTAAACTTATTCGTGTCACAATCACGAAATCACCGCCTGAACCAATCCCATCGCCAACCAATCTAGCATCATCTCCTGCAATGAGCAGCCCAACCAGTACTTTCCTAAATCCAACCGTTTCTTTACCGTTTTCTTGTACTAATTATGATCCTATAACACCTCACCCAAAATACGATAAACTACACAATCCAGACACGACCACTTCATCAGCATCAAGCTCAGCATCGGCATCGGCACGACGTCAACGGCACAGCATTGCCGGCCAGATGAGCTATTTTAAAATGTTGGGATTCGGAGGATTTGGAAAAAAGATGGCAACTAGCACTAATAGTTTGTTTAGTACGGCTGTGATTAGTGGAAGTTCGTCGGCTCCAAATTTACGAGATATGATACCGAGCACTGCATCACCGTCAGGTAACGTATTCACCTTTTTATGCATTAAGTTAAAGTTTTCCTTTATAAAATCTTTAAGTAGCATTTTGTCTAAACTTATATTTTTTCATGTTGTTTATAAAGATGCAAAAGATTTTGAGAAATACTACGAAATAAATCAAATTATGTTTCTCCTTAGAAACGAATTGTTTCGAAAACTCAGGCACAGTGAAAATTGTTTTAGGATGTTACCATGTAATTAAAATACAAGAATGTTCTCGAGGATTCATCTCTACTTTATAAAAAAGAAATTACTTGTAAAAACTCTTAAAAATATGTCTTTGAATAGAACTTATTTTAATTATTATTTACAGCGGATTTGATTACATCGCATAACTATTTCACATTATATAGGAAGCTTTAGACTTCCATAAAATTTTACTTCATATGAGCGTTTTCTTTATATTTTCATAAAAAAAAAACCGTGAACTGAAAAGTTTTTTGAATTTTTCTTCTGAAAAATTTAACGATTCAAATTGGGTCTCAAAATTGTAGACTTTTTGCTAAGACGGAAGTGAGGCAAAATGCACAAACTATAGCATCAATTACAGTTTTTGACAAATAAAACCATTAGGAAACAATTTTTTCATTAAAGTAGAATTGGGGTTTGCATCGAAAATCATTCTCGTGTTATGTTTTTCTATATTAAATCTTTCGCGTTTAATGGCTCCGTGGGATACGTTGCGTCAAAATTTAAAAAAGGCTGTTTCTTTTGCTTTGTCTGGGTATAAGTTTCGAGTGTAACTTCGAAGCTGTTTTTTTCGTTTATCTGGCAATGATCCAACGGTTAAGCACATGGGCAGTAATTAAGTTTATAAAACTGCTGTTGTGATCGAGTACCGCCCTTACTTAACTCGTCACTCGTTTCTGCTTCCAACACTCTAGTGAAAGGCATTTTTTTTAACGTTTAACATAAGAATTTTTTATTTAGTTTAATTATTTAACAACTGAATGAAGTTTGTTAAACCATCAAAGCCCAGAAGAATAATAAAGCGCCGGGCATCGGTAGTATTCCAGTGGAGCTCATTAAATATGGTGGCAGCAGTCTTTAGAAAGCTATACACAAAGTCATTCAGTACAGTTGGCTACAAAAACAAATGCCGAAAAAGTGAAGCCAATCAATTTTATTCCCTATCCACAAAAACGTGACAAGCTACAGTTGCGAAACCCATAGAGGCAAATCACTATATCACTACTTTGTACGGCGTACAAATATTTTCAAAGATCTTAGAAAATAAAATCAGACGTATGGTCACACTATTATTGGGGAATATCAAGGTGGCTTTATAGCAGGCAGACCGACAATAGGCCGATTGTTTACTGTCAAAACTGACGATAGATACAAGCCATATGGCAGCAGCGCTTACTAGCACACACATGACCAATAGTAGGCCGACTTTGCTGGCTAACTGACATGGCGTTATATGAAGAATTGTGGAGGTGCCAACAAAAATTCGAGGTTTTGTACGGTTTAGAGACGGATTTCTACAGTGAAATCCAGATGATCCGCGGAGAACACAATAGCGCTCCTAGTGAATTGAAAATTATTTCAGTTCTTATACCCGTTTAGTTTTTATCGCCTTCCAAAGTGAACTTATAGGAGTTTGTTTACATCTCAACACTGAGCTATCAGTCGAAGGTGCATAACGTGTGCTTCATTCGCTCGTCTTGGAAAGTTTAGAAGCACAATGGGCTATACAAGGTGAACTTATAGCATGCACGGAATGCGTTCGGCACGTTTTTTGTTCGGAAAATAGTATATATGACGAAATATAAGCATTTGCTAATGCCGCAGTTGGGTGACAGCTACCGGAAGCTTGTCCATAATAGGCCGACTAATACATATGCAAATTGCTACCATATGGCTTGTATCTATCGTCAGTTTTGTTTACTGTCAATCAGGTATTTGAAAAATACTGGGAGTTTAACACAGACGTACACCAAATTTTCGTTGGCTTTTAACAAGCATACAACAACAATGATCGTAACGTACCAAAACTGACGTAAGATAGGAAGCCATATGGTAGCAATTTGCATATATATTAGTCGGCCTTCTATTGGACAAGCTTCCGTGAGCTGTCAGTCAACTGCGGCATAAGCAAATGCTTATATTGCGTAATATGTACTATTTTCCGAATTAAAAGGTACGAAACGCATTCCGTGCATACTTAAAATTCACCTTGCACTGTCCACTGTACTCCTAAACTTTTCAAGACGAGTAAATGAAGCACATGTTTTGCATCTTCCACTGATAGCTCAGTGTTAAGAAGTAAACGAACTCCTACCCATTCACTTTGGAGGCGATAAAAATTAACCGGCTATAACAACAAATAATTTTCACTTCGCTGGGAGCGCTATTGTGTTCTCCGCGGTCCATCTGGATTTCACTGTAGAAATCCATCTCGAAACGTACAAAGCCTTGAATTTTCGTTGGTACCTCCACAGTTGTTCATATTTCGCCATGTAAGTTAGCCAGCAAAGTCGGCCTATTAATGGTCATATGTGTGGTAGTAAGCGCTGCTGCCATATGGCTTCCGTCAGTTTTGACTGTACCAAAATATGCTTTGCTTTGGCATCTCAGCCCAATTAGTCCGTACCAAAATGACAATGACGTCAACGACCTGCCAAGTCTGTATCAATAACCAACTCACCGACGCCTTTGACACAAATTAAAGTGAATGATTGGATATAAATCTCCGTAAAGGACTGCAGCAATGGTCTGCTGCCTCGGCGAATGAGAATGTTGGTGCTCGCCGAGATTGGCCTTGTCTGAAGACGCGTGAATGCGCTAGCAGGCTAGCATTGCGGTGTCGTGGGCGAGTTCTTCTCCCCAGCACAAGGGCACATTACAAAAAAATTTCGCATTCACGAATTACTAGCTAAAATTCGCATCAGCAGGTGTCGAGACCAAGGTAACCTACTGAAAAGAAAGGTTGCCAACGCCAACAACTAACTAGGCTTGGCGAAAACGAACGAGACGAGAATATATCGTCTTTACCGGCGATTTTTATAAAAAAATATTTTGATATCAACGAAACACGCCCAACAACTTCCACTTTTATCTGTACAATCCCACAATCGGGAACCTTTATTGTTTTCTTGTTCCCTTGTAAAAAATAGAACATTCTATTCCATTTTATTTTATTTTATTATTAATTGAATTGGTTCGATCCCGTCGCATTATATTTAAATTTGTAATTGTTGCTACAGATACAATGAGGCAGTTGATTGAATGTTACCCATATGGCGGAATTGTTCAACTTTATATAGTCTTCAGATAACTTTTTCATACAACTCACAAAGTATTTTCAACGAAAAGGTATAGGAACCAGACAGCCTTCGTTTACAATGTTTATATTTTATTTCAATTAACATTCTACTATTATGTATAAGACCCCTAAAAACGGATTCCTTGCTCAAATGATTGGAGTCAGAAGCTAGACCGACCATAATTGTATTAACTTCCGAGCGCATCTACACAAGCCGAATCAACCACTTTTAATTTGTTTCCATTGAAGATGCAACACACATTTATCGATGCTTTTCTCCTCAGACAGTGAACGGCACACACCAAAACGTCAATCCCGTCCATTTGAGCGATTGCTCCGCCAAATTCGCAACCAATTTCTTCACTAATGTTAATCAGACATAGTCGCACCCTCGAGCGACGTAATTTCAGCGAGATTTCTTGAAAATTTTACTTATCGTAGCAAAAAGCTTAGGCCGTCGTGCCCAAGATCGATTTTGTGCTAAAGTTGTTTCTGGAAATCTTGAGGTGTTCGCACGCGTACGAATAAGAAATTTTAACTCAAGAATTTCGTATGAAAACTAATTTCATCCCGGATAATCGTTCGAAGGCCGAAAAGAGTTGCTAATCGTGAAACTGCTCATACACTTCTTCCATTTAAAAAGGACAAGGAAGGGAAGACCCTATCGGCGAGATACTGAAAAAACAGTTACCCAGAGTTTTTTTGAATGCGTCGTATTATATCTGTATTGAATTTTTTTTTATCTCTGAGAGCTGATCATGTTTTTGGACTAGATATTCATGAAAAGGATTAGTTCACATTATTTTGTGTGCCCCCTTGTACCGATGTATTAAACATTGTCTAGGTGGACGAAGCGACGTAATGTGAATGCAGATCGCACGAGCGTTGGCGACGAAGAAAGAGTGATGGAGAGAGTGGTAGGGAATGGAGGTATTTTAAAAAAAAAAGTACGCAAAATTTCAAATGCCACACCTCGCACAAAAGTCAGACACCGAGCAAAGTTTCAAAGCAGGCATCCGCTACTTGTGGCGATCAGAAGCAGGCTTCTTCTTCACGTACGATCACTGCACACGCTTTATATTGACGGCGAATTCGACAAAATCTCAAGACTTGTTAATATCAACGTTCCGCGTCGTTTATCAAGCACATTGGGTGGAAGATCGTATTTATGTTTTATCCTATCTCAATTCGTTGCCGGCGCGGTTCTCGCGGCGTGCACCATGTGTGACGATCCGAAACAGACTCCTCGTGTCGCAACGAAGGCTTCTTGGCGAGCCCTCTCATGCCCTCAACTGTAGTTTTCTTGCGGGACAACGCAATTCGTTGATGAATTGCGTAAGGATTTTCAATTGCAAATTTATATTTATTTATTTTTTTAAATTTACAATTAAAATTGGATCAAGTATTATCTTGTTTTTTTTTCGAGCAGTTTGCCTAGGCAACTGCTCGATTATTACAAAATATCGGACTAAAGCAAGGAGATGGGTTGTCCCCATTGCTTTTCATTTTGGCTCTGGAATATGTCATAAGAAAGATACCTGTCGATACAAGAGATACATTATTATACGAGTTGAGCCAAGTGGTAGCCTATGCGGACGACATCAACATTTTGTCCCGGTCGTTAACAACCGCCAAAGAACATTTCCTATAACTTGACAGCGAAGCAAAACTAGTCGGGCTACAAATCAATGAAAATAAAACCAAACTCATGGCGCAGTCGAGGGAAAATACCTCAAATACACAAAATATCAAACTTTGGCGAATACAATATCCAAAATGTGGGTGAACTTGTGTATTAAGCACCAAAACAATGAGAACTGGCAATGAAAGAGACAAAATATGCCGAAGAATACAATTCGCAAATAAAATATTTTATTCAGTTTTGACAATCTTGAAGACCAGCTGCATACACATTAAAACAAAGCTCCAAGTATACAAATCTGTGATAAACCCTGTGCTATGGATGTGAAACATGGATCCTAACCCAAGCATCCGCAAACATATTGAACACTTTCGAGAGACGGGCCCTGAGGCGAATAATTGGAGCAAAGCTAGACAGGGATCAATTTCGAATTCGATACAACCATGAGCTGTATGACATTTTTGACGAGCTGGAGCTTTCAACGATTGTAAGACTGGAAAAACTGTCGTTGGGAGAACCGAAGGGCGGAGACCAATGAGAAAACTGAGAAAACTGAGAAAATGTTGGTCTGACTCGGCCGACGATGACAGTTCATCGCTGCTTGGATTTGGAACTCGGAGGACACGGCCAACAGACCGAGACAGTTGGAGATGCTTGCTGTAGGAAGCGAAGGCCCGAGAGGGGTTGTAGTGCTACGAAGAAGAAGAAAAGAAGAATATTACTCCTGATCTATAACTTACTTCTAATCACTAAAATCAAACTTATCAACAAAAAACTCAACCTAACACAGATGAGGGAAATAATAAACCAAATTCATAAGAACAACAGTAAATTTTGATTATTTATAAATTTTATCATCTAGCCACCAATATCGAGATAGCCGAGTCTCCGCTCCGTAAACTTTAACAAACCTTGCAACAGAGTACCTCCATTGCAAATATTGAACCCTTGCACCCGAATCCGAACGGTATTCTATCTTCTTGTCAGTAGCCCGCCTATATGCATGATAAATAATTGGGACACCGTCCGAATCAAAAATATAATTCTTACCTAAATACACAATCGCTTCAGGAGGAATGAAGCCAGTCGTAATACATACCTTAATGTACCCGTCTGTAGATTGGAATGGGTGCGAAATCCAGAGATTTTTGAACACAATTCCAGAACTCGCAGTGTAGTTTCAAATAAGGCTCAATATGAATGTATCGACTCCTGGTACGTGTGCGGCTTGGTCAACTCTTCGGTTAGGTGTTAGAATGTTTCTAATATGTTTCAGGTTTTCTATACAAACCAATACACGTGTGAGTACAGTTCCTTTTGAAAATCTCCAGCATTTTTATTATATTAGCACTCAAATTAAACCAGTTGTATCCGGAATGAAAGAGTTTTCAAAAAAACATGAAAACTTTACGTGCTTTACTGAGCATGGTTTTACAGTTCTCTTTATAGCATAGATTGTAATCCAGATGAAAACATTGGCATCGAACACAGGGTTTAAGCGGCACCCACTCCGAAATGTCTTCGCTAGCTATAATGTGGAACTCTTCCAATTGCGTTTCAGGCCTTAATTGACCAACCGCAGTTTCCTTCGAAACAAAATTGTTTCGCAGTTTTGAGTATTGATTTTCATTCGCTAATTGTTCGTGTAGAACTAAATTTCATTGAATATTTCTAGAAGATTCTTTTGAAAAACAGATGTTTTTCTGTTTGCCATATAGATAATCATACGATCAGGGAATGCTACTTACGATCGCAGGACATTAAAATCGAAGCCGTCCAAAAGACTGCGAATAAAGTTTGAAAAACGCAGACGTGCAGTAACTACTACACGCTGTAAACTATTTAAGGCCTTGAAATCACGCGCTATCGTCAGATTTCCATTTATTAGAAAAAATAATTTTCCATATAACATATTACACATCATGGCGACAAGGTGTGAAGGAAAGTTGTCCTTGACAATTTCCTGACGATTTCTAGCATGAATAGCAGTTAATACGCTGATAGTTGCTCGGGACCTCTCTTCCCCTTTGAATCAATCCAAGCCTAGCTACTTTCTAACATGCTGGTAAAATGCCTTAAAGGTGCGTATTGAGCCCATCGAGTAACAAGCTAGAGCAAAAATTAAAATCCAGTTGAAGAAGCTCAAACGCAATGCCTTCATTTCTTAGCTTCATTAAAAGCACGTCTTCTTTAAGCTTACTAAGTGTAAAGAGTCAATGAACAAGTGGTTCTTCCTAACACACAGCATAAACATAAGAGAATGAATCAGGAAGATTGCTCGCAGAAGGAAAAAGTAGGAAAAGCGGAATGTGCTTATATTAATTGGAGAGTTAACCAAGCCTCCAGCTGTAACCCTTCCAGTCACCTCTCTAAAAAACATAAAAGTATAAACCTCTACATCCATTTCGGCAAGCTTCTGTCCAATGGTAGAATAATTCGTCGTAAATTGAAATAGACAGTTACCAACCTCAAACGCAATGTATTGATCGCTAAGTATTCTTCCAGTAGTTTTGATTTGTGTGCTGTCAATATCAGTGACTTTCAAGCAAATTTTATGCAGGGAATGTTTCTCTAACAACTAGAGTAACGAGAAACTGGCATTTTGCCGTTCAACATAAAGATCTTGTCTGCCATTTATAAGACTTTTCTCCGGTCTCTGAAATCAGATTGAGGTTAATCCCATTCGATTGCTTTCACGTTGAAATCATCATCTACGATAATTGCTGCGCCTGGTTAAAAACCGTTTTAGAAACAATAGCGCTTACTTAGCAGTAGCACATTAGCGCAAATTAGATTAGAAAGATAGTTTTGTAGGTCTCTAATGTTGCAAGTTCAGCCTTTGCTATGGCCCCTATTAGGGCAAGTCTGCAGTTTGTGAAAAGGCAGCGCACATTTCGAATAAAGCTACTTTGATCGGGTCCCGTGAAACTAATTGTAGTGTGCTCATAGTCGAGGCACCTAAAACAGCATATAGGCCCAGCTTTTTACCATATTCTGTTCGCTACCCATCAGGTTTTCGCTTTACTCTTTAGCAAAAGCCGTGCCTCTTTGCCATTCCGAAGTCAAAGTCAAATGCGCTTAATTCATCAATCATAAAATTTATAAAAACATAAAACCTCTAAATTTAAACAATATAGCTAGCAATCAAAAATTAGTCAAATTAAAGTCTTCTTTTCAAATTAGAATTATTAATAATAGCCTCATCAAACCTAGCAAATTAGTACCTCCATTGGAATTGTTGATGTTCGGAGCTCAAATTTAAAGGATACTTTCTCTTCTTATCAACCGATAAGACGCTAACCAACCCGTCTGTATATATGGTATATAACCGAAACAACATACAATCAAAAACATACCGATTCATGTGCAAATAACGAATGCTTCTATGGGAATGAAGCCAGTGGTGAGACCAGTCTCTATGTAACCGTCTGCAGGATAGAACGGCTGCTAAATCCGTGGGTTTCCGCTCTTAGTTTCAGCCTGCGATATGATTTCTAACTAGTTTCAAAGTGAAGTGGTCGACTCTCGTCACTTCAGCAGTTTGATAAATTCTCCGCTTCGATATATATTGTTTCCAAACCGTCTCAGGCTTTCTGTACAGACCAGTACATGCACAAAGACATTTGCTTTCGAAAACTAATCTTTCCATTGTACCATCACTCTCAATATATCTGCCATCCATATGTCAAGGCTGATCTAACCAGGGTAACTTTGACCTTTGAACAATGTATCTGGAATGAAAGAGTCGTCAAAGAGGCATGCACTTTACGCGTTTTACTGAGCATGATATTAACATGTCCATTATAGTACAAATACTGATCGAGATAAACACCGAGATACTGAACACAAACTTTATTTGAAATCCCGAGGTACCGAACACAAAATTTATTTGAAATCCGTTCTGAATTACCTCACCAGCCATAATGTGAAAATCCTTCCAATTACGTTTGAGGTCATGAAACAAAATGACGTTGATTCAACAATTTTCCGTATAGAGGTGCACATCATTAAATATTTTTTAAAGATTGCTCCGAACTATTAAAATTTTCGGTCTGCCGTATAAATCATAAGATCATCGGCAAACGCTACTAGTGATCGCGTTAGTGACTGGGTGAAATCAAAGGCATTCAATAGTTTGCGAATGAATATGGAGAAGAGCAGTGGCACAACAACTATTCCTTGCCATTCAAGACCTTAAAATCACACATTGTTCATCAGTTACAAAAAACAATTTCCCATGCCATGAATGGAGGTGGATTTCAGTGAAAAGCATGATGTTAAGAATGAATTCAAAGAGATAGTCACGTCGACAACAATATAGTTGACGTTGATCGAGATGAGACGAAGTCCATCCATAGGAATGTGGCTGAATGGAATCTTGTTTTTTGATTTTTTCCGATAAAGAATTAAATTGTTGGTAGATTTTAAGAAGCAGCTCATTGTTGCTACTTACATTATTTACATTATTGTCTCCCTCTAACGACGATTGCAAATGATACCCTTGGCTTGAAGGATCTAGAAGGTATTACAGTGTTGTGTACTTGCATTTGTTTTGGAATAAATTTAGCTTTAACATCTTCATATCGGGGGTATCCTCAATATGATGCTGGATGACCAAATACGCCGCAGTTAACACGTACAATTTTTCTTTAAGCTCTGTCTTAGCCAATTTACACTCACCCGGGAGCATGAATTTCTTTGCACTCAACGCACCGGTAGTGCATGGTGTGCAGTTGGGAGCCGAAAGGGCAAATCGTTGACACCGGTAATATTGGTTGACTTCTCTTTCCTGAAGGCGTTTCCACCTCATAACTTTAAAATTCAAGACCTTTTTCTGTTGAAGGGCACTTGCATTGCTTTTATTAGAAATTTGTACTAAATAAAGGGGTAAATTTTCGGTGGTTAATCTCCTTCTTGCAAAATTTTTAACTGAAATGAATTCAATTTCTGGTGCAGCTTCTTTGAGCAGTTGAAAGAGATTGACCGTGACCTCTCCGCAATCCAGACCCTTCAACAGAAAGCTCTTATTTTTTTGGATTTTTGGGGTATAGGTGAAGTGTGGAACCTCCTCAAAATTCAGAGCATCTTTGGCTGATTTGAAGTCAACCAGTGATTTCGTTTTAACTGTTAGTTTCTCTGTGATTACTCTTTTGATTTCTAAATTGCTTAATGCCAATAGCCGAACCATATCTCTTCTGCTTTGTCCTAATACATTTATTGGCGGAACCATTTCTGCCTTGTTGCTGGCTTTATCCGAAGAACTAGCAGAACCAGGAGTTGGTTTTTCTCCTTGTTCTTATTTTTTAAATATTGAGTAAAACTTATATTAGTATCGTTATCGGAATTGCCTTCGCCATCTTCTTAAATTTCCATTATTTTGTCAGTTTTTCCAGCACTCCAAAATAGTTTCTTTAGTGCCGCCAGCACTAAAAATTCTTCCGGAATCGTTTCCTTCGCATTCTTCTTCAACATCGTTTCCTGTTGGGACTGGTTTTAGCTGTTGCGGTTTTTGTATTTGATCAACTTCGAGAGACTGTAGCCGTTACTTTAGTTCATCATTTTCTCTGCATAGTTCATTCATTTCTTCATTATTAGCGATTATTTGTAATTAACATCCGCCATCTACAGAATTCCCTTAATCGTGATTATTGTTGCCGGCTTCCTTTTTGACGTTTCCTTGGGGTCCCGAAGTCGTCTTGATATACTTCGCTTTTCTTTATGTACCGAAGTAAAATTGTCATATTCGATATAAATTGCTTGAATCAATTGCTTCGAAGATATGATAATTTCCACTAAAATTAATTTCTTGCTGACGTTTTAAAAAAAATTTTAAATTTTGAAAACTAGTGACAGGAACGATTATTCAGTGTCACGTCTTGCTGCAATTGTGTCGGAAAGTTAACCTGAAAAAAGTCAAATAATAACCATCCATTGATTAAAATAATTTCTTTTCAGCTTTGCTAGTTTTAGTTACTTCCAATAATGTTGGCAAATCCCCCAATCACCAAAGATTATGTTTCATTTAGTTACAATAAATCATTTAAAGTAGAGAATAGTACAACACTAAGTAAAGTTAACCCAAGTTCCTTATAGTTTGTTCGATTCAGGTAAGAGTTTTTACTAAAATAATGATATAGTGGAAGACCCAATCAACAAAAAGAAGGTACCACCCGACCCTGGAGAAAGGAAGGATGTTGGACTAAGGAAAATCCTCTGTGATGCAAAAAGAATAAAAAGAAACATTAAAGAAGATAGCACATGTAAGGTCAATAACCCGAATCATAATGCTAACGGTGAATTCAGCGACCCAATGGACACGATTGAAACGGAAAAAAAACATGTGAATTTGCTAACGGTAAACCATCAAGCACGCCAAAAAACAATGACAAAACAAAATTAACAGAAGCAACACCAGAAATGTCTACGCCTATGGAGGACGTCGAAAACTTCATGTCGGACACCCTGAACAAAACGATCAAACCAAAAAGTACCATAACTGAGATGCTGAAATATCATATGGCCGCATTAAAAGACAGCGAAAATCCAATCACGGAACAAGCGAAAACTGGACCAGTTACCAATGAATATGACAAAAACGACACTAGAAAAAAATTCTTTGTTCTAATAGACCTATCTAAAGAAACAGTGAACGAAAAAATGAGACTTACTCCAATGTTCTTCTACTCCATGAACAAAAACATAAAGGACATTAAACAAATAGGATACAGCAGAATTAAACTGATGTTCAACAAACCTGAAGAAGCAAATGAAGTAGTCATGAACGATAAGATCAAGAACTTTGGAGTGAGCGCCTTCATTCCGAATAACTTCATAATGAGGCATGGAATAATAAAAGGAGTATTATTAAACATCTCAGAAGAAGAAATAGCTAAAAACGGAATCCCAAGCAACTCCCACGGAATACAACAACAAAATATAAAATTCATGAACGTGTGCAGGATCAAAAGAAGAGGTCCTGAAAATAGAGAAAGGTTCATGCCAACTCAAACAGTTAAGGTATCATTTTCGGGAGAGGAACTGCCGCATGAAATAAGTCTAGAATACCTGAGCATTCCAGTTGAGTACTATTACCTCAGACCAAAACAATGCATAACGTGCCTCAGACTAGGTCATACTCAATATTTCTGCATCGAGTTTCAAGGTGAAAACAAAAGATGTTCAAAATGTGGAGACAACGAATGTCTAGATAAGGAATGTAAAGACACAAAATCTTTTTTATGTGGAGACCTGAACCCCAGTGCTATGGACAAAACATGCCCCAAATGGATCAATTATGATGTGGAGGTAAAAGTCAGTTCCATTAGAAATATAACCCTCAAAGAAGCAAGAAATATCCTAAATAACCACAAATAATTTGAACTGCTGAAAGACAACGAAACCATGGATTCAGCGTTCCCACTCCTATCAAAATCGAAATTAACAAATAATAGAAAATCGAACAATGTCATAAATAAATTAATGCAAAATACACCGTACACTAAAACAACAAGAGCACGTAACGCAAGAACAACCAATCACCAAACAAACTTTCCAATGAGTAGTCAACTACTACTACAGTCAAACAACACGCTAATGGAAAAAAAACACATTAGCAGAAAATATCTTCAAATCAGCAAATTAGGTCACACCAATAGAAAAACTAATCAATCTACTAAACAATAACTGCAAAAACCAAAGTAACACTAAATACTTACAAATAGAATCCAATTTAATTAAGGAAACAATACAGACACTAACAAACCACTGGCAGAAAAGACAACACCAACAACTTACAATATACAGACTGGCTGACAAATAATAACACTTAAAAACATGAAAGGTTATAAAAATATCAAATTTCTTCAATATAATATCCAAAGCATTTCCAAAAATAAAGATACACTAGAATACATTATGTACAAAAGGAAAATAGACATTGCACTTCTACAAGAAACACTTCTAACAAAAAAATCACCCGTCTTAAAAATTAAAAACCACCAACTCATCAACAAAATAAGAACAGACAAAGAAGGAGGGGAAGTCTCCATAGTAGTTAATAACAAAATAAAATTCAAAGAAATACCTCTCAACAACAAAGATATTGAAGCAATATTGATAACCACAACAAATCTAAGACCAAACATTAACATTTGCGCGTGCTATTTTCCTCACACCTAGGTAGCCCAACTTTTAAAGAACAAATTCATCAAATTATAAAAGTGGTTAACGACAAAAGCGTATTCATAATTGGAGAAGATTTTAATGCAAGGCACAAAGATTGGGGTGACAAAACAAACTACGCAAAAGGAAACATCCTAAAATCCGTATTAAACAAAAATAAATTAGCAACCCTCAACGCAGGCACCTTCAGGAAAACCAGTCAACAAATCACACAAATGTCAGCCCCAGACATCACCCTAACAAACAACCTAAACTACAAACAGTTATAAAATAGCCAAGAGCGAACATGCCCCTATTGAATTTACACTGCAAATTGGATTGAAAATTGGAACAAAAAGAAAAGACGAATACCAAACAGAAATAAAATCATGGAGGACATCAACACTAACAATTTCACTAACAACCTTGCAGAAATCATGAAAAAGAACAATGAATTAATCAAAACCAACTAGGTCAGCGTGAAGAATTTCAAACATAGTCAAAAACCATGGTGGTCAAAGGAAATAAACATCTTATGGAGAGAAAAAATAAAAGCCTGGACAAAGTTCCGAAAAATGAAAAGTAATGAAAATGAAACAAAATTTTTAGAGTTGCAAAATAAATGGAGAGAAACTGTAGCTAAACTGAAAAGAGAACTGTAGGACCAAAAAATTAATGACATAAACCAAAGTGGAGACATAAAACAGTTTTGGAATTTTGTCAATGCAGTCAAAAACAACAAAAACCCGAGATCGCAATGGGACCCCGAAAACAATAAAAACTATCTCAAAATAATAAAAATAAACATCAACCGCTCCATTCCTTCTAGACTCCTTACCTTCCCAATAACATAGAACCAGCTAAACCCTTTGAAATACACGGACTACTCACAGTACTAGGAAAACGTAAAAAAAGATCATCTCCGGGCCTAGATGCAATTGATTATAATATAAACTCCCTCAATCATTACAATAAATCAGCTCTACTAAATCTTTTAAACGACAGCTTCAAAAATAACAACATACATAATGAACTAAGAGATATCAAAATCGTACCCATCCCCAAGTAAAACAAACCACTGCATAAAATAGAAAGTAACAGACCTATATCTCTCATAAGCATTCTGCTAAAAATAATTAACTGCCTAATCAAAAACAGGATTTCTAGTGACATTGAACACCAAAACATTCTGAGTAAATTCTGTTTTGCTTACAGAAGGGGAAAGTCGACAATTTCATTTATAAACACTGTAATACACCTCCTTAATAAAAACAAGAAAGCGAAAAACATCATAATTATCAACTGTAATATTGCTAGTGCGTATGAGAGAGTCAATATTCCGGAACTTTTCAAGATCATGTCTTACTTCAATATCAAAAATGATAATATCTGCTGGATCTTAAACTTCCTGATGTACAGGAAATTACATCTAGGCAAGGATTCGACCGAAATAAACAATAGACTTCCACAAGGGGACGTACTGAGCCCGCTACTTTTCAACCTCCACACATCTAGCCTCCATAAAATCACAGACAGTCAAACTACACTCATTCAATTCGCTGATGACTTTCTAATTATAAGCAAAGGAAAAAAAACAGACCAATTAACTTCAATAATCTACAAACAAAATTAAATAAATTTAGGGACCTATGTAATAGTGTAAACCTCCCACAGAACTTGGAAAAGTCGCAAACCATAGAATTCTACACTAACAAAACTCACCCCAACAAAATAAAATTTGGTAACAACCAATTGGAATGGGTCAAAAATTTCACCTTCCTAGGCAGAAACTTTAATAATCAAAATCACTTCAACGAATTCTACAATAAATCCCTAAGCAAAGCAAACAAAACAATCAACATAGCCTTCAAAATCAGCTCCTCCAAACATGGCCTTCCCCCCCAAAAAGGCATTAAATACCTTCAAATCTCTAATAAGACCGGTAGTAGAAAGCAATCTAACTAACATTGTTCCCGCTCCCAATTACTTTCTAAACAAAATAGACAGTCTTAAAGCCAAGCCATAAAACGATGGCTTGGGGTCTCTACAACCGCGTCAAATTTACTAGCGCTTGCTCTAGCTAAAGAATTACCAGCCAGATTAAGAGCTGAACGACTCCTTCCAAAGAAATTGGAAAAAACCTATACCGCCAAGACTTCAAAGAAATGATCTCGGAAAATCAAATAAACTCTAACTATACCACAGTATACAAAAAATACGTCGACATCTACAACGACACCTGTTTGGGCTCTGCACTACCAAATCCGCACAATATAAAATTCCAATCTGATAGTTTCATGCACCACATCCCCAACAACTACAAGACAATAAATTATGAAAACTTCAGCAATTCGATTGAAGCAGTTTTACAGAACCTCGCTAATAACAAAGCAAACATATACTTCACGGATGCGGCAAAAAACAAACTGGTATAGCCGTTCACTGCTATAACTCTAAAAATATACTAAAATACTGCTTAAACACAGACTCAACAGCCGCAAACGCAGAATTAAAAGCTATACAGGAAGCTATAAACTACGCGGAATCTGAACCCAAAAATACCATAGCCATTTTCACTGACTCCAAGAACACAATAAACGAGATCATAAACAACACAAATCACAAGCTCATCACAGAAAAAATCAGAAAAACACTTAACAATAGACCTAACTCACTACTACTTTTAAACTGGATACCAAAATCGGAAAAATTTCACAGCTTCGAATTGGTTGACAAAGCAGCTAAACTGGCCACAATTGAAGGCTCAGAGGTCGACTCATTTCTTGAATGAGACGACTCTATCAAAAATATTAATGACTCCATAAACATAGAATGACATGAATACTACCGAAATAACATCAAACACCTAGTACAAACTGACCTCATTTTCAGAACAAAACCATGGTTTCACGTTTTCACCCCAAACAACAACACGCTAAACAAATAATCAAAATTCTCCTCAACAGAGCCTACAACCACAAGAGATTAAAAAAAGCAAAAATAGTTCCATCCCAAGGGTGTAAGTGGTGCGACATCACAGACGACCTTGGAACACAGAATCCTAAACTGTGAACACTTTGAAACTCTAAGGAACAAGTATGAAGTCTTTAATGATAACTATCCCATAGCAAAATTTTTTTATGAGAACAATGAAAAAGCACTTACTCAATTAATTGCCTTTCTTGAAGAAGCAAACTTAGAACTTTAATTTCATGCGAATTAGTCCTCTCAATTTCCAGAACTAACTTTTAATATTTCAAGAAAAGCCCTCGATCTAATAATCCACTAACCATTCCAAACGAATACTAACACACTAACACAGAAGAAGCACAAAACCAGTAAAGAAAAACTAGAAAAAAAGCTCTATGCTACAGTCCCTAGTGGACATTTATCGATATATCAATGGCTTGGGCGTTTAAGCCATAGCCAATACACACCTAACATAGGTTAGGCAGAAGGAAAAAAAAGCTGCAATCTTTCTTTTATTCTTTTAATTTGTTGGGCAATAAATAAACCATAAACATTAATGCTTATCGTAACATAGCACGAAGAATGCTTCGAATGAAACTATTAGCCCTTCCTCCAATCACGTGAATATATATTTCCCCAGCTATTGTAATTTGATGTCCAAATAAATTCATATAGTTGCTTTATTATGACAGGATTTACGCGACTGATAACTCCGGAGAAACATATCTTGAACCATCTCCTTCATTTACATCTGTAAACTATAGTAAATTTGTCAATTTTTAAAATTTTGCATCTTCATAAACAATAAACAAACCTACTTTCGAGCGCACTAGTATTCTACTTCTATGTATTACCTAAAGTTTTGCTACTACCTACATTTGCATCTTTAGACCACCTAAAATTCCACAATTGTTAGCATGTCCGAATTGTGTCAATCCTTAAATGTTATCTTTTTCTGTAAAAACATTCAAAATGAAGCAGTTCTTGAAGGTTTCGGAGGAGTCCCGCCAATCCGCCCGTTGGAGACTTTACACAACGCCCTATCGCTGAAACAACTCGATACATTTTTGGAACATATGACGGTTGCGCCGCTTTTCAAAACACCAGCTTCGTCGCCACCGAAATATCCTTCAACACCAATACCGACGCCTACACAAACTCCACAAAGTTGCGCAAATGACAAGGCAGGCCCGTCATTTAGTAAGTCCGATAACAATGTCGTCATTTAGTGATAATCAATTTTATACTTGGATAAAAATGAAAATTGATATATTTAGAAATTTTTTAATTTGTAATTTTACCTTTTATTTTATTTATTATTGCCATCATAAAAGACCACACATTTTTTCTCCTTTCATGGCGCCTTTATTTAAGATTTTATATTGTTGCTATGAAGTCAATCAAAAATGTTATATTTTTCTAAGAATTTATTGGAGTAGTGTTGAAAGAAATATTAAAATTCTCAAAAAATCGCCATGCTATCATGTGAATGTGCTTAATTTTTTGAATGATTTACTCAATTTGGAAACTATGTGGTTAATTATAATAAAGTGAATATATTCTGCCTGTTAAAAACACAATTTTTCGTTGTTTATTTTCACAATTTAAAATAAATTCGCACAAATCGAATCATTGTGGACGAAATTATTTTGCTGAAATTTTAAACAGCATGATGAAATAATTCTTTCATTTGCTAGTTTTTCGCATTTGTATATTTTATGTCCGTAAATGTTAATGCTGTTAAATGCTTCTTGAAAAATATCAACTATGCACTAGACTTGAGAGATGGGATTTTATTCGGTGATAATTCTCAGTTAATTTTAACAATGTAATTAGTTTCTTATAAGAAATTTTCATCTATTCCGCTACTACGAAGTCCTTACCGTCTCATTAAATAATTTGTATAAGATGAATACGGAAAGATAAGAATAGGATCAAATATAATCATTGATTATTTAATATTGGAACATGTAAAATTATTGAGTATTGATATGTTAAGCTTTGATCTCAGGATCTCCTTTAAGACTCTTAACGTGCTAAAATCACATTCTTCTTTCATTCTAAATTAAATTATGGGGATTATTAAGGACTATTTGAAATTTGCGAAAAGTTGTGGCATAATTGTCTATGCAACAAAAATGGACAGATATGTCGTCCTTAAAAAGCTACAATAAACGACTCCAAAGGGCTAAAGGCAAATCGAAGTAATCGGATGCTTCGTTAGATATTCTAAAAAATATCTATTCCAAAAGTCTCTCCAATTTTATGGACAAAATATCGATTTTTATTCGTGTTATTTTCTTGTAATATAGGGTGGTCCAACCAAAACGCACAATGTTAATTGTAAATAAAACAAAAAGTTTTCAGAAAATTATGTTAATATTTTTTATTATAATAGAAGGATCTATGACAATTATGCGTAAAATAAAATATCGTCCAAATGCTCGCCACAGCTACGATGTTATACTTATATCCGATGGCCCATATTTTCAATGACTCTGAGACATAATTGAGGTTCAATGTCGTTAATGTGCTGAATTATCTCATCCTTTAGCTCTTGAATTGTTCTTGGCTTATTGACGTACACTTTTTCTTTTAAATATCTCCAGAGAAAGAAGTCCAACGGTGTCAAATCATATGATCTTGGCCGCCAATTAACATGGCCACAATGTGAGATAACACGGCCATTGAATTTCTCGCGCAAAAGAGCCATTGTTTCGTTGGCTGTGTGGCAAGTGGCTATATCCTGTTGGAACCACATATCGTCCAGGTCCATAACCTCAATTTCTGGCTATAAGAAGTCCGTTATTATCTCGCAATAGCGAACACCATTCACGATAATTGCTTGGCCGTCCTCATTTTCGAAGAAGTACGCCGCCAGCCCATAAACTGCACCAAACAGTCACTCTTTGTGGATGCATCGGCTTTTCAACAATCACTCGTGGATTCTCATTTGCCCAAATGCGGCAATTCTGCTTGTTAACGAAACCACTGAGGTGAAAGTGTGCCTCGTCGCTGAAGATGATTTTTTTTGTAAAGTCAGCATTCCCTTCTGTCTGTTCAACCAACCATTCGGCGTATTGCCGACGCTTGAAATGGTCAGTAAGCTTCAGCTCTTGAGTCAATTGAACCTTGTAAGCGTGCAAATTCAAATCTTTATTCAAAATTCACATCAGTGATGCTCGTGAGATGTTCAATTGTTGGGCACGACGATGAGTTTAGGTTGACGGCTCTTCTCCCACACTATCGCGAACAACAGCAATATTTTCCGCAGAACGAACTGGGGGAGCATGCACAGGTGATTTCACATTTCCTACAGACCCGGTTTGCTGAAATTTGCGCACAATTCTCCCGATTGTGGATACATTTGGTCGATTATACTGACCAAAAAAATCACGAAGTGCACGAAATGCATTTTGATTTGAACGCCCATTTTCGTAAAAGGCTTCAACAACCTTAACGGGCTGCTCAATTGGGTACATCTCCAAAGTTCAATTTGTCAAACCTTGAAACAAAGAAATGTCAAATTAAGTTGGGTGAAAAACTTGACTTTAAGGTGTGACTCACAATTAACATCGTGCATTATGGTTGGACCACCCTTTATTTGAGAACTAAACTATTTCTTAAATCCATAAAGAAATATGAGAATTCCAAGCATCACTTTACAATATCTACATTCCATATAAGTAAATTACATCATTTTAGAATAGAAAGTTATAAAAAAAATTGCGCCAAATGTTCAAAATGAAGTGATTGTATGATTTTTAGTTTTTTTAAGAAAATTAATGGCTTCGTAGAAAATTTTCTACCCTTTAATTTATACAATAAAGGATAAAAATATTGAATCCTCGCAAAGCATGATATCAGGCCTGCTATTTCAAAGAATGTGCATCTCGTTACGGAATTGTCAATGTTTTACGGTTTCTTTATCACTTACATATAAAAAAGCCACAAACTCAGAATTAATAAGTCAGTGGTCATTTATTAAACAATCACTTCCCAATATAATGTTCCCATTAAATCGAATTAAGGTTGGAGTTGCCAATCTAGCATGGCAAGCAGTGCTGGTTACTTATCTAGCACAGAACCCTCATCACCAACAACAGCTGATAAAAACATGAAAATGTATTCGAGCTGCGATATGTCATCAAGCCTTACTAGCACAGATGAGTACGTATTTTAAAATATTTTGATTCTGGTTTAGTATTTCTTTTACTAATATAGGTTAAGTAATGCATTGCCTGCAACCGAGGAACTGTGCAAGTATTTCCCTAAACTAGATATTGATTTGGATGTAGTACCAGTTGATTTAGAAAACGAAAAACAAGACTCAGAGATGTGTTCTTTAAAAGATCTGGAACAAGAAAGTACCCGAAGCATTACACCGATAAGTATAAGTTCTGATATAAGTACACCCCTAGCAACAAAAGGTTCTACAACAGCAGCGGACTTGGTAAGTAAAAATTCTTTTAAAGTCTTAAGAGTCAAGGCAATTTAAAATAGTTTTCACCTGATAGAGACGTATCAACTCATCAAATAACAGAAATATTTTGTGTTAGTAATTTTAGTTATTAACATTATCCGAAATCCTTTCAGACAACAGATGATGACGAAGAAGCTACTCTCTCCGTTGATACATGTTTATCATTACCCATATCTGAAAAACCGAAAGAAAAAATAGCACCACCTTCACCAACTCCATCAATGCCTCCTGTGATTACTAATCGCGTCCAAAAACAAATTAGTCTATACGAGAGTGAACAGGTGTCAGCACACGAATTCAAGTCAATAGTACCACCTAAAAAATTACCCGACTATCGTAAAAGATTTTATGCTACAGAATCAAATAGTTTAGCTCAATTTTCATCAAATGATAATATTTCACTAGCAAAATTTCCAGTACCCTCGACATCCATTCCAACAACATCAAAAACGAAATCATGCATGAATTTAAAAAGTTGTACATCAAATGTACAACAGCATCACCATCCTGGTGCTATTGTTGTGAAAGAGAAATTCATTGATCCTCCAAAGCGTGTAACCAGTAGTTTTCATGGTCATACCAGATGTGGTAGTGTTGATGAGAAGAAGCTGCAGAGAGATGCCTTCGCGATGCGGACTAGTGATCCACTGATGGCATCTAATAGTGGAAATATCCGATCCAGATTTGTGGCTACGAAAGTCACTGAGGATGAGAGGGACAATAAGCAAGAAGGTGATATTCAAACTGGTTAAAAGACTTAAACTATTATATTTAATTAATAAATGTGCTATAAAATGGACTGAAATATATGTCTAATAAATGAATTCTAATAATCTAATTAGCTGATTGTTTTGTCATTCATTTAAAATAAAATTGATGAGTTAATTATTCTCATGAAATTCTTCAGATTTTCAATTTGTTTATGCTCTTAGAAGACCAGAAGAATCAGATTTATTATAAAAAAATGCGCTTTTTTTAATATGCTCAAGACTATTTTTAAGGTATATGAACTTTGCCTATGAAATCAGGAACCATGTTTCAAGAAGTTATTTTAGATTACTCTATCGATGGTTAAATTTCTTTGAAGTATTTATACTGGGTGTTCGTTGAAGGAATTAAGATATAGAGCTCTAAATGTTCTTATAATATCTGGCGAATGGTTGTTCGGAGGCCGCGTTTGATTGTTGTTCATCCGCTCTATCTAGTTATAATGACGCAGTGCACAGTTGAACAATGCGCGATGAAGATCGAAGCGCTTTTTAAGACCAACAATTCTTCAATTAGTTTTAATTGAATTTAACAAATGATATAGTATCCTTTTTTATGTTGAAATTTGACGTGGAAATTAGGGCACTCTGTAGTTTATCATGCCTAAGAAAAATTATTCATAAAAATCACGTTCCAAAAATATCAACTGTGACTCATTTCCTTCGAAGGGAAACCTTTTAGAGGACCCGACCGACTCTGGGAAACGGGTCGAAGGTAGACTCTATTCAATAAATTTAAGATATAGTGCCATTCATTCAATTTTCACTGGTTAAAACTTGACACTTCCGTATAATCTGGTTGTGCTCCATTTAAAATTCGAAACCAAACCAGGCATAAAGAAAGAAAAGAATACTATGGAAACGTTTCTTTCCACTGAGCCAAGTGTACACTTTTAAAAAGCTTCGTCTTATCCAAAAACAAAATATTGCTCCACTCTTTATTAAGCTCCAATATTTAATACACAAGAACAAAGTTCCAATGAATCAACATTAAATATCCATATATATTGTGACAAAAAAAATTGCTAATAAAACGCAATATATTTAATTATTCATCAATATTTATTTTATCGCCTTCAAAGTAACCCCATCAGATGCACTACACTTACGCCAACGATTTTTCCAGTCCTCGGAACACTTTTTGGGATGGCCTTCAGCGAGTTTTGTTTTACATTGTGACAAAAAGTACCCGGAAATTGCAAATAACACGCAAAATATTTAATTATTCATCAAAATCACACGGAGCCAAATGTGTTGAATACGGTGGTTGATCAATGGTATTTATTGCGTTGTTGGCTTTAAATTCGGCCACAATAAAAAAAATCGCAACGCACTACTGAGGTGTACCGACTTAAGCAGCTGCTGTAAACAAACTGGTTGACGGATCGCGCTCATATTTGGCAAGTAATTAAAGACAGTCGTTTGTGGGCAATGAGTCGACCAGTCTTTCCAGGTGATTGTAGAACGCTTCCTTCGTTTCTTCGTCCTTTTCTTCGGTCGGGGCATGAACATTTATCAGCCAGATTTTGAAGAATTTCGCTTTGATACGGAACGCACACAACCGTTCACTACAGTCCTGAGGTGAAGCTAAATGGGGGCCAATGGTGAATTCGATATAGGTAACCATGAGCTGTATGAAATTTCTGATAAGCCGGAGGTCTCAACGATTATAAGACTGCGGAAGCTGTAATGGGCTGGCCACATGAATCGTATGGACGAACAATGGATACCCAAAAAGGTCTTCGCTGGGAGAACTGAAGGCCGTAGACCAGTGGGGAAACTGAGGAAATGCTGGTCTGATTCGGTCGACGAAAACAGTTCATCGCTGCTCGGATTTCGGAATTGGAGGACGCGGTCAATGGACCGAGACAGTTGGAAGCGTTATTTGCAGGAAGCGAAGGCTCGAGAGGGGCTGTTGTAGTGAAATAAAGTAGGTATGGAAGATGTCCGTGAAGGACTGCAGCGATGGTCTTTTGCCTCAGCGGGAGAGGATGTTGGGATCCGCCGAGATTGGCCTTGTCTGGGGGCGCGTGAATGCATCGGCAGGCTAGCGCTGCGGTGTCGTGGGGCGGGTTCTTTCCCCCAGCACAAGGACCCACTACAAAAGAATTTTACATTCAGGAATTCGTGAGTCACAAAAAAGAAAGTCGACCGATGTCGAAAAAAGGAGGTAACCAACTAAGGGTTGGCGATTGCAGATGAAAAAGGACAAACTGGACCTGGGGAAGACAGACGGGCTTAAGGGGACTTCGTCGTGACTCGACGATTCTTATTGCCCACAAATAAGAGTAGGGCATTCAGATGGAGGTGGTGCCCCCTCGCTTGCTCCCAACCGGATCAAGATCCAAACGTAGACGTGGCCATATATTTCACTTTTGAGTGGAAAACTCATACAAACATAATTTGCATGAACTTTCCCATCAAAAGAGAAATACAGACGTGACCAATCTATATTATAGAATTTTGTGATCGAATCACATAACCCTATACCATAAAAGGGCACGCGAGCGGAAGACCACTCTACTCGACAAGAGCCCCTGTTAAAAGACAAAAGACGGTCGAGCGCGCCGGATGGCTAGCCCATATGAACGAAAGAGCCTGCCATCGATGCAAAACCTATACCCGGTCTGATCACGCGAAATGGAAAGACCGATGGTTTACGTTTAACAATCCATTTTATTTATATTATTTTTCAAAAAAACATTTATTTTTTTTCCTTTAAAAGCTGTTTGCTTTTTGTTTTGTTTTGCCTGAACAACAGAATCGAATGCTATGGAAATCTTTTAGATAATATAATTAAAGTCTTACAATAGTTTGCACTCTTATCAATAAATTCCTCCACTTAACAGGGATTCAAATAATAATGAATTAGTTAACACTTTATTCGAATGAAAAATTTCGCTTTTCTTTGTATTGCGTACTCGTTTCGTTTTTCGTTAAATATAAGATGGCGTACAATATGAGTACCTTCAGATTTAAAAACATACAATACAAAGGAAGTATTACATTGAGATTCAATTGCGGCAGGAGATTGACTTTCCGTCGTATAGTACTTGTTTCACAATTTCTTTTGAAAATTTCTTAAAGCTCGAAATTTTTCGGGAGAGAAAATCATTGAAGTATGGAATATCGCCAGTCAATAGAATAGAATTAACTAAGAAGCATGTCGTTAACGTAGGACAAAAGACAATAAACATAAATTTAATATGAAATGATTACTAACTACTCATTAATTTACAAGCTACGGGTGGATTCGTTCAAAATACAAATTTACAAGGTGATTTTTCCTCTTTTTTCTTACTTTTCTCATTGAAAGCTTTGTTTCATCGCTTATTTAATCTCGCTCCATACATCATAGAATTAATTCTAGTAAATTCACTTGAATATCATTATAGTATTTAATAATTTCCTTTTAAAGCAGCCACAACGTATACTTTTTTGTTTTATACATAAATTCAATTTAATCATCAATAGCTATTAAATTAAAATAATACCTCTACATTGTAAGATCATTTTGTTTTTGGTTTTAGATTCTCTCTTTTTCCTTTTTTTCCTCCTGTATTTTTCAGTACCACTATTTTATTAAGTGAATGGTTACGGCAAAGAACGAACATGGGAGGGAAGTGGAAAAGGTAGAAAAGTAATGGCTTAATGAGACAACAAGAAGGAAAGATGGCGGTGACATTAGAGTCGTGAATTTTGTACCGACTTATCAAATATGTGATAACATATTTTCACTTAAAATATAACAATTACTTCTATTCTTTTCTTCGATTTGTTAGGTACAATTTGTTGTTTTATTGTTTTTTTTTCATTTTTACTCATAGTTAAGAGGTTGCGCGGATGATCTGTATGATAAATCTTAGGCTCTATTAAAACATGAACCGCAAACGAATATTAATCAGTACTTATGAAGGTTGAAAACTTCTTTTCTGTGGTTAATCCTTTTGCTTTAAGAACTTAATAGATTTCTTTGATTAGACCAAGCATTAAATGAGAGAAGGAAACGAAATAAAAAGGAAGGTATTTTCTGTTCAGGAGAATGGCTTGCGAGCGAATTAACCTACACCTCTGCCAAATTTAAATGCAGATATGAATTATACTACATTATTAATTTCTCCCTTCCAAAAGAAAAACGGGTTCCTTACGAGACAGGTCCTTATAAGCTATTGACTTTACTCGCAGCATTTTGCACCCTTAGGAGCCGATTTCTCATTTGTTTACGCCTCGCTACGCTTTGTAATTCGGACAAGTGTGATGTACATCTATACAGTCGTTACTTCACAAGGGCTCAAACCGCAACCCAGCCAGCATCCTAGCAAAGATATAACAAATCCTGACATATACGCGGCAAGTCCTGGTTCTGTACGTGTGGACGCTCCAATTTCTGCGTTGCAACTTCTAGAAAGCGGAACGCAATAGGAGGGACATCATATGACAGAACCGTCGCATAGTTTCCGACAAAGCGAAACCCAAGATTTTGTATGAGAACAACTGTCGCTTGAGGGATGGATTCCTTGCGTAGCTGATGATCAGGGAACCGAATACTGTCCCGATGCCACCATCAGAACCAGCGACTCCTACTGTGGCGGCACCAGCACTGATGAATTTGGCTGCTGGGTTGGAAATAAATTGGCATACAATGCCCCAAAATATTCGAATATGTACCTACCTGGGTTTCCGAACAATGCACCACCAGTGGTGAATACAACCTGGCCGAAGGTGTTAAATATTGCGCCTTTCCCAAATGCCGTCCCCTTAGGCCGTACGTAATTTGGACACGGAGTGCAGACTGCCGAATTTAGCACTCAACTAAATTTGCGTCGCGTGTTCCACGTAGCCAAACGCCTTTCACACAGGAGTACGTTCACAAAGAAAACGAAAAGACAAAGAAAATAACAACTGAAAACACGCACAACCCGTCGTCACCGGTTGAGGAAAGTTTATCGACTTTTATCACTTTTCCTCGTGCTGTCTTTTTGACGTCCCTCCACTACTTACGACTTTTAATACACCGGTTCGGCGTACCCGATCACCGCTCCCACACTGCTAATATTATGTGGCGGATTTAAATTGTACTAGAAGAACTCAATTTGAACGAAGTTAAGAAAAATGAATAGGATTTTTTAAAATAGTAATAAAAATTAACTTTCATGAAAAATAAAATTAAAGGAAAACGTTTAAATTTAATAATAAGGAAAATTGATAGAAAATTACATTTAATATAAAGGGGAATTGATAAAAAATTACATTTAACAATAAAAATGAGAAAGAAAACTATTTCCCAAATGACGATTATGAACGAAATTAATAAATTACTTTTCTAAATCTGCCACATAAAATTACAAGTAGAGGAAAGGGAGGTTTTCGAGCAGTTGGCTTGAGGAACTGCTCGATTAATATACCTATTATCCTATCGTTTCTTACGAATTCAAACTCCTTGAATGTCCTGAAGTGCCATGAATTCAGGTGGGTTTCAGTGAGAAGCATGAGGTCAGGCTTTTGCTTAACAATGAATTCAATGAAATAGTCACGCCGATGTATAGTAACAATGGAGTTGACGTTGATGGATATGAAGCGAAGCCTATCCATGGGAATATGACTGGATAACATGTTATTACGAGGCATTTGAAAGACCTAAACGCTGAAAAGCAAAGTTAATTTTTGAATCTTGTTAGTCAATTCTCTCCGATAAAGAGTTAATTTGCCGGTAAATTTTGAGAAGCAGCTCATTATTGCCACTTACATTATTTACTGCATTTTCTGCTGGTCCTCTTGTGGCGAGTGCACATGATACTCCGGGCTTACCGAAGTTGGAAGGTATGATATTACGGTGTACTTGTGTTTTCTTTGGAGCAAATTTAACTTTTGCATGTTGATATCGGGAGCATCCTCGATATGATGCTGGATGACCAAAAATACCGCAGTTAACGCAGTATAATTTTTCTTTAGGCTCCGTCTGAGCCAATTTGAACTCACCGGGAGCATGAACGTCTTTGCATTTGACGCACCGACAGTGCATGGCACAATTGGCAGCCGAATATCCAAATCTTTGACACCGGTAGCACTGATTGAACTCTCTTTTCTGGAGGCGTTCCCACCTCACCACTCTGAAATTCAAGTACCTTATTTGTTGAAGGGCACTTGGACTGCTCTTATTAGTAATTTGAACCAGGTAACGTGGTAAATTCTTCCTTTCTATGGTCGAACTTTTTGTCGCAAAGGCTTTGACTGAAACAAAATCAATATCTGGTGCAGCTTCTTTGAGCACCTGAAGAAGATCGACCGTATCCTCTCCGCGGTCCAAACCCTTCAACAAGAAGGTCTGATTCTTTTCACTTTTGGGGGTATAGGTGAAGTGTGGAATCTCCCCAGAATTCAGTGCATCTTTGGCTGACTTGAAATCAACCAGTGATTTCGTCCTTATAGTTAATTTTTCGGCATTAACTCTTTTGATCTCGTAATTGGCTAGTTTGTTTTCGGCTGCCAATAGCCGAACCATATCTTTCCCGCTTTGCCCGAACACGTTGATTGGCGGATGTTTTTCTATCTTGTTGGAAGCTTTTTCAGAGGAACCAGCAGAACTGCGGGCTGGTTTTTTCTCCTTATTTTAGTTTTTTAAATACTGAATAAAATTTAAGTAATTATTTTGATTAGAATTACCTGCGATGTTTTTTCAATTTCCATTTCTTCGGTTAATCCCTCCAGCGCTGCAAAATAATTTTGGCTCTCGTTCGTGCCACCAGCACTTAGAACTTCTTCTGGAATTGCTTGCTTTGCACTTTTCTTCGGCTTTGTTACCTGTTGCCATTGATTTTGCGGCTGCGTCTTTTGAGGCTTCATCCCTTTCTTTAATAGATCTTTGAGGGACTGTATTTCTAGCCTTCGCTCATCATTTTCTTTTTGCAATTTGGCCATTTGTTGATTGTCCGCTATTATTTGCCGCTTGCACCCTCTATCTACGGAGTTTTCTTCGTTATGTTTTCTCTTGGTGATTATCGCCAGTTTCGCCTTCGTCGTTTCCCCAGGTTGCGCCAACGGTGGGAAACCGTCGGGCTTCTCCATACCAGCGGCCCTGAAGTTTTCTTTAGTTCTTTGTTTTTCTTTACCAATCGAAGTAAAAAATATTCGATGGAAATTTCACTGAGTCGATTACTTCGACAATATAAGTTTTTTCCGATAAAAATCAACTTCGGACTGACTTTTTTTTTTTTTAATTTATTTAATTTTTGAAAACTTTTGACCCGAGTGATTTAAAAGACTTTCACCGCCTCTTGTCCTTGTGTTTTCGTATGCTTTGGGAATCGATAGCGCGTTGAATGAAATTGACAAATGAAAACGCAAAAACTTAATCGGTTTCAAGAAAACAGGATTTACTTAAGTTGAACTCTATCTTAATCGGAAATCTGATTTTTTTAGGGTGACTGTAGTCAATGCGTCACTAAAAAAATTACGAATATATTTAATAAAATTTGCATGTTCATTTGAAAAAATTAAGTTTATTGAAAAATAAATAGGTACTCACCTATATCCTCGCGCTCGTTGACGATGTGGTGGTTCCCGAAAATCGATTCGGTACCGGAAATTCTTCTGAAGTTCATTCTTTTAGACTTCTACTTGAATTATTGTTCCTTTTGATTTTACTATTTAATTTTTTTTTTATTATTTCCCTTTTGCGTTATATCTAAATTATGTTTAGTTTAAATCTTTAAATTTGAGCGTTCACACTTAATTTTGGATGTATATGACCTTTAAATTTCCTCTGCGCAGAGCGGACAAACTTTACTGGGCAATTTGTCGTCGAAAGCGAGCGACACTTCACAAAAATTTGTTAAGAAGTCAACAGCATAAGCGGTGGAATTTAATGCAGGATTGTTATCGACAAATCGACACTAAAGTTGCACTCTTGGCACATTTGACATACAGTCACTCAAATTGAAAATGATCCACTCGGTGCAAAACAATTGCATCGATATTTAATGATAGAAAATAAATTAAAAATGAACTGTTGCTACTTAAACATGGTTACTTCAGATGTGCAAAATCAGTTTTAAATGTGTAGTAAATAACAAAATAATTTGATTGGAAAATATAATAATTTAAACAAAAACTGTATATTTCATAGTCAAAATGAAAATGATCCATCAAAATACAAAACACAAAAAAATAGAAATCAAGAATTTTTTTAACAAATTAATATTTAGTATGAAGGCCCTTGGTGAGCCTAACAGTTGATAACCTCTTTGGGATTGAAGCAACAAGTTTTTCTGTGAATTCTGGGCAGATAATCAACCAGTCCTCCAAAATGACCTCCTTTAATCGATTTCGACTAGATATTTGATGCTCCCTAATACGCTCTTCTAAATAGTTCCACAAGTCTTCGATAACGTTTACATCTGGTGATTGTTCTGGAGTGTCCATAACTTTGGGACAATGATAGAGCATCTATTCTCGAATGAGTAACGACTTATGTTTGGGGTCGTTATCTTGATAGAACTGGAATTTGTCTTTAAGACCCAATTTTTCGGTGCTGGCAGGTAAATTGTCCTTCAGAGGTTGAAGGTACATAAATTTATCCATGTTACCGTCAATAACGTGAACATTACCGACTCCATTAGCTGCCATACAACCCCAAACCATTATCGAACCTCCACCATGTTTTACACTTGGACGAAGACGCTTCAAATTCAACTCTTCATTCCTCTTTCGCCATACTTGAACCTTCCTATCCGATCTAGAAACATTGAATTTGCTTTTATTAGCGAATATAACGGTATTCTAGAAGTCTGGGCCATGCAAATAGTACCGAGTCGCAAATTCTAGCCGACGTTTCTGATTGATCGCACTTATTAACGGTTTTTCGTGGGGAGCGACTTTTAAATCCATGTTTTCTTAGGACAATTCTTATTGTTTTGTTGCAGACTTTGATACCCAAGGCCTTTTGGAACATGTACGCGAATTTTCGACGCACTGAGCTTCGGCTTTTCTCGGGTAAAGTCTACTATCCACCGTTCATCACTATCGGAAAACGCTTTTTTGAATCTTATTACCGATGCGATTGTCTTTGAATCGTTCAATTATATGTTGTACAGTTGATGCATTCTTGTTGTAATCTTTGCTATTTTGCGTTTACTTTTCCCGAGCTTTAAATGATAGATTACCAGCTCCCGTCTTCGTATGTCGTATGGTGACCCATTTCGAAAAATATCTTGCTCAAAACGATAAATGTGCAACAGGTGACTGCACTCAGCGAAAGACTAAAGTCAACTAAGGAAATGTCAAATACATGTCAACAGCAACTTATAAAATCTTAGTAGTGAACTATATGAAATAAGTAGAATGGATCATTTTCATTTTGACCCCCTATTCAGCCTTCTAGCAAATATCGACCCGTAATTTCAAAGGCAATGTAACCATTTCGCGTATAACTTGTGTATTTGTTGCTTATACATTAGGAATTACTTCTGTCTAGAAACAAAGTTATTTCCAATAATCACTGGGTGGATCATTTTCACTTTGAGTGACTGTATTTCGCTTATGTTAAATTCCGAATTCATAGTCGCTGGTTTTTAATTTAATACAAGTTCTTCAGAGGAAGACTTTTAATATTTGTATGTTAAAATGTTCAAAAAATGAGCACTAGCGGTTCATATTTTATTGTTTCATTTGTATAAAAGCCGCTACTATCTTTATCTGTTTACATTGCTTCTCCAATGAAACATCCCAAACTATATTCAATCGCGGGTTACGGGTTGATGCTTTTTTAAGGGCGACGACATACACGCACACACGGGACGTCTACCAGACTTTTTGATCCCATATATTCCGACGGCTTTGCGGCCACTCAATAGCCACTCACCTATGCAGATCAGATAAAACCCAGTACCACTTATGCACAAAAGCTAATCAATTTTTCTTTTGCACTTTTACCACATTCACTTGCTTTATTTATCTACAATTTCCGGACTAGAACATTCATATTGCGGAAAATCTCGATATTTATTACACTCTCAAAGTTTTAAAATTCTCGCCTCGAATCGCAATGAATTCACTTTTGCACTCGAGAGTGATGATTTACACATTCCAACAGCAAATCAAATCATTATTCAGATAAAGGAATACAACACAATGTGTAATTGCTATTTACGAGTAAACAGAAATACTCTTGATTTTTTTATATGCGCTGGTAGGACGTTCGTAGTCTATGGTACGGGAAAAAACATGGAAATTAAGTTAGGAACGTCGAACGACGTATGTAATACTGCCACCTACTATACCGCACAGTCACGCTATTTATCGAAAAATATACGCACTTATAAGATTTCACGAGATTTGTTTATGGTGGTTTTTAAGACGTGCAAAGTGACAATTGTATGCGGATACGACGACTACAGCCACGAGAACTTTTTCTATTCGATCCCTCTCTTGGGCGTCGCGAGGAGGTGAATAACCGACTCCCCGATCCGTCCAAATCTTTCTTTCATTTCCCGTGTCGCAACGGTGAATCCAATACAGCTGTTCGCTCAGCCGAGCTGGTATGTATTCGGCAATGCAATACGCGGATGGGATGCACTAAATCAGTGTTCCCATGTCCGAAATTTTGATTTGCAGATTTTTTTTTTTTTAAATTAACAGAAGAAAAGAAAAATGAAAAAGATTTTAAATAATAATAAAAGCTTAAATATCATAAAGGATATAATTGAAAGGAAACGTTAAAATTTAATATAAAATTTAAAATGATATAAAATTCACATTTAATAACAATAATAAAATAATAATTTATATCTGTGAATAGAAGTAATGATTTTTTTTTCCAAATCTGCAATTAAAATTTCAGATAAGTTTTAGGGAGGTTTTCGAGCAGTTTGCTTGTGAGACAGCTCGATTACTACAAAAGATGGGTCTCGAGCATACTTGACGTCCATACATACCGAGGAGCCAATTGTACGAGTAATTCAGATCATTTTTTGATCAAATAAATATATCGTTGTTGTATGTCAAAGGCATATTCGACGAAGATCAGCCCTCTACAAAAATTTGACATCAAACGGCTCCAAACGGCGTCTGTGACGAAAAGCCAGCTCCCATCCTATCGGATACATCGCTGAAAACAACGATGAGCTATGGGTGGAAGCGAAAGCGGCTATCAAGACCATGGCAGAACAGACGATCGTACATCAAGTTCGGTGCAAACGAAATGATTGGTTCGATGACGAATGCCAGGATGCGTTAGACAAAAAGAAACAGCCGTACAAACAATATTTAGGTAGGAAATCCAGGACGAAGAGAGAAATCTGTGAAAATGTCAGAAGAGTAGTGAATAAGATAATTTGAATTAAGAAAAGAAAATACTATGACGACAAATTGAGAAGTATCGATGTAAGTCTAGCAAGCAACAAGAGAAGACAAACATACAAAGTAGTGAAAAGCTTGAAACTAGGTTATCAGCCCAAAACCACGCTCTGTCGTGATGAAATCGGCAACATCATCGCTGATGAAAATAAGATTAAGGAAAGATGGGCATCATATTTCAAGAACTTCCTAAATCCCCGCACTGCTTCAGAGCATCGGAGACTATAGATATTCCCGGAGGGCTTCCAGTGGCCCTACTAGCTCTGGGTGAAGTTTGTTCCACCATCAGAGCCCAAAATAATAATAAAGCGCCAAGCATCAATGAGATTCCGGTGGAGCTCATCAAATATGGTGGCATCGGTTTCAGAAAGCCATCGATAAAGTCATCCAGCACATTTGGCAACAAGAACATATGCCAAACAAATGAAGCCAATCAATGACAATCCATATCCACAAAGAAGATGAAAGCTACAGTGCAAAAACTATAGAGGCATATCACTACTTTGTACGGCGTACAAAATATTTTCAAAGATATTAGAAAATAAAATTAGATCGTACGCCAACAGTATTATTGGGGAGTATCAAGGTGGCTTTAGTGCAGGTAGATCAACAAAAGACCAATTGTTAACTGCCAAGCAGTCACTTGAGAAATGCTGGGAGTTCAACATAGACGTACACCAGATTTTCGTTGACTTTAAAAGAGGTGCCGATACAAAAGGTGCGTTATTATACAAGTCGAGCCAAGAAGTAGCCTATGCAGACGACATCAACATTTTGCCACGGTTGTTCACAACCGCCAAAGAACTTTTCCTGAAACTCGACAGCGAAATTGTAGGGCTACAAATCAATGACAATAAACCAAAGCTCACGACGCAGTCGAGGTTATTCAAATACACAAAATATCACACTTGGCGAATACAATATCGAAAATGTGGGCGAATCAGTGTATTTACGCAACAAAATAACGAGAACGGCTAATGGAAGAGGCGAAATACGCCGAAGAATACAGCTCGCAAATAAAATATTTTGTTCTGTTTTGACGATCTTGAAGACCAGTAGCATACACAGGAAAACAAAGCTCCACGTATACAAATCTGTGATAAGACATGGATATGCTATAGGTGTGAAACACACCTTAACTCAAGCATCCGCAAACATATTGAACGCTTTTGGGCGACGGGTGCCTTTGAGACGGATAATTGGAGCGAAAATAGACGGAGACTAATGGTGAACTCGATGCAACCATGAGCTGTATGAAATTTTTGACCAACCGGAGGTCTCAACGATTGTAAGAATGCATCATATGGGCGAACAAAGGATACTTAAAAAGTTATTCGTAGGGAGAAGTGAAGGGCGGAGACCAGTGGGTAAACCAAGGAAACGCTGATCTGAAGCGCTAAATGGGCCGAGGCAGTTGCAGGCGCTTGTTGCAGGAAGCAAAGGGCCGAAAGGAGCTGTAGTGCTACGAAGAAGAAGAATACGTTGCGATAGTCGTTACTATTTCTCCGAGGCTGTTGCTCTGGTTCCATGACTTGTGGTCGGGTTTTGAACCGCGAATGGTATTTAATTTCCTACATACCCGTCGGTTAGGGCCCCCTCTACCAGCCACCTGAGCACGCGTCCGATCGGAGGCTGAAACCCCCTCCGCATTTTGTATTCAATTTTATTGAAACATATTAATATCTGGTATTGGACTTCTTAAACACCCAATTTCATTGAATTCAAGGGTACCAAAACGATTTTATTGGCGTTGTGAAATTTGCATGAGTTAATTTGTACTTCTTTTTCAGATCAAAGGTTTTCATTTGCGACACATTTTCCCTCTTAATGCAGTACTGGGAACACTGTTTTGGAAACTTTTCAAGACCTTCATTTAATACTCCACATCGCCACCCTTCGTTTTAAAGTGTCGCCTCTGTATCTTTACAGCAACTTTGAAACCATTACTTTTATTCCACCTTTGAAATTTGGTGTCTGTAGGTGCAAGTTACGGAGAAGGCGTCGCGATTTCAACTGATAAATAATTCAATGCTACGATTTTTTACTTAATATTCATGACTTTATTTAGTTGACAACCAACACTATGATTACCATTTCTTACAAAATTAGCAGGCAAAGTTATACAATGATGCACTAGCACAACTAAATTTATCTTTTGTTTCCGAAACCATCCGTTGAACACTCCGCAGCCTGCCACTAATCTAGATAATTATATTTTCCACAAAATTTGTTTTTAAATACACGACAAAATAATTCTAGTGGCGACGAAACAGAACCTTATGCAGGGCGTCAATGTCAATTTCTAATGGAGTTTTGTTGGATGATCTATTCGAGAGGGAGCTGCAAAATAACGCCTAGAATAATAAAATAAGAAAACAGTAGTCGAAATAGAAAATTACTTTGAGGATTTGATTGCTGGTGCTGTTGGCTTGTTAGAAGCTCGTGGATTGACCAACAAGCATTTCATTGGCTGTCCATCCAATTGTCTGTTGTGATACGTTTCAACGGCTTTTTCTGCATCCTTGATTGTTTTATAAATTACTTCGGCAACACCGGGCCGCACCAAACGAGCGTCATACAGTTCACCAATGTCCTCGAAAAGTTCCTTGATGTCGCTCTGAGTTACGCTGCCATGAAGATTACTCACAACAATGCGGCACCCTTGCGTACTACCGGAAGAAGAGTGTGATGACGGCTTAAGTGGATTGGCGAAAATACCCATGGATGCGTTGGGATCCGGAGCATGTTCAAGTCGGTGTCGCATTTCATACGAGAGATGGGAAGTCTCGTCTGGGATGAACCGCCGATTGTATGATGGCGGTGGGCTAACTTGACGGCTTGCCCTGTGTAAATAATATTAAAAGTATACATTTGCTTATTGTGGGCAGCTTTGAAAACAAACCTTAGGATTCCTTTCGGTGGCGGCAATATATCAGGCGAAATATTTCGGATTTGTCGACGTATGTTTAGTGGTTCCGATAGATCAATAGGGCGATGCACTGGGACCTCATAGCAATCGAATGGATCGCTGTTGGAGCGACTCAAAGGCAATCTCTCGGATCTGGAGTGGGGCACATTATTGTGGACAGTCATGCGCAGTGCAGTATAGTCAGCTTGATACTCTGCAGCTAGCAAAATAATAAATTAGTTAAATTACTTACACAATGCTCGGAAACAACTCACCTTCCTCCATTTCCATGTTGTCATAATCGACATAACCTCGCGGAACTCCGATTAAATCCTGCGGCCTCAACTTCCGATTGCCTAATTTCGATCTGCTTTTCAAAGGAGATAGTTTTGAAGGACGCAATCCAGCAGAAGAAAGGGCTGCAGCTCCAAGCGGCCACCGTTTGGGGCTGACATCTTTGCGTTTCCGTAACAAACGAAGTCGGGCATCACCACTCGACTTGGTGATCTGGGCAAGCTTCTCGCGAGCATCACGTATTTTCATGCGATTTTTCTGTATGATTTTATTGCGAGCATCAACCACTTGCGAACGCTTCACTACACTGCCGGATCTAATTGTCTTTTTAGTCACAAATCTGCAAGTCAAAACGACAATTAGTATTGAGATTTTTAGGGCAAGTCACCATAAAAAATGTCAAATCAAATCTCACCCTTTTGAATTACTTCCTACACCAATTTTTTTCTTCTTGATGATATCATCGAGACTCATATCCATGCTGAATAATTGAATATTTACTCAAATATTACTTAAAATTAAAACTAACAAAGCGAGCAGAGAAAAATTTACCTGCTCGCCACTGTGGTATTTACAATTATTTGACAACCTAAGATGCAAGCAAAGACTAACTGAAGTTGGCCGTAAACGTTGGCGATTTAAGTACACGGAGAGTTTAACGTATTCAATTAGCAGGTTGTACCAAAATGAGATTTTAATTACTACATGGACTCATCAAAGGATAATCCTTCTGGGAATATTGCTATTTACTATCTTGATAGAGGTAATAAATAGGTAATTTTTGATATATTAAAGTTTTTGAAAACCGGAAAATTTTAAAAACCGAATGATTATTATTTGATTTTTAAAATGTGCATAAGTTGGGATCAGGTTCGAGATATGTAAATGCTAAACGTTATAAATTTACAGATAGAAATTAGCATTGTTTATCTGCTAAAAGTATGTCCTTCGCGATTGAACATTTTCTACTCGATCATTTAAAAAAATCTACAGAGTAGGCCCGTATAAGAGTAAAGGAAGAAGAAAATACCTTTGACCTAAATCCACTCATTTGTTCATAATACTAGCATTATTCGTCAATTTACATTGTACGCGGAAAAGCGTAAAAGTTCTTTTAAATTACAATTTGATAGGGTTTGATTTCTTACTTTGTTAAGCCAGAGGTTTAATCCTTTTGATTTATAGTACCTTGGATTGTGCAATTCTAAATAATGAAGTGCAATATCTTTGGGAAAAATATCATTAATGGTTTTCCTGTTCGATGCTTGACTTGATGTCAAAAATAAGGAACTTTTTTTTCCGTTTTTTCATAGACGGTGAAACTATAAGCAAAGTTTTGAATTCGTATCATAAGAGTCATGGAGCATGCATATATGTTTTTTCTGTATGGTAGCAATGTAAGAAAAATTCTGCCAGCAAGCTATTTGCTTTTATTCACAAAATAATTTTACAGCATTTTGAATAGAGTTTATAGATTCTAGTCAATTATTTTATCCGTTTTATGTCCACAGGTCAATTTTTTTTATCTGGAATAGCCGTCGGGCCTTGCTTATTGGTAAGTAAACGCGTTTTTACTCGTCAAAGTCAAAGTCAAAAGCGCTTTATTTAATACTGATCGTTATAAATTTTAAAAGAATATAAAGCAAATTCCAAACGATATCAATACAAAACTTAATGGCCCAAATGGCTCTCTAAATTTATACGTTATCATTAACACATTTCATCAAAAAAAAACTATAGCAAATTCAATTAAATAGGATTATTACATATTTTTAGAATTCAATTGGAAAAAGGAGAAAAAACCAACCAACACTATCCTAAAATTATCTATCATCTTAACACTACAGTGAACTTTGATCCTACACCTAATATGTTTTAACTTAATTCTAATAAATGCAGTCAAAAACTTTACCTTATACTTAAAAAAATCTATAACTATGTTTCTAACCTAAGCGTTTTACCTTATCTCTAACCTAATATAATAAACATAATATAAACCTAACCTATCCCTAATTTTTAACAAAAATAAACAATAACACTAAATGTAGCAATAATGAGCTGAAACTCAAAAACTAAATAACGAAAAACACCAAAACTGAAAATAAACACGAATAATTTAGACATTGTCATTCAGCCACCAATACCTTAGATTGTTAGCTAAGTTTAAACAAATTCTAATAGTTGAGCTAAGTTTTATCTTACACTGAGTCTGCTGGATCATGCTCCTTATTGCATTATTTAGTTTTTCGTTTAAAAATGTAGAATGAACATAACCACGATTTAAATCATGGCTGAACGCCAATAATAATCCAAGAGGTGTTTTCCTAAAACCATGGATAACCGAGAACCAAAATGAATACAGATAGAATCTATATGGGTCGGAGTTCCCAGTTGTCCTTAGTACAAATTCATGTTTGAACCTCTGCATTGCTGATGCAAGACTTGAATTCAGATTTAATAGTCCTCAACAGAAGCTGCAGGTGCTTCCTTATGATAATGATAATTTCTCAATCGTAATGGAAATCAATCATCAAAAGGATGATCCAGTTCAATATGAAAATCATCGGTTGAATTTCAACATAATGGAATGGGGGAAAGTTTCAAAAGAAGTTTAATCGGGACTACCAGAAGCAATATCCTCCTTCTGATGGAAACGCAAGGGATGGTAGTAGTCTTTGCGTATAGACGTCTTTTAAATCGCTCCTGTCAAAAGTTTTCAAAAATTAAATTAATTTTTTAAAAACGTTAGTGCGAAGTTAATTTTTATAGGAAAAAATCTTATATTGTCGAAGTAATCGACTCAGGAAATTTCTATCGAATATTTCTACTTCGATTGGAAGCGAAAAACAAATTACCAAAGAAAATTTCGCCACTGGTATGGAGGAGTCCGACGGCTTCCCACCGTTGGGGCAACCTGGGGAAACGACGAATACGAAACTGGCGACAATCACCAAAAGAAAACATAACGAAGAAAACTCCGTAGATGGAGGGTGCAAGCTGCAAATAATAGCGGAGAATCAACAAATTGCCAAATTGCAGAAAGAAAATGATGAACTAAGGCAAGAGATACAGTCTCTCAAGGATCTTTTCAAGAAAGGAATGAAGCCTCAAAAGAGGCAGCCGCAAAATCAATGGCAACAGGTAACAAAGCCGAAGAAAAGTACAAAGCAAGTAAATCCAGAAGAAGTTCTAAGTGCTGGTGGCACCAACGAGAGCCAAAATTATTTTGCAGCGCTGGAGGGATTAACCGAAGATATGGAAATCGAAGAAAACATCGGAGGTAATTTTAATCAAGATAATGACGTTAATTTTATTCAATATATAAAGAACAAAAATAAGGAGAAAAAACCAGCCCGCAGTTCTGCTGGTTCCTCTGAAAAAGCTTCCAACAAGATAGAAAAACATCCGCCAATCAACGTGTTCGGACAAAGCGGGAAAGATATGGTTCGGCTATTGGCAGCCGAAAACAAACTAGCCAATTACGAGATCAAAAGAGTTAATGCCGAAAAATTAACTATAAGGACGAAATCACTGGTTGATTTCAAGTCAGCCAAAGATGCACTGAATTCTGGGGAGATTCCACACTTCACCTATACACCCAAAAGTTAGAAGAATCAGACCTTCTTGTTGAAGGGTTTGGACCGCGGAGAGGATACGGTCGATCTTCTTCAGGTGCTCAAAGAAGCTGCACCAGATATTGATTTTGTTTCAGTCAAAGCCTTTGCGACAAGAAGGTCGACCATAGAAAGGAAGAATTTACCACTTTACCTGGTACAAATTGCAAATAAGAGCAGCCCAAGTGCCCTTCAACAAATAAGGTACTTGAATTTCAGAGTGGTGAGGTGGGAACGCCTCCAGAAAAGAGAAGTCAACCAGTGTTACCGGTGTCAAAGATTTGGACATTCGGCTGTCAATTGTGCCATGCACTATCGTTGCGTTAAATGCAAAGACGTTCATGCTCCCGGTGAGTGCAAATTGGCTCAGACGGAGCCCAAAGAAAAATTATACTGCGTTAACTGCGGTGTTTTTGGTCACCCAGCATCTTATCGAGGATGCTCCCGATATCAAGATGCAAAACTTAAATTTGCTCCAAAGCAAACACAAGTACACCGTAATATCATACCTTCCAACTTCGTCAAGCCCGGAGTATCATGTGCACTCACCGCTAGAGGACCAGCAGAAAATGCAGTAAATAATGTAAGTGGCAATAATGAGCTGCTTCTCAAAATTTACCAGCAACTTAATTCTTTATCGGAGAGAATCGACAAACAAGATTCAAAAATTAACTTTGCTTTTCAGCGTTTAGATCTTTCAAATGCCTAATAATAACTTGTCATCCAGCCATATTCTCATGGATAAGCTTCGCCTCATATCGATCAACGTCAACTCTATCGTTGCTATACATCGACGTGATTATCTCCTTGAATTCATTGTCAAGCAAAAGCCTGACATCATACTTCTCACTGAAACCCATTCGTGAGAAACGATAGGGTAATAGGTGATGGGGGAGGTGGCACCGGGATATTGGTTGGAAGGCCCTATTGTTTCCAAAATATTGAAAAAATCGAATTCAAAAGCTTTGAATTTCTTGAAATGTCCGTCATCAAAATCTCACTGCCAAGTGGGGATAACCTCTTCGTTATCGCTGCCTATGCAACTGGTGGAACTGTTCTCAAGCTCAAGGAGGAACTCAATTCCTTGTTCGAAATACTCGAATTGAACAGGCTGCATAATTATTATATTTTTGCCGGTGACCTGAATGCCAAGCATTCATCATGGCTGAACGCCACCAATAATCCAAGAGGTGTATTCCTGAAATCATGGATAACAGAGAACCAAATTGAATACAGGTGCAACCTATATGGGTCGGAGCTCCCAACATACCCTAGGACAAATTCATATTTGGACCTCTGCATTGCTGACGCAAGACTTGAATTCAGCTTTAATAGTCCTCAACGGAAACTGCAGGTGCTTCCTTACGATAGCGACCATAACGCAATCTAATGGAAATCAATCATCAAAGGGATGATTTCTTCCTCATTCCAGTTCAACATGAAAACCATCGGTTGAATTTCAAAAAAACAGACTGGGGAAAGTTTCAAAAGAAGTTTAATCGGGAGTACCAGAAGCAATGTCCCTCTTCTGATGATGGCAACGCTTGCTCAATGGTTCCTAATAACAGAAATCTAACTGACGATGAAATAGATCTCTATTTGTCGAAGTTAGAGAAGCTGACGTTGGAAACGATTGAGAAAGTTGTTCCCAAGATTAGACATCGAAACAATATGGAAGGATATTAAACACCAACCATCGCAAGGTTGAAAAGATTGAAAAGCCTTCTTCTGACCCGCGTCAACAATATTTATCGACGATTTTTGGACTACAACCATCCCTCGTTGGCTTTGTTGAAATTACGCCTGAAGAACGTCCGGAACTTAATCCGTTCATACTTCAGGAGTGAGATCAGCAATCAATGGGCGGAAAAACTGAGGGGTATTAGCCCACAGGACCCAGATGGCGTTTTCGCGAAAGTGAATAGCTTATTCCGCAGGAAGTCTCGAGTGAAGGTATCGAATCTTGAAGTCACTAGTGATGAGATAAATCTTCTCGATAGAGCTGATATCGAAATTGATAGTACGACTCCGGATAGAAATGGAAACAGGATTATATGTGATGGATTGCAGAAACTTGCCCTGATTGGAACACATTTTAAATTGGTTCATCTGCCAAACCCAGAGAGAAGGAATGAAATATTTTCGGAGGTCGTTGAAGCAAAAGTTTCCGACTTCAAATCAAGCCTGAACGGCCAATCAATTCTTCATTTCGATGAAACATTAACATCTGACCTCATACCGATCTTGAATCTTATTGATTATTTTGTCAGCTATGAAGACTTGTGTTTCATATTTCGCAGAATAAACAACAAAAAATCATGTGGTACTGACGGTATTTCAAATATAGTTCTCCGACATTTGCCTGAGGTTGCTATTAGGAATTATTGCATATTGTTCAACAACATGTTGAACAATTCATATTTCCTAAATGAGTGGAAAAAGGCCAAGGTATTTCCGACCTTGAAGAAAGGAAAAGAATCTTCATGCCCTAAAAGCTATCGCCCAATCAGCTTGCTGCCTAACATCAGCAAGTTGTTTGAAGTGATACTCAACAGAGTATTAAACGCCCACATTGAGAAATATGGGTTGATGCCGAATTGCCAATTTGGCTTTCATGCCAGGCACTCGACCATACATGCAATAACGAAAGTAACCACAGACATCTGTTGGAAACTAAACAACAAAGAATGTGTTGAAGCATGTCTCATTGATATGGAGAAAGCCTTCGATACGGTGTGGTTAGATGGACTAGTTTTTAAACTCTTTCAGGACAGGTTCCCCAGACACCTTGTCGCCATGATGTGTATCATTTGTTGTAACTGATGAAAATCTGACAACAATGCGCGAATTCAAGGTCTTGAATGGTCTACAGCAGGGAACAGTTACTGCGCCCCTGCTTTTCTCAATATTCATTCGCAAGCTATTGAACAGCTTTGATTTTAATGTCTCGCCAACGCGATCATTGGTAGCGTTTGCTGATGATCTGATCATCTATACGGCAGACCGAAAAGCTACAATAGTTCAGAGCAACCTTCAAAAAATGTTTAATGATGTGCAGCTCTACACCGACAATTGGCGAACGAAAATCAATGCGCAGAAGTGTGAAACAATTTTGTTTCGGACAACGCTGCAGGGGGCCAGTCAAGACCTGAAACGTAATTGGAAGGATTTCCACATTATGGCTGTTGAGGGTAGTTCAGAACGGGTTCCACATAAATCCTGTGTTCGATACCTCGGTGTTCATCTCGATCAGTATTTGTACTATACTGAACATGTCAAAATCATGCTCAGTAAAGCACTAAAAGTAGTCATGGCCCTTTGGCGACTCTTGTATTCCAGATACATTGATCAAAAAGTCAAAGTTATTTGTTACAACACCCTGGTTAGGTCAGTTTTGACATACGGATGCCAGATCTGGTACAACCAGAGTGCTAGTACAATGGAAAGATTAAGAGTTTTTGAAAGGAAATGTCTTCGTGCATGTACTGGTTTGTACAGAAAGCCTGAGACGGATTGGAAGCACTATATATCGAATAGAAAAATTTATCAAACCGCTCAAGTGACAAGAGTCGATATCTTCATATTGAAACTTTTTCGGAATCATATCGCGAGATCTGTAACTGTGAGTAAAAACCCTTGGATTTCACAGCCGTTTCACCCTACAGACGGGTATATTGTGACTTGCCTCACTATTGGCTTCGTTCCTCCAGAAGCATTCGTGTATTTGGACATGAATCGATATGTTTTTGATTCTGACGGCGTCCCAATCATATATCACATATACCGACGGGCCACCGATAAGAAGATAAAATATCCTCCGAATCTGAGTTCACGAGACCAACAATTCCAATGGAGATACTCATTTGCTAGATTCATTGAGGCTGGTCGAGCTGAGATGGAACAATCTAGGTATTGGTGGCTGGAGCTGAGATGGAACAATCTAGGTATTAGTGGCTGAATGACAATGTGTAAATTATTCGTGTTTATTTTCTGTTTTTGTGCTTTTTCTCGTTACTTAGTTTTTTAGATTCATCTCATTATTGCTACATCTAGTATTGTCGTTTATTTGTATTATAAATTAGGTATAGGTTTCAATATAAGGTTTTTTTTTTTGATTGAACTATTTAGAATTAGGGTGTAACATAGTAGGTATAGGATATAAGTTCATTGTTGTGTTAGTAGTATAAGTAATTTTTGAATAATGCTGGTTGGTTTTTTCTCCTTTTTCCAATTGAATCAAAAAATATCTAATAATCTTAATTAATTTAAATTTGCAAGTGTATTTTTTTCATAAAATGTGTTTAACTGATAACGTATAAATTTAGAGAGCCATTCGGGCCATTTAACGAACGATGAAATAGATCTTTGTCGAAGTGAGAGAAACTGACGTTGGAAACGATTGAGAAAGTAGTTCCCAAGATTAGAAATTGAAACAATATGGAAGGATATGAAACACCAACCATCGCAAGGTTAAAAAGATTGAAAAGCTTCAACAATATGAATGGGCGATTTTCGGACTATAACCGTCCCTCGTTGGCTTTGTTGAAATTATACCCGAAGAATGTCCAAAACTTAATCCATTTATACTTCACGAGCAAGGTCAGCAATCAATGGTCGCAAAAACAGAGGGGTACTAGCACACAGGATCCGAAAGTGACCTGCTTATTCCGTAAAAACTCTTGGATGCAGGCGCCTTCTTGATGCGTTGGGTCCCCCTGCGTAGGCCATAAGTCAGCACAGAGCCGATACTTCCGAAGTAGCCTTCTCAGCCCTTGCCGTGATTTGCTCAGTGTAACTCATCTTCGAGTAGATCATTAGTCCCAGGAACTTCACCGCTGACTTCAATTCAATTAGTATGTCTCCAATACTGATCATCTTTACTCTAGGGACTGTCAAGATGACCACTTCGATTTTCTCCAGTACTAGACTGAACCCGCGAGCAGTTATCCAGTCTCTCACTTGGCGCATTAGCACACCTAGCCAAAGTTACACTTGTTCAACGGTGCATTCAATGACTAGAGCCATAACATCATTCGCTTAGCCGATTAAGCTTGACTCATCTGGCATCTCCAGTTTCAGCAGCTCATTGTAAGATACGTTTCATAAGTCTGGACCAAGGATAGGTCCCTGGTTAACACCCGATGTAACTTCCATCCTTTGTTGGCCCTGTGTCGTGTCGTAAAGCAGGCTTTGGTTCTTCAGGTAGCCACTCAGAAGCCGCATCAGATATTCTGGAACTTAAAAAGGTGTAATGGTTTTCTTTTTACATCGCTCGAACGAAATCGAAACTGACCTCTCATCGGTTCTAGACGTAAAGTCTTAGGACGTGATAACGGACTAAACCCTACAGGTCAACAAGTCCGGACACAACTTAGTCTACTCCGGGGTGGCTGCTGGCAAGCTAGCTAGTTCCGAGAGGAGTTCGGTCGCGGGTCTTGCGCGAGCAGACTAAGTCCACCGGCTCACATGCCCGTTTTAATAACGTTTTAATAATTAATGTGCCACATTACAACACGTTATTTTATCAGGCAGAAAAAAAAACTCTAAGGTAAATACAGTTCCCTTTTTTTTTGATTGTAATGATTCACTAATTTCAAATAAATCGATCAATATAATGTCATTGTAGATAAATCTGAAGTAAATTTTTCGATAAAGTCCAAAGCACAAATGTGTCTTATTTTGCCCTATATATTTGAACTATTTTAAAAGATTGTTTTGTGTGGATTACTGTAATTACTTTTATTTAGATATTGTTTCATTACCCTTTCTGAAGGTATACATATTTATGGTTATTTTTAGTTCGTTCTCCAAATTGTGAAGTTGATTAATGTAAATTTTTTTGTTACTCTAAGTGATTACTTTTAAAATTCAATAGAAGACAATAATTTGCTAGACATGAGGATGTTTTTACGATAGATTATTTTGTATTCCTTGACTGGGATGGTTAAGATTAAAATGCGTAAAGATCTTATTTAGTAGATGTTAGACATGCACACTATATGGATTGAGTCTTGTTCAAGGTAACGTTGATAATGGAGGTTGTATTTAATAAGCGCGGGTGCGGCTAAATTGACTTCAGAGTTGACATGAATAACTATTCAACTATTAAGATACATTTCGTGAAAGATTGTTATTAGACCAACCTAGTATCCTTATTTTGGGATAGGTTATAAACAACTTATAGTTTAATATCGCTTAGTATGAATTACAGTATAATAAGAGAGACCGATTTCACAAATATTGATCAAGATATATCCAGAAAAAGAGTATTTTACCCAAAATAGCCAATTTATCGATTGTGTCAAGAACTAGCATGCTAAGGTTCGTTAAGCAAACAACTTGAAATGGCCTTGATTCTACTCAGTGATAATTCTCTCTCTCTTTTGTATTAGCCAACTTCCAAAGTTTAAATATAGAAGCAGTATGGAAGGACATGGCGCGTGCCCTAATATTACGTATGCTCACAGAAGAGCTCACATTTTATATTTGTTTGCAAACTTTCATCAATTTCAAGATGTGCCAGTCTACGTTTTATATTCCTATGTTCATCTACATCTCTTATAACATCAGGTAGTTTTGACAAAGGTAACTCAAGAATTGGACGCAGTTCACTTATGCTTGACAAATAGCTCAATTTCTTTTTGAATTTTTCACTAATGAAAGGACGAAAGCATCTCCAAACGATTTTAGTAAAAAGCGTGGGATGCGCTACGTATAAATTTTGAAGGTTTTTTCTAAAACTTCTGTCCAATTCCTTGTATGAATTCCGAAGGAATAGAATGGGCGGCCGATTGCTTTCTTTGAGACCTGGATGGAAATAAACTTTGTTGTAATCACTTTGGACATATGGTTCCATAAGTTGTTTGCTCAATCCCACAAATAATTTTAGATTGCCTGGTAGATAGCAGGCATATATTGCAAATGTGTGAATTCCTTGTCGATCAGTTCCTAAGGAATTCTATAAACGTAGTCGTCATTGATGTGAATTCGCCAGACTGCTCTCGCAAGCGTATGGGGGGGATTTTCTACGTCTAATTATGATTGCTAGTGAACCTGGCCAACTATAGATAATGCTGATCGAATAGTAATGATAATAATAAATGAATGAAAAGCGAGGTAATTATATGGCAATAGATAAATTTGACAGCTGTTGTTGAGAGAAAGGATTACTGCATGTATACGCAAGTCAATCCTCCTAATCCGAATCGATGTTATTCCACGGTGGTGGTTTTAAAATACGTGGCACTGGATTTATTTTAAGACCAGCATTAGCAAGTAATATCAGTAAATTCAAATTTGTCGTTCGACGTGCTAACAAAAAATTATCCACAATATTTTCACTGCGTCCTTTATTCATTTCCGTGCCTTCTTTAACTAAAAACTCCGCAATTTTATATTTATCCAACATTATAGCCAACATTGTAGGCGTTTCACACCAATAATTATAGTCATTTATTGATCCACCATGAGCGATTAAAAGGCGCGTGACTTTTGTAAACAGTTCGACAATTTCCGCATTATGTACGGCAACATGAAGTTCCTGAACAACATTATCATCACGACCAAACAGTTGAGCACCGTTTTTCAGTAAAAAAATTCGACCATACTCTCATCACAATGTTTGATGGCATGAAATAGAAGCGTACAACCCGCGAAATCGCGAACGTTCATATTTTCACCGGCATCTATTAACAATTTGGCCATATGCTGTTGATTGTGACGAACGCAATGATGAAGAAGTTAGTGTGTTGCATATTAACGTGAGCCACATTGGAGAAGATACATGGCCAGTGATATAGCAAAGTAGAGTGCTGTGTATCCCTTATGATCCTGTATATTGAGTTTTACTCCTTTACTGACGAGACAATAAACTATATCGGTATTCTGACTCTGGGACGCTATCATTTACCCTAACTTTTGGGAACAGCTTGCAAAACTAGATTTAATTTGTTGCAAGAAACTAATGGCGAGATGGTATGCAAATCATATCTTGCTCTCGCACTTGTTCCGTTAAATTAATGACGTGGGCACTGTCAATTTTTCGCCATAAAATTTACTTGTTAACTTCCAAACAGTTATCGCTGCATTCGTCCGACTACAAACTTTTGTTTGCACTGAGCAAGAAGTAGCGCCACACCGCAAAAGCGAAAATTGGTTCGTTCCTTCCTTGTACCATTCCCCCACAATCGCCTGTTCGGAAATACAGTTATTTAACAATATAATCAAATAGGGTTGCACTTACTGTAGACATGACCAAGCCGGGAAAAGATACTGACAACTGAAGCTGGCAAACTTTCGTCGGAAAGCGGTGGCGCATTCAAAATCAGCGCAGGAGCACTTCAAATAAACTAAATTAAAGATGGGAAACTCGAGAACAATTTCCCTACCTCTCTACTCCTGATTTGCAACACCATGAGTAACTCCTTTTATTAACCGCTCCACGTAACCCCCAATCGCGGCTTCGATATATAATGGTGGATTTCCAGTTGAGCGGCGATTATCAATATGACGTGCAAAACTTCTTATACTTTACTTTCACTTATTCTCTTAACCGTGTCAGGACAGGTTGGAAATATTAAAACACGACTAATTAAGCAAAAAATGAAATAAAGTGCTGACCCAGATGACGTTACTGCCACCGTACCGATCTCGTCGACTTTCTTAGCTTGAATGCCCGTTTGACACTCCCAGACAAAACTGACGTAGGATGGGAAGTCATAAGGTGGCGCATTGCGTATGTATTAGTCACCTACTAATGGTCATGTGGGTGGTACTGACGTCGCTGCCATCTGTCTTTTCATCCAAGGTCAACAATTGGCTTATAGTTGGCAGTGGCGTAGGGCCAATTCATTACAAAGGGTTTTCCAGCGTATCCAGAATATTCACCCATCTAGCGGAATTGAAGGTGCCCCTAATGTCGAGTGTCACCAACAGAACGATCCTTCACTTGGTGCGGCTATATGTCTTTGCCTTTTGGACCATGCACACCGCCTCTATAATCGCATCAGTGTTGGAACGTCCTGCTCTAAAGCCATACTACCGAGGAGATAGGTCCCCAGAAGTACGAATCACGTGAGTGAGTCTTCCCTTGATGAGTTTCTCTAGCACTTTTCCAGCAGTGTCTAGCATGCATAACGGGTGGTATGCAGACGTTAATCCGAGATTCCTCTTCCTCTTGCTGATCAGCGCGAGCCTTGCCACCTTATACACTAAACAGCAAGTTGGAACAATGGTGATAGATAAGTTAAAACACCTCAGCTGGAACACCATCTAGGCCTACAGACTTCCTCGCTTTCAGCGAAAAGACTACCTCTTCCAGTACCTGTTGTGTCAAGAGTGGGCACTCGATTGCTGTTTCCCCGTGGACAGCATCAACACGGACGGAATGGAAGAGGAAACTGCCCAAACTATCTCGTCCTCTCTTTTTCGCTTCATGTATGCAAGGCGTCTGTAGGGCATCAAGTTTCCACATAACTAGCTTAAAGCCAATGCCCCACAGATCCTTGTTCACATTGTCCACTAGATCTTGCCAGCAGTGAGCCTTGTTTTTGTTAATTGTTTGGCGAAGACATTTTGCGGCCAACTTATATGCTGCTACCCGGTTGCATGCCTCTTTGCGGTTCCATGCCCATTGCGCCTCACACCAAAGCTTCATTTTCTCACAGATCTGCTTTTCTCCCCACTCGATTGATTGCATTTGCGACAATGTCCTCCAAAGTAAAGGGTGGTCCAATCACAATGCACGATGTTAATTGTGAGTCACACCTTAACGTCAAGTTTTTCGCCCAACTTAATTTGACATTTCTTTATTTCAGTGTTCGACAAATTAAGCCACGGAGAAGTACACAGTTGAGCAGCACGCTAAGGTCGTTGAAGCCTTTAACGAAAATGGGCGTTCAAATCAAAATGCATTCCGTCCCCTACGTGATTTTTTTGGTCAGCATAATCGACCAAATGTGTCCACGATCGGGAGAATTGTGCGCAAATTTCAGCAAACTGGGTCTGTAGGAAATGTGAAATCATCTGTGTATGCTCGCCCAGTTAGTTCTGCGGAAAATATTGCTGTTGTTCTCGATAGTGTGGCAATAGAGCCGTCAACCTCGACTCGTCGTTGTGCCCAACAATTGAATATCTAACGAACATCACTGATGTGAATTTTGAATAAAGATTTGAGTTTAAACGCTAACAAGGTTAAATTGACTCAAGAGCTGAAGCTTACTGACCATTTCAAGCGTCGGCAATACACCGAATGGTTGGTTGAACAGACAGAAGGGAGTGGTGACTTTACAAAGAAAATCATCTTCAGCGACGAGCCACATTTTCACATCAGTGGATTCATTAACAAGCAGAATTGCCGCATTTTCGTAAATAGAATCCACGAGTGATTGTTGAAAAGCAATGCATCCACAAAAAGTGACTGTTTGGTGTGGTTTATAGACTGGCGGGTCATTGGGCGATACTTCTTCCAAAATGAGGCCGCCACGATCATGTGATTTGACACTGTTGGACTTCTTTCTCTGGGGATATTCAAAAGAAAAAGTGTACTTCAATAAGCCAAGAACAATTCAAGAGCTAAAGGATGAGATGTTTCAGTACATTAACGACATTGAACCTCAATTATGTCTCAGAGTCATTGAAAATATGGACTATTGGATAGAAGTATACCATCGTAGCCTTGGCAAGCATTTGGGCAATATTTTGTTTCACACATAGTTGTCATAGATTCTTCTATTATAATAAAAAATACATGATTCTCTGAAAACTTTTTGTTTTATTTACAATTAACATCGTGCTTTGTGGCTGGACCACCCTTTATTAAGCTTGGCTTAGAAAAATCATATCGATACGTTTGGCGTTAGATAAACACTAAAGAAGTTGATCCCTGAGCAATGCACCCACAAAAAACCACCCCCGCATCCACAGCTCACCGCCTGGAAATTACTGTTCCGAACCCAGATCGCGGCAGTACCAGTTTCATCAGGATATCATGATGTATCATTCATTCAGCAGCAAGAAGTCAGCTTTCATGTACTCGCAAACTACTCAAGCAGGTTTTGGGCGGTTGAACTGCAGTGTAGGTTTAGCTGCAGTATGCAGGTCATTGAAGTTCTGATTTTGACTTGGCTAGGGCTTCCTAGAAAACATGACATTTCCCTGTTCCCATGGCATGCCCAAGATCCGGTCTTGGATAAGCATCTTTGCAAAGAATAAAATGTGCCCTCTTTGTGCACTCTTTTCTTTTATGTCCCATTTCATCGCATTTGTAACATAAGGAGCTCTTATTGAGTCCTTAGCATACTAGTGCAATGTAACCACAGCCAAGGTATTTGAAACATTGAAGAGGCGCTACCCTTTGCCGTATCCTGCAGACAACCCACAATATTCTTACTTCATCTTTATTCAAAAATTGTTCGGCGTTCTTTTCGGTTAAGTCAATGTTGGCCATGCGTTCTCCCCTATGGTTTTCTGGGCTCAGCCTCACTTTGATCCTGCCCACGCCAGGGAGCTCCCTTTTTGATGGCCTCTTCTACCTCGGCCAGGTCTGTGACGCAGTCAATGATTCTTATTTCGATCATTGTCATCGGCTCAAGTGAGGCAAAAGTTACGTTTGCCGAGGACTTTCTTTACTGCGTCACGGAATGCTTCCCTATTGTCGACCACTGCTCCGAATTCGACATCGTTGATGCCTTTGGGCCTTACATTTCCCCTGATATCCCACAGCCTTTCTGCATAGGATTGGCCATTTTGGAGTTTTACGAGCAGTGTCGGTTGCCGGGGCCTCCGGGCGCTTTTTTGTCTCTTGTTTCACATCAGGTCTAGTTTCTGGTTGGGCGTTCATGCGAACTTTATTTTCTGGCACTTTGAAGCAGCTTCTTTGCGGCTTTCTTCACTCCTTTCGTCAGCCCTGTCTAGAACCTCTGATTTAGCTTTCCATGCACATCAAGTACCTCTCCCTTCTTCTTTTATCTCGATCACTTTTGATTGGGCTAGACGCCATTCTTTTATTGATGTTTGATGGAGGAGCTATCTGCACATGCCCTTTAGGCACAGCCCACAGCGCTTCTTTAGCTTTCTGCTCTTCTTCACCCTTCTAGTCCTTTTTTACCTTTAATCAGCTCCTCTGGTAATGCTCTATGTGGTCTAGGAGCTCCTCTAGTTCAAAGAGCCCATGTTTTACTCCTTTGCTGATTTTTGGCACTTGGATGCTGATTTTATTCTTTTTAGAACATACCCTACTTTTCAGATTAGCGTTTCTTCTTCATGTCACTGAGCGGTTGGTTGTCGCTTCCATTTCCAAGTACAGTACTTCCCTCGCATTTTCGACGGTGGCGGTGACATCACACAGTGTTGCTTTATTTATCTGGTCACTACTTTCTTTTCCTGTGGTGATAACTTTGTGGATGTCAGGATGGTTCGTTATTATTTCGGGATTTAAGATCCTTGCTTCGGTAGAGATCACAGCAGCATCCATCAAAATCCTAGCTGTTTTTAATATATATTTTCCCCCAACGCTCGAACATCTGGCGTGTTCTGCAGAGTTTTTCGCTCTTCTTTTTTAGGACGCTCTCGCGTTTGCATAGTTTTTTTGCTGCATGCAAACTCCGAAGGGATCTCAGTCCGGACAAGACTGTCTGTTAATCTCCGTTTTCTGCCCGTCTTCACTGTCATTGTATTCATCGTTGTTCTTATCATCGTTAGTACCGCTCCCGATGTGATTTAAATATAGTGAGTGCAGCCGCTATTTGTGTCATCGTTGTTATTTCAACTTATTTTTTTGGATTTTTTAAAATCTGGTTTTAGGGTTTTTATTTGAAATTGCTCCAATTTTATTAGGGGGAGTTGAACTTCGATGGCTGATGAACAAGAGCTCTAATTTCGGGGCGTACGTGGAAAATTGTGTTTTTCGCTCGAAATCACGAAAATGGTAATTTCAATTTGATCGAATATATATTCGCTCGTTTCCATCACGAATAAAATCTTGTTTGTTCTCTTGCAACGTGGTGCAACAGTGGTGATGGGGAAAAGCGGAAAGTAGTTTCGTCGTGACTGGTCAAATGGCAAAACCACTAGAAGATGAAGATAATCGCGCCTTAACGGGAAGGCCAATGGACAGTTGTAATTTGCAACGCTATGGAAAATTCATTTGGTTGAAGCGAATGAATAATTTGTGCACAGTTGAAATTGATAAGAATGAGCGCTTACGCCCGAAGTAGTAATAACCCAATAAGAAGTTAGAACTGCGGAAAACTTAGAAGATAGGAAAAGTAATTTTTCACCGTTGACCTTTGCGGGTATTTGGCGGTGTAGTGTAGTGGGGAAGACAGTCGCTTGTGACGTTCCCATTCTCGGTAGTTAGTTCGGCTAGTGTCAAGTTGGGAGTTCGGGGCACTTAACAGAAAATGTCATCGTCACAAAACCGTCGGAAGTCTTTAAATCACACGGGGAGTTTTTATACGGTTTTTCTAACAACTTTGTTCATCTTATTTCGTCATTTTGTTTCAATTTTGGTTTTGTGCACCTCCAAATTAATGATCAGCATCCATTTGATCCTATGGCACCTCGTTTCCATCGCGAATGTCACGTAAATGAGTGCCGGAAAAATAATGTCATTCTGGGGCACCTGCACTATTTGAGAAAGGCTGAAGTCGAAAAAGAAGAAGTTGGACAAGTGCATTGCCAAGAAATAGACAAGCAGTGAAAAATAATCTGTACATAGAGCTGAAACGAAATTTCGATCCTGGAAATATTACCCTGATGCCTGCCAACTTCCCGTTGGTGCTCCCGTTGTTTACCTGAAGGGTTTCTGTTTCTTGTGTTCGGTCACATGTCATGATTCATAGTGACTTTTGCACAAATAAAATTAGAAAATGTGTCAAAGAAGGTGTCTCAGTCGTTCATTCGTTTGATTTGAAAAAGTATCTACCGAGCAACTGACAACCAAACCATACTTTCCATTCAAAAAGCAAATAGCACCATTTTAAGCGCAGATAATTTGAACTCAGGTATATCAATTCAAGAATAACCAAAGTTAAGTGTTGCCACGACAATTCACCATTTCATTCAGGCTATGAAAAGTAGTATTATTTCGGCCGGGATCGATACACTATTTGGAGGAAGCTTTTGTTCCATATTTTTTACCACCCGATGGATCTACTTTCTACGTGAATTGTCATATATTTTAGGTCACCTATGAACAGGGGTTGTTGTTGGTTTTTAAGTCTGCAAATGACCCCAAAGGATGTCGCTTTGTAGAGGAACATCATTTTTTGGATTTTACTGTACCCCGGAGGGGATCGAGATTTTTTATGACTTTTAACGGAACCATCAGAGCGCCCGTACTCCAAAGAGCTCATTTGTCTTCACCGATTAGAAGGAAACAGTCAAACCAACGCATCGGCTATATGCCATAAACCCTGATAATACTTTTTCTTAATCTATCAATAACGAAAATACCTAAAGATAAAGTTCCATTTAATTATAATTGAATTTTTTTTTTTACAAAAACGATAAATTTCCGGAAAAGAGAGATCTTTGGATTAATTAAATGTATATCACAATTTTGTATATAAAGTTAAAGTTAAATTTATATATTCAGCGTGCATGCCATTATGTTAATAGTTACAGAAGCATTGACCACTTGTCGACATCGTTATAAATCGCATACACCATCTACGAGTGCTCGTCAAGGACGTTGGGTGAGTGCCCTTTTTATTTTCTCTTAATTACTATTATAATCGATCCAATTTTTTTGAAAATTTGCATGGATTAAATTATTTACTGCCTGCCGCTTATGTATTTATTTGAAACATATTCATCGAGTTTTTGTATATTAAATCAATTATTGGGCGGCTTAGATTCTTTACTGCTGGAAGCTTATTTATTTTTGTAGCGTATTTATCAAATTTATTGCATGTTAAATCTTTTATTGATAGTCTGTGTGGTCTAGTGGTTAGAGCATGAACGCATAAGCCGAAGGTCCCAGGTTCAAATCTCGTTGGGAGCAACGTGATTTAGTTCAGGGGATTTTTCGGACAGACTACGAGTGTTCACTCAGTGGTGATATGTACTGATTTAATCAGATCATGTCATAGCTGAGCAGGCACACGGGAGCATGGTACTGACCAGACCAACTTTCGAAAAAAATCAATACGGTCATGAAAATGAGATACTCTAACTATCTCTAAGCGAAGCCCCGAGAGGGGCTGTAGTGCTACAAAGAAGAAGAAATCATTTATTGGGATGGAATACATTATTTAATGGAAAAAATTGATTTTTGTTTAAAACATATATATTGAGTTCCTTGTAAATCCATCCAAAAGGAATTAACTTATGAAAATTATAAATAAAAAGAAGAATGCTTAATTGAACAATAAGATTCGGTCTTTTAATTTGAGATCCTGACCGGGTATGGCACCCTCCACGTTGGCTGGTGGCTCCACTTATGAGCTAGACATCGGATGAGCTCACCCCTTATTATGACGTTACAGGTGTATAATAATTTGATTTACACACGCCTCGAAAGTCAAGATTTCCCGAAGGAAATCTAGACCGAGCTCTCATCGGTTCTAGACGTGAAGTCTTGGAACGTGACAAAGGACTGTACCCATCAGGTCAACAAGTCTGGACACTCTTAGTCTACTCCGAGGTGGGTGCTGGCTAGCTAGCTAGTTTGGAGAGGAGTTTCGGTCATGGGTCTTACGTGAGCAGACTAAGTCCGAAATACAAAAATTCAGCCACCGGTTCACATGCCCGATTTAAACGCGTCGAACAACTTCCATCGACTCTACTCTAAAGTACACCTCTTCATCCCGAAGAACGGGAACAAAAGCAACCGCTAAAAAATACGCGCTCCCGTATATCACCAACGCGGTGCCTGAAATATACTACTCGAAGGAAAACCGAAAAAAACTACTCTAATAAAAACACGCAGACACGAACTATGGCGCCGCATACCGACCACAACGCGAAACCGACCATTCACGGATTACGGGAACCCTACCCTCTCGGCGACATACTTACCTCTCACGCGTATGTCCTGCTGGAAAAGAAAACCGAAAGAAAAGACTGGGTTAACCTATTAATACATTTTATTTGAGATTCACCATTAAATTAATAAGTATGATCAAGAATTCCTAGTGCTGGCATTTACAGTATATTTCTATGAAATATTTTCTGTTTCAAATAGTTTAGCATCATACCACTTGAAACGTTGATTTTGATATTCAAATTTCATTTGATAACAGCAAATTTTCGATACGAGTGAAAATTACAATTTGTGTCATTTGTAAGTTAATTTATGTTAAAATCTCTTGTTGAAGTCTAAGCTTACGAAACTATGCTCTATGACCTGGTCTTTGGAGTGGATGAACAATGAAGATTCCATTTAAATAGATCGAATTTGTTTGTAGAATTTTTATTTCTTGAACAAGTATTAACCCTAGTTAAGCATTTCAAATACTTTTCATCAATAATGCATATTAATCATTGTGTTTTCAGCAAGATACGCAAAACAATTTGCTTCTAATACTAATCAAATGGGACGATATGTTTAGCTAATTTGACCTAAGTCTATTAAACTACTGGATCTTTTTTAAGGCCAAGACATTTTCAATGTTTTGTGTTTTAATATCAGAAAAAAAAAATACTAGTTCCGTCCCAGCTATTATCAATAGTGGCAGATCAGAAACTAGCTTTTATGGCAGTTTTTCTGTTCTTATTTGAGAGTAGATAAATACTACTGTCATATATTTACAAGTTGTCATGTGATTGAAAATTCTTCTAATTAAAATGGAATGAGAAAATGATCTTTAGTGTTAAAAAATTATTTAAGAGGATGATGTTAAAAATTCGCAATCATTGCCAAAATTTGTACGTTTTTGAGCATTGAAGTTAACTTGCACAAACTTATTTCACTTCGCTTCGTTCAATTCCGTAGATCCTTCTCTCTTCCCAATGATAAATTTACACTTAGCCAAAGTATAGTACAACCAAAGTTTTGTATTTTTATTCAAAAATTTTTTTAAGCCTCTTCAATAGTTTCCCACGATGTGTTAAAATAATTCCACATTTCTTTTGAGGTTTGTTCAAACTCCCCGGATTGAATAAGGCGGTTAGCTAAATAGTTCCCCAAAATAAGACCTCTCATTGTAATACTAGTCGCATCAAGTTTCACATTTGAGCAGCTTTTTTTGACGTATTGCAGTACTTTAGCAAGATCTGCGCCATTTGAGGCACTGTATAAACTAGGGCCTTTAAAGTAATTCCACTGAGTCCTCGATTATTTAAAACAACGGCTCTTATGCCCTCGTTACTGCTTCCACCTGGATGCCCCACTCTTATTTGGGGCCCATAAGCATCGTCGGTAAAGACGAGGTCCCGTCTGTTTCCGCCAGGCCTCGTATGTTGTTTGCTTTGGCAATTTCAGCCCTTTTTACGTTACCTTGGCCTCGACACCCGTCGAGCTGTATTGGGTCAGCAAATTTGTGAATGCCCCTGTGCTGGGGAAAAGAACCCGCCCCACGACACCGCAATGCTAGCCAGTCAGCACATTCACGCATCCTTAGACAAGGCTAATCTCGGCGAAAACCCCTATCCTCTTTCGCCGAAGCCGGACATCTTTACTCACTCAATTCACTACAGGTATGAAGGCGAAAAGCAAGTACGCCACCAAGGGTGTAGACTTTCTATAATCCGCGAATGGTCGATTTCGTGTTGCGGTCGGTACGCGGTTCCATAGTTGGGTTTTGCGTTTTTTTTGTTAGAGTAGATTGATTCAGTTTTGAATTCTGGTAGTTTATTTCAGACACCGCGTCGGTGAATATTCGGGAATGCATGGTATTTTGTTGAGGATGTTTCGTGTTGACTTTCTCAGACCAAAAGAAAAAGGAAATTGAAATAAAGTAAAGTCGATTCGCTGGAAGTTATTTGACGCGTTCTAAATCAGGCATTTGAATCGGTGGCTGATTCTTGAATTTCGGACTTAGTCTGCTTGCGGAAAACTTGCGATCGAAATTCCTCTCCGAACTAGCTAGCCTGCCAGCAGCTGCTTCGGAGTAGACTAAGGGTGTCTAGACTTGTTCACCTGATGGGTACAGTCCGTTAACAAGTTCCCAGATTTCACGTCTGTAACCGATGAGATTTAGATTTCCTTCGGGAAATCTCGAAACGAACGAGACGGTGTAAGGAAAATCATTACAAGAGGAGTAATTAAATAAATTTAAAAACGACATATTTTGTCTTTGTAGTATTCAATGCTAGCTTGTTTTCGATGAGCTATGAATGATATCTTTCTATATCTTCGTTGACGGTATTTTCCATGGCAACTTTATCGTGTTCCGAATAAAGTACTGTAGCATCACTATATAATGTGTGGCGAGCTTTCAGTCTACATATATTCCAATTACCCGATTTCATTGCTGCTAGATTTCCCAAGCCATTATTAACTGATTTTCTAGGAATCTTCCTTCCAAATGACTTTTAAAAAGTTATTTCGATTTGCCTTAAATACGATATAATTTAAGTTTTTGAAGTAATAGGTCATGATCAATTGTATCGAAAGCCTCTATTTAGGCCCAGAAAAATTGCAATAGCATAATCTCGTGTATCAAGACTTTTACTGATATAACGTGAGCCAGAAAGTAACACATCGAAAGCACGCTCATAATTTTAGTATCTTCCCACCCCAAATCATTTTACATCGAACGATGAATATGTTTTCATTCAACCATTGTTAACTGTGGGTACTCCAATTTTATACAGAGCACGTAATCAACATTTTTTAAATATTTGGTACAATTCAGTATAAACTTATCGATTCTCCACATAACGAATTTTCAGGATTAACTCACCATCATCGACATCTTTGGATAAAGTGTCAACTGTCAACATTATTTCACCACATAATATTTTTGTCATCAGTCAGTACATCGCAAAAAGCTGCTTGTCGTCGTTAGGTCAGGAAAAGTTGAGGGTTTTACGATACAAGGGACGAATTTTTCCATGATTTTTGACAATTTTCATGGGAAACTTGACCATCCGGAATGTGCGAAAGGATACTAGAAATCAGCGCGAACAAAGTTCTAGTGGACGAGATAAGGAGGAATTAACACGACCAACCAATTTTCGTCAGGTATGTTTGATGTGAAATTTCTGGTTCTCTTGTCATCATCCGCGGAACGTCTTGGTCGTCGATGAAAATGAGTTTTACCCTGTTCAATGTTTGGTACGCAGCAATCACGGCGTAATTCTAATGGCGTGAAAATGTGAAGAACAGGTTTCACAAGTGCGCTATTCACTCCCGCGGTTCAGGAAGTCGAATTTTCTACAAATTGATAGAAAGAGACATTTTGTTTGGATTGTTTTCACCCCCGAAAAAAGAATTTTCTTTGTGCCTCTGTTAGAAAAGTGCGTGAGGACAACGGGCGATGACACATGCTCGTCGACTTTGACGACAGTATCTCGAGGCGGATGAAGCATGTAATTATCGTTGATGGCCGATTTACTTGAATGATTTTGCAAGAGGTGTCTGCTCCCCACGGTCAAGAGCTTTCTGCTAGCTCTGCGTTGTGTGGCTGTTGAAAAGTGTACGCACTTATGAAAAGTGACTGACGATTGAGTGTGGAAATGTCAGATATGTAAACAATAGCAATATTGAATTTGGTTTGTCGATTAGGGCCGATGCGCTAGGCTACTTTGCGTGGTGTTTAGTGGCGCTAAATTGCTATGGCTTCATTAAGAGATCACGTCTACTCAGCGTGATGATAGGATGGTAGTAAGCTAGTGGTAGATGGCTGTTACTAGTTTATTGACATATTTCCCCGTTTTCGTGGCCCTGCATGTAGATTACAATACCAATCGACCGAATGACTTGTAAGTTCGATCTCGGTTATCGTCTGCAGATGCTGCAGTTAATGGAAAATGTTTGTCATGTTAATTTCGACTCTTATCAATTTAATTTTTGGCTTTCCGTTTTTTATCTATTCTGGCCACTTACCATTTGGCTTCGCACTCGTGGGCTAAAAAATTTGCCTTATTGCCTTCTGTGGTTTTATAAGCCCGTTATCCTAAGTATATGGTTGGTAAAAGTTAAATGGACTCAAAGGATTTGAATGGAAATTTTTTTCATTAGTATTATGTTATGGGCGTAAGAATGAGAAGATTCAACATTTACTGTTCTTTGGATAACCAAGGAGTAAATGGCTCATTGCTTCTTGAATTTCACCCTTTTAGATCTAGCATGAACATTTTATATTGTTAAAATTTTTCTAGTTTCATTCTCATCTTATTCGTGTGAAGCGTCCACTTTCATCTGCTATCAATGATAATGATTGTTTTTATTATCTCTATTCCCTGGTTTAATAAGGTTTTGATGTCACTCGTTCGGGATCGCTGTAAAACAATCAAAAGAATGAAATATGTACGTGGCCCTTTCCTTCGTTTCATCTGGTCTGTCAACCAGACAATGTTCAAAACATCGATATAAAAGGCACATAAATTATTTGAGTTGTCCTTTTAATCCTACTTGTCCAAATCGTGATCTGTTTTCAAGATAAAAAATTTCATAAAATTCGAGGCGACAAAAAAAAAAAAAATCCAGGTTTATGGGAATAGCGGCCTTTTCGTCGAAAATGCTCTTAGATACTTTGTAAAAATTTTCTGGGCTTCGAAATTATAAGTTCGCTTTTGTATAAGCATTAGTAGATTTAGTTTTTTTTATATGCCTTGTTTTGGTAAGAAAGCGTTACCTACAAACCCTTATGTTAACTCAATGCTGCAGTGGAACTTATACATATACAAATAAACATGCCGAACTGAAATGTAACTCAATAAATGAGAGACGATGCGTTTCTAATGAAGGTTGATTCAAGATTGAACATTTATTTATAATGCTAAAGAAATATCAGTGTGAACAGATGAATTTAAGAATGCATAAGGGTCAAATAAGTTTACGATTCCAAAAGTCAGAACGGAATGAATATTATTATGATTACTATTATTATTATTATTTGAGAATTCAGACTTTTAATGTAGTATGGGGAACAAATTGTCACGACGCTCCATACGTCTGGACCAAGGATAGACCCCTGGGCAACACCCGATGTAACTTCCATCCTTCGTTGGCCCTGTGTCGTGTCGTAGAGCAGGCTTCGGTCCTTCAGGTAGTCCCTCAAAAGTCGCATTAGATATTCTGGAACTTGAAAAGGGTTTTCCAGCGTATCCAGAATATCCACCCATCTAGAGGAGTTGAAGGCGTGCCTGACGTCGAGTGTCACCAACAGGACAATCCGTCGCTTGGTGCGACTATGTGCGTCAGTCTTTTGGACCGCGCTGACCACGTCTACAACCGCATCAATGGTGGAGGGTCCTGCTCTGAAGTTGTACTGCTGAAGAGATAGATCCCCAGCAGCACGAATCGCGTGAGTCACTTTCCCAGAAGTGTCTAGTACGCATAATGGGCGGTATGCACGAGCCTCGCCACCTTCTATCGTACCGGGAAAACCCCGTCCCGTAGACAAGCGTTGAATGTGCTGAGCAGCAAGTCAGGATAATTGTGATATACAAGCCTTCCTCGCTTTCAGTGAAAGGACTGCCTCTTCCAGTTCCGGCTGTGTGAAGGGTGGACACTTGATTGCTGTTTTACCTTGGGCAGCGTCAACACGGGCGGGATAGGCGGGGAAGAGTGCGCGCACTATCTTGTTCATCTTTTCTGCATAATGTATGCAAGGCGTCCGTAGGGCGCTAAGCTTCCGCGCAACTAGCTTGTAGCCAAGGGCCCACGGATCCTTGTTCACATTGTCCACTAGATCTGGCCCGCAGCGAGCCTTCCTGTTGTTAATTAATTTGCGAAGGCATTTCCTTGCCGACTTATATGCTGCCACCCGGTTTCATGCCTTGTCACGATTCCATGCCCGTTGAGCTTCACACCGAAGCTTGTGGCACTCCCTTGGCTTTTAAGCGATTACAGCCGACCACCAGTACACTGGGGGCTTGCCGTGCCGGGGTTTTTCACGGGGCATAGAAGCGTTGCAAGCAGTAGTGATGATGCTCATAGTTGAGTTTACCAAGTCTTGAGCCGCCAGTTCTTCTATCCCCTGCGAATCACGCTGCAGGAGAGCACCTGCTGTGAGCACCTCGACGAACTTCTCGACGTCCATCCTTCCGATGTTCCACCCAATTTTCGAAAGTCGAAAGCACGGGCGTCGGGAGACAACATCACGTGTCTTAAGCAGAATGCACCGATGATCACTGGCTGAGTAGTCCGCTAATACTCTCCAATTGTGTATCCAACGCACCAAGGACTCCGAGTCGAATGCCAACAGCAAAAAGTCGGCTTTCATGTCCCTCGCAAACTGCTCAAGTACGTTTTGGGCGATTGAACTGCGGTGTAGGTTTAGTTTAAGGAGGCGGGTCATCGAAGTTCTGATTATGCCTTGCCTAGGGATTCCTCGAAAATCCGACATATCCCTAATCCAAAAACGTGCCCAAGATCCGGTCTTAGAACAGCATCCTTGCAAAGAAAGAATACAGTGTGTCTCTTTTTTACACTTTTTTCTGAGCAGTTTCTGCTGCCGGGGGTCTTCGTCGGGCCGTCTTTCTCTCTTGTTTCGCATCAGGTGTTTTTTCTTGTTGGGCGCCCATGCGAACTTTATTTTCTGGCACTTTTTGAAAGAGTTTCTTTGCGGCTTTCTTCGCTCCTTTTGCCAGCACTGTCTGGAACTCCTGATTTAGCGTTCCACGTCCACAAGTACCACTTCCTTTCTTCTTTTATCCCGATCTCCTTCAATTGGGCTGACGTCATTCGTTTATTGATGTTTGATGGTGGAGCTATCTGTGCGCGCCCTTTAGGCTTAGCCCTCAGCGCTTCTTTAGCCTTCTGCTCTTCTTCGGCCTGCTGGTCCTCTTCCGCCTTTAACCAGCTCCTCCGGAAATGCCCTATGTGGTCTAGGAGCTCCTCTAGTTCAAGAAGCCCATTCTTTACTCTTGCTGATTTTTGGCGAGTCGCATGCAGATTTTATTCTTTTTAGAACATCTTCCGTTTTTCAGATCAGCCTTTCTTCTTCATGTCGCTGGGCGGGAATTGTACTTTGTGACCACCTTGGCTTTGAGAAGTTATCGGCTTCCGTTTCCGAGTACAGTACTTCCGCCACATTTTCGACGGTGAGAGTGATATCGCACTGTCATTCATCGTCGTTTTTGTCATCGTTATTACTGCTCCCGATGTGCTGTAAACATCGTGGTTGCGCCCGTAGTTGCGTCGTCATTGTTTTTATTATTTCTTTTTTTGAATTTTTTACGGTTTTTCTCCAGTTTTCTCGGATCCACCTTCGGAGCCGCTATCTCCGTTCGTGTGTCAAGTTGCCTTTTTGGTCCCATGTTTATCTTTGTAGAGCAAGGAGGCCATGCGAGGGTTGGCACAAGCCCTTATGAGTCCGTCTCAACCGAACCTACAGTACCAACCCAATGGTGTGAACTTCGAACGTACTCCGTGGCTTGCCAAGGTTTTACCGAGACGGAGACGGTATGATAGTTGAATAAGAGCCGTTCACGCATGAGTATCACCTCGGCGCTACCATGCAAAGCAACTAGGTCCAAACCTTCATATCCGCCAGCCCAAAGCATCAATTCCAGTTCGTTGCCCAAAGCATAGTGGAGATTCACCCAGGATCATTACCTGTCATCCCAGGAGGGAACCTCACGGCGACCCCATATCCTCGGGTCCGTGGGGGCGGCGCTCCCCAAAAAATGCTAACCTTCAAGAGTACTACTGTCGACTGGCATTCCCTCTGCAGGAATTTCCTCGAGTACGTGGGTGCGGCAGTCCTCAAAGAATGATAGTTGCCAAGAGTATTCCTGTCGGCCTGCATTCCCCCTTTCGGCGGCTTAGTCCAAAGTAATGTGTCAAACAGTTCCAGGCTAGGTTCTCAAGTTGATAGGAGATGTGTTTAGCGGGTAGTCCAGACGTCTTCCGCGTCTAGGAGCCCCACATCAAGAGCGTAATAGCCTTCACTTCCCAACTAAAAAAAAAATCACACGGTATTTGCTTTTGATCCTATGGTTCATGAATAATTTCGGGGATAGATTTATAGAAGCCGCTATATGATCAGGCATTTTATTATATTATAAATAAGACCAACTACATTATAAATAAGACCAATAGAAAATGTTACATAGAAGAAGTAAAAGGTGTGTTTTTAGAGACGGAGAAGTTAAAAATGGCAATACCGTATCCGATGATGTTTGGCAATTTTTCATGAATAGGCTCACGCCGCAGTAACTTTTGCAAATTGTTCAAAAGAAAGTTGGCCATTGATTCACAATTTCATTTGAAAATTTAGTTCAGTGAACAAGCACACACACACACACATTTTTGGTTAAATGGCTACGTCAACAAATTGTCGCATTTGGTGCGATGATAATCCAAAAGCAGTTGTCGAAACATCATTACACCCAGAAAAAGTCACCGTTGATGCGCTTAATGGTCCGGTGGGATAATTGGTCCATATATCTTCAAAAACAATGATGATCACAATATTATGGTCAACGGTGAGCGGTACAGAGATATGATTACTAACTTTTTGGTGCCTCAATAGGAAGACATTGATTTGTTGACATGTGGCTTCAGCGGGGCGGCGCCATATGCCACACAGCGTGCGATACAATTAATTTACTGAAAGACACATTTGACGAACGATTAATTTCACGAAACGGCCCTGTAAACTGGCCACCGCGTTCGCGCGAATTGACATCGTTAGGTTACTTTCTTTGGATATGTAAAGTAGCCTTGGTTTTTAGAAGCGAAGAACTGGTCCAATTCATGTTTAACAGCCTGATCGGAATCGGCTCATCTTGCTTGGTCCATGATCGTTTTCGGACTCCGTTATCGTAAAGAATTCATTTTTCATCAACCGTACCGATTCTTTTTAGAAATGGGTCGTTTTGGTTACGGTTCAGCAGACTCGCATATGTCAATGCGTTTGGTGAGGTGAATTTCCTTTAATTCGTGAGGAACCCACATCCAGTTTGTTTACATGACCAAACTGTTTGTAATTGCAAGTAAACGGTTGAATTCGATATTTCGAGCTCCTTTACTATCTCTCGAGTTGTCATATGTCGGTTAGTTTCGATTAATGCCTTTATTATTTCGTCATTATTAGTGGTTGGACGACTAGTATGTGGTGCATCTTGCACATTAAAATTTCCAGAACGAAAGCGGGCAAAAAAACGCTGACACTGGCGCAAATATGCCGATAATGTTCTCATTGATTGTCCATTTTCAAGTTTATTTTTAATCAACTTATTGTTTACTAATGACGCTAAGTTTTTGAGTCAAGATAGTCTAAAGTCTAATAATTAAAATAGTATATAATACCTAATATAAGCCACACAATCACTACATCATATGCAGTTCACGACATGAAGTATGCAGTTCACGACATTAATTATCGAACAACCCAATAACTTTTAAATAAAGCCAATTTTATAAATATTTAACAATTTCCTTTGTTTTATTTCAATTTAAAACTCTTCGCCTCTAAATAAACATCCATATCACCTTCTCGAGTGCCGACGCATTTGATCAAGATAATGGGATACTCTAACTATTTAAGGCCCGAAAGTGGCTGCTGTGCTAAGGCATAAAATAAATAAATAAATACGCTTTAGTGATAATAATAGTAGCATAATTTTCAAATGAATCTATTGCATAATAATATAGTCACAATAGTAAAATAATTTTAAAATCGGATGCAAATCGATCATCTCGTTTTCGTGTTTCTTCAAAATAGATCTTTTATTTAGGTCTTTGTAAAAAAAAAAATTTACAAAGACGTACTAGTTTCGTGACCTGTCTGTCCGTTTGTTCGTCCGTCCGTCTATCCGTGCGTCTGTCCTCGCGTCACAGCAAGTTTCCTCAGAAATTATAGATGCTAGAAAGCTCAAATTTTGTGAAAAGGTCAGAGGTGGTGGTCTCTCAAAATTTTGGGTCTTACCAAAAATTTCAAATTTTTTTAAGGGGGGTCCCCTTATAACAAAGTGGCCCTTAAAGATTTTTTTTAAATTAAAGGTAGTCGAATAGGGCATCAAATGAAAGGTCTTGATTATAACTTTTAGAATGTGAATTTAAAAAGTTATTTCGTGTACCCGGGGGGGTATGGCAATAAGTACCAAAATGTTGTTTCCCCCCCTCGCGATTGGACACCTTTGAGCCGAAAAACCTGAAAACGTATGTATGAGTACAAGGTTAACATATACCTCAGAAATCGAAATTCACTCAACTTTGTTAATAATAGTATGATTTGTAGATTTTACATTTTCACCCATAAAATCAAAACGGTACCTTTAAACTTCTTGAAATTTAGGAATTATATAGATTGATACAAGATCTTAATGCTCACAAAATTTTATGGAATCAAGTGAGTTATAGCCATTTATCAAATGATTTATAGCCATTTCGATTTCAACAATAATACGTGTTGCTGGGTGAGATATATTTAAAATTGACCTAGGCACTTTTATTTCTTCCAATTTTCATGAAAATTTAACGAATCGTGTTTATTTCGAATATTTTCAGTCAGCTGAGCATTCAGAAAAATTATTTAAGCTGGAACAAAATGGCGGTTGCAACGTGCTTATGAAGGAAACTCTGCATCTTTTGCATAAATTTGAACGATTTCTTTCTCAAGTATTGGATGAATAATTCAAGTGACCGATTCACGATATTAGAAAACTTGTTTCGAACCCTAGAGTGGCTACAAAGACCTTTTGGTAAGAGCACTGTCCTACTTACTCATCTTGTTTTTCTATTAAGCCTTCGAAGAATTTCTTTTACGAGTATCAAAGACCCTAACAGATGCGAATAAGTAACAGCTTCTTAAATGTTTGAGAATCAATTAAATTTTCAAAGGATCTTTAGGAGGGGTTTCTCCATATAAGAAGGAAATCCTTAAAATTACCTAAGGTAGTCACGTGAAAGGACCTGTTAAGAGCTTTTCAAAACAGATCTTAAGCCCTTTGCATCGAGGATTGCATAGGAAGGAGAAATTCAAGAAAGATTCGTGTCCCATCCTCTGTGGTCCGAAAAATTTTGGAAAAATCGAAATTCAAACAATTTGTTAATATTAGTATGATTTGTAAAATATGTAATTTAAAAACAAGTTGCTAGGCCCTTCCTTTTACGCTACGTATTTCTTAAATAATTCTGTCGATTAAGTGCCCTTCTTCTTCGTCCTAGCACTACCGCCGCTCTCAGGCTTTCGCTTCCTGCAAATAGCGCCTCCACATGTTTCGGTCCATTTTCGAAATCCGAGCAGCGATGAACTGTCTTCGTCGACCAAGTCAGACTAGCGCTTCCTCGGTTTCCTCCGACAGCTTTCTCATGCCCAGTTCTTCGTGTAGAATATGATACACCGTTCCTTCTGCGATGCCCACAGTCTCAGCTATCTCGCGAACCTTCAATCGACGGTCTACCAACACGAAATCGTGGATTTTTTTAACGTTCTCCTCCGTAGCAGCCGTTTTCGGGGCACCTGGGCGTGGCTCATCAAAAACCGACGTGCGGCCACGAACAAACTCGTTGAACCAATTCTTGACGGTTGCCATCGAAGGAGAAGAGTCACCGTACACAGCATCCAAGCGATCTTTGATTTCGCTGCGCGTTTTCCCTTCCAAAAACAAGAATCTTATCACTGAACGATATTGTTCTTTTTCCATTTTTGTACAACCGACCGACACGCTCGCTTCCAAAGGCTATCAAAACAAAACTAATGAAGGGAATTGACTGAAACTTTGACAGTAGACTACTAAAAGAATGTACTGCACAATGGTAAAACTCTTTTGTAATAGCAGCGCCATCGAGCGGTGAGGCTAAGTACTTGTTGAATGACCCTCGTATATACACAAATTCGCTCACATTTTCGAAACTGTATTGGTCAAGTGTGATATTTTGTGTAATTGAAGTATTTTTCCTCGACTGCGTCATGAGCTTTGTTTTATTTTCATTGATTTGTAGCCCTACTTCGAAGGATTTCTTTAACGACTATCAAAGACTAACAAACGTGAATAAGTAACAGCTTCTTAAATATTTGAGTATTAGTACAAATTTCAAAGGGGTTTCCCCATATAACCAGAAAGTCGTCAATATTACCTAATGTACAATAGTCACGTGAAAGGACCTGTTAAGGGCTTTTCAAAACAGATTGTATAGGAAGGAGAAATTCAAGAAAAATTGGTGTCCCATCCTCAGTGATCTGAAAAATTCCGGCAAAATCGAAATTCACTCAATTTGCTAACATTAGTATGATTTGTAAAATATATAATTTAAAAAACAAGTCGCTAGGCCCTTCCTTGAATCTACGTATTTCCTACATAATTCTGTCAATTAAGTGCTCTTCTTCTTCTTCGTAGCACTGCAGCCTCGCTCGGGCCTTCGCTTTCTGCAAATAGCGCCTCAATTGTCTCGGTCCATTGACCGCGTCCTCCATTTTCGAAATCCGAACAAGAATGGCCTATCTTCGTCGACCGAGTCAGGCCAGCGTTTCCTCGGTTTTCCCACTGTTCTTCGGCCTTCAGTTTTCCCAACGAATATCTTTTTGGGTATCTGTTGTTCGTCCATACGATTCATGTGACCATCCCATTGCAGCTTCAGCAGTTTTTCAATCGGTGAGACCTCCGGCTCGTCAAAAAATTCATACAGCTCATGGTTGTATCGAATTTGCCATTGGTCCTAGTCTAGCTTCGCTCCGATTATTCGCCTCAGAATACGTCGCTCAAAGGCGTTCAATATATTTGCGGATGCTTTGGTTAGGGTCCATGTTTCACACCTATAGCATAACACAGTTCTTATCACAGATTTGCATACTTGTAGCTTTGTTTCCCTGTGTATGCAGCTGATCTTGAAGATTGTCAAAACTGAAAAAAAATATTTCATTTGCGAGAAGAAAGTTCATGCAGAGTTGGTGGGAACAATGGAAGCTCTCCGCAGATATCTATGGGGTTCGATGTTCTGGAGCTGTGTGGAGGGTTAAGGAGGTTCTTGAAATGTGATGCCCATCTTTCCTTAATCTTGGTTTCATCAGCGGTGATATTGCCGATGTCATCACGACAGAGCGTGGTTTTGGGCTGATAATCACGTTTCAGGCTTTTCACTACTTTGTATGCTTGTCTTGTGTTGGTACTCGCTAAACTTACATCTAGACTTCTCAATTGGTCGTCATAGTACTATCTTTTCTTAATCCTAATTATCTTATTCGCTACTCTTCTGAGATTTTCATAGTTTTCTCTCTTCGTCCTGGGTTTCCTACCTAAGTATTCTTACGCCTGATTCTTTGTGTCTAACGCATTGTGGCACTCATCATCGAACCAATCATTTCTCTTGCGTCGGGCTTGATGACCGATCGTCTGTTCTGCCACGGTCTTGATAACGGTTTTCACTTCCACCCAGGGCCGTTGCTTGTCTTTAGCGATGCGTCTGATAAGATGGGGAGCCAGCTAGTTGTCGAGGGTCTCCATGAAATGTTTGGCCACAGACGCCGTTTGGAGCCTTTCGACGTCAAATTTTTGTAGCGGGCTGGTCTTCGCCGAGTATGCCTTTGACATACGACATCGATAGATTAATTTGATCAAGTAATGATCTGAGTTATAATTGGCTCCTGGGTATGTGCGGACGTCAAGTATGCTCGAGGCCCAACGTTGTTGGATCAGAACATAGTCGATCTGGTTTTGTGTGTTGCCATCCGGCGATATCCAGGTCATTTTATGAATGCATCGATGTGAGAAGCCAGTCGAACGTTTGATTAGGTTTCTGCTACATTCAAAGTCAATCAGGCGCTGGTCATTGTCATTCGTTTCATCTTGGAGGCTATATCCTCCAGTCGTTCCCTGATGAGATAGCTCATTGCCAACTTTAGCGTTAAAATCACCCAGAATTATTTTTGTGCCGTTTGTAGGCAATAAGTCCTCTAGCCTTTCCAGTTATTGTAAAAGGTTTCCTTTATTTCTTCGTCCTTTTCTTCGTTCGGGGCGTGAACATTTATCTGCCAGATTTTGAAGAATTTCGCTGCCTTAAAATCAATAACGTGCGATTTGAACTCCCTATCCACAATAGAAGCCACTCTGAATTCTCTTTTTCCAGTAGTTTTCCCACTTTTGAATATTGTGTGCGATCTCATGTCTTGAATATCATTTCTAGTCCAGTTCGTTTCCTGGATTGCCAGTATTTTTAATTTGTATTGACTGGCCTGTCGTAAAAGGTCCTTAACAGTGCCAGGGTAATTGAGTGATCTGACATTCCAGGATCCAATGCCATAGTCCTTTTTTCGTTTGCGAGGTCGTTGCCGTGAGTCCGATCCATTCCGAGGCCTATCTGCAGGTTTCGAAACATTTAAAGGTTTTCCAGGGACGGGGAGTGAGCCCGTCGCCCAACCTCCATTTCGGCGGCATGGTTATTACGTCGATTCCGTTATCAGGCGCGGAAGAATCGCCTTCACCCTCTTACGCCCTCACAAAGAAGATGTAAGTAGGATTTAGTAGCAGAGCTGTAGTTGTATTTACAGTTATTAGCGTATTTCGGCATTTAATGTAACATTATTGGGGAACCAGGAAACCCAACGTGCGACCCCGAGAACATTTACAACCATTTAATTGGAGGGTTTGGGATGAGGAATCATGGAAGCTGTGGTTGGGGAAGCAAGGGGTTCCCTCCTTTCTCAAACGGGCTTGGAACCGTCTGCGGCGGAGTTTAATTAAGTGCTAGATGTATGTATGTTCGTTTCGGTGTAGGAGCGAGATGGTCGTTTAGGCCGTTCTGGTCCATTGCACTTGAATATCTCACCTATTGTATTCGAGTCGTTAGTTTGAAGTAATGAAGTAGGTCCGTAAGTGTATTTCAGCTAATTGACATCAAATATCAGTAACTTGCCATATGTAGAGGCCGGAAATTCACATATACAGTAGAGTCCCGCTAATCCGGATTAATTAAAACCGACCCAATCCGGATTATGCGGAAATCCGGATCACCAAAGGCATACTCAAATTATGAAAGAAAAACATTACAAAATGCTTATATATATGTATATATATATACATATATATATATATATATATATATATATATATATATATATATATATATATATATATATATATATATATATATATATATCGTATATATTCTGACATAAAATGAAGATATCTCCAAGGAAAAAAACAATCCATTCAAGATAAATGTTAGCAGTAAGTATAAAGTAATGGAATATCCATCAACTAAAAATTTATTTATAAAAATCGGTAACTTTTGTTTGACGAATGCACCCTTGCTTAGCCTCCATCGCACGCTGCTGTAACGTTCTTAGAATGGTCAAACTCTCCAATTCAACTTTATTTTCCTCTGCCCATTGTATGCAGGCTCGGAAGTTATTGATGGCGTCTTCATGTTTAACTTTTGGTTCATCGTTGTCAACTTCTTCGACGGAAGAACTGTCGTCACTGTCAATGGGTAAATTATTTCCATCTCCAACGAGCCTTTCATTAATTTCCGATTGTGATGGTTGATTATTTTCATTGACTTTTTGTAGTAAAACTCGGATTTCTGTTAGTTCCTGTGCATCTTCATTCTCTGACAACCATTTCTCCTTGAGAATTGATAACAAGATGTTATCATCTGGATCCTCTTCAGCATTTGAATGGTTTTCCATATTAACCGAGTTGCTATCTACTGAATAGCTAAAAATATTTTTCCAACATTTTGCTACTGCATCAGGCGACAACCTATCCCAAGAATTCGCAAGCAAGAACACAGCATCTTTAATGGTGAGATTTTTAACGACTTTCGAGATATCATTTTCTTCCAAAGATAAAACGTGTACCAGGAGGCTTTCCGATAATGCAATTTCGTTAAACGTATTGCGTTTTGGTCCATTTGTTGGATAAGCGTCGTGCAATTTGGTGGAAGAAACAATGTCATAATTTTACCATCATAACTTTTTAGCTGCGTTTCCGATGCGTGGCATGGAGCATTGTCGACTAATAAAATTGCTTTCCCATTAAGGTTGTTCTCTGCTTGAAATTGCCATACTTGTTTGACAAACGACTCGTGAAACCATTTTAAGAAAAGAGTTGAAGTCATCCATGCATTTTTCGTTGAGTAGTATTCAACTGGAAGGTCGGTGCAGTTTTTAAATGCTCTACGATTTTTTGCTTTTCCAATGACCATCATTTTCAGCTTATGTGTGCCATTTCCATTCGTACAGGCTAGAAAAGTTACTCTCTTTTGAGGTTTTTCTCCCTGGAGTGGCTCTTTCCGTAGCAGACACCAAAGTTCGCCCAGGAAGTAATTTCCAGAATAATGCAGATTCATCCGCGTTTTATATTTGAGACGGCAATATATTCAGCTCATTATTTTTTTCAGAGAATTTTCGTAGAAAGAGTTGCACACTAGATGAATCGTTAGACAGCTTCTCTCCGACTACTTTGAGGTGACGAAGACCACGTATTTTTTTAAATCTATTGACCCATCCTTTGCTCGCAGTAAATGATTTATTCTTATAACATTTGGCATGAATTTGAGCAGCCTTTGCTCGCAAAATGTTCGTTGTTACAGTTGCATGCCTTTCTCGCCGCAGCAGAAACCATTTATACAGTTTATTCTTCATTTCTGGGTATTCCGGTTCCCGCAAGACTTTCCTTCCCTTTGGAGCTATGACGCAATTTGCGATGAAGCTAGAAAAGCAGCATTTAAAATTACCGATGCACATTTAAAAACGGAAAAATACCTTTTTATTTTTTCTTTATATCCAAAATTGTTGATGTACCGACACCATATTTTTCTGCTAGTACTTTTCCGCTAGCGCCATTGTTCAGTTGCGTTAAAATTTTTCTTTTTCTACGAGAGTTAACGTTGTATGCGACCTTTTTGGTGCCATTTCAATCTGAAACTGACTAAAAACTTTCCTTCTATTGCTTTTCATACTTGTAGGGGATTCCCCATTCTACAATAGTGAAATAAAGCGTACGCAGAAAAAGTCAATATAAGGTATATGAGCGAAGTGTGTAAGCGAATATTCGGGAGTTCCCCATGCTACAGACACGCACATGGCAAAAATGTGTTACGTCCATAGTTCAATATAGTGACCAATATGGTATTTCACTTACATATATGTACATAGGCCAGCGTACATATAAATAGGTCCTATAAAGTCTACAAACAAATACAAAAAAGTGTGTAAGTGAATACAGCACAATTTCACTGTGTTATTAATCGTTGCGCTATATGACACGCGATCCGGATTAGCGAAACTGTGATCAGTCCGGATTACAAGGGACATAATGGAAATAATCAATTTTTCCACTCAATCCGGATTACAGAAGGATCCGGACCAGGCCATATCCGGATTAGCGAGACTCTACTGTATAATTCATTATCGTCTCATCCTCTTCTAAGTACAGTTGGCAACTGGATCTCTACCAATATTTTATCTTTGCAAATGAGCACATAGGACAATGTGCCCTGTACTCAGTTCAAACAAACTTCTGCATTCTTTACTTTATTATTTCTAATATTTATAAAGGACTTGCCAAGCCTGCATACATCAAACCATTGCAAAGATTTCATAGATCTAGCCTTCATCTTGAAGGTTATCTTGATATGAGAGTTGGGAATATCTATATTGGCAAAAGGAAAAAGATTCTGAGCCTTCCTTAGTAAGTGATGGATTTCTTATTATATTTGTACTCTCTGTGACTTGAACCCAGAACAGGCTGTGCAAAATGTCCCTCTCAACAGAATTCAATTTGCTGAGGCAGTCATTCACAAATTCTGATGTTACTTTCTATCCGGAAGGGCAAACTGAGCCTCTTGGCTATTGTTGCATATTTTGATTTGCCGTTCTTTCCCTTTATTTTTAATGACAACACGTCTAGTATAGTAAATACTTCCGTCTGAAGCTCCGATTCGAGATCAGCATTCGTAGTGGTATCGATGTCTTAATATCTTGATTAAAAAACCATCCTTGGTTTAAAAATGTGCATTGATCTAAGAGTCATCTGTGTAGCTCATCTATGTACCTCACCAAGCCGAGACTTCGAATGTAATCACTCGGTCTTATTCGGGATTTTGACATGAAATCTGTGAACTTAAAAAGATTGGAACAGTTTTCATTTTGTCAGTAGACATAGTTATCGGAAGGGCATAATTCGCCAATAACTTGATGCTTTTATACCCTCCTGAGAATTTTTTGGTGCAGAATTCTTCTCCATTTATGAACACGCAAAGCCCTAATTGGTGTGCTAAACGCCCCGGCACTTCTCAGAAATAGCATTCTTTGCAGCCTAACTAAACAAGATCTCTTACAAGGGCAACATGTGTAACAAATCGTAAGCCTGATAATCGCTGTATACTTGCGAATTAACTTGTTCTTTTCGATTTTTGGATTTTAAACACATTAAATATGCACTAACTGGTTGGCCAATTGGAATAATTCTTTAGCAATTCTAAAACCAAGATCCAAGATCCCATTGTATAACAAGATCCAAGATCCCATTGTATAACCTTTTGTTTGAATGCAGAATCGTTTCCCGTCCAGTATCAGGTTTCATTATAGGCTTCAAGACAGTTGTGATTTTTAGGGAAAGCGGGTTGGCCCGTCGCTCTATCTCAGCTTTTATGGTATGAAAATTATTGTTGTTCTTTCGATTAAACTTCATAAAGAGTATTTGGATATTATCATGAGCATTAGCGTATTATTTTTATTGTTTTAAATAAAATGCAGCCGCAACATCATTTTGAGATAATTTATAACAAATTATGATAATAAACTAACATTTGTATCTGAATAAAAATACATTAAAAATTTTTTCAATAGAAAAAGTACTAAAGTGCTAGAGAATATTCATTTTTCAATATAAAAATTTCTCTTTTTCGTTAGATTTCAGCCTGGAGTCTTGGAAGTTTAAGTGAACGCCTAAATTGGAGTTTTAACAATTCCACCCGTTCATCATATTCATTCACTAAATCGAAAAGTAAAAATTTCAAACAACGGTAAGTTATAGCAATTCTCTGTATTTATTATCAGTCTTCTAGATTTCTCTGAATGACGTTCTTCAGCGAAGCTTGACTCCTGATTTAATTTTTTTTACAGCTCAAGTTCTTCCCGCCAGTACTCCAAGACAAGCTGGCATGTTCCATTAACTGATTCAATATTTCAATCACATTTTAAACGTGTTAACAGGAATGATGACTTCATCGTAGATAAAGTGATTGCAAAAGGAGCTTTTGGAATTGTGTTCAAAATTTTAGATAAGAATAATACCAACGTAGAATATGCACTTAAAGTTTTAAGTAAATCAAAAGTACGAGTAGATTTTGATTAACAGTAGGAGAATGCTTAAGTTGATTTCTGTGTTTATTAGGTGATCCAAAATAATAGTGTACAACAACTTAAGGACGAAGTTGATATACAAAAACTTTGCAGCCACCATCTCTTTATCGTTAAACAGTTGGACTCGTGGCAAAATAGACGGCATCTACATATTTGTAAGTATTGTTTAATTACGACTAATAAATTTGTACGATTTTCATATTACGGAATTTTTTAGTGCTAGAATACATATCCGGCGGCGAACTTTTTACAACAATCTGCCGATTTCCTTATGAACTGGTTCGCCTGTATGTTGCGGAGATTTCGTTGGCTATAGGTAAGCTTTTTGATGACAATCTGAATTATATTTACTCGTTTACTTCCTCCACAGACTTTCTTCACAACGCCGGTATAATTTATCGCGATGTTAAACCCGAAAATATTCTTCTAACTGCTGATTATCATATTAAGCTGACGGATTTTGGTCTTAGCAAGTGGCTAAAATTCGGCGAACGTACTAAAACTATGTGCGGAACATTTCAATACATGGGTACGATTTAGTTTTGTTTATTTTTCTTGTTAAACCATTGTAACTTTTAACTATTACTTCTGGAGGTCAGCTAACAACAAATTCAAGTGATATAGGAATATTGTATTTCTAGAAATTAAACTAATTTAAGTTGACTTTAAACGGATTTGTCGAGAAGACTATTCATTATTTTATAAAATAGAGATTCACAAAATATTAAAATTTAAGATTTGAATAAGTTCCGTGAAAACAATCTCAAAATGAATGCCCGTTCGCAAGTATTTGATTTAAGCATGGAGGGCAGACAAGTCGACGAGGCTGTAGCAAGTATATTCCATACCGTTTTATTTCACCGATGCTTGGGTAAATTTATGTATACTGGCGATGCGACCTACTCAATAGGAACAGTTGGTTATTCGGATGTTGATTGTGATTTTATCGATTTCACTTACGTATGTTGCACGTCAGATAGTTTGCATCGTACTGTGAAACAAGCAATAAATACGTTTAGTGAAAGACTTCGTAGCAACGATAGTTCCGGATCGGGACAAATAAGTTTAGAATTTTTCCAACGCAAAAAGAATCGTTGGCCGTTCCAGGCAGAATGCATTCCGTGGGAAGTTTGGACAGTACGGCTTGATTTGATAACAATTGATAGTGAAGATCAACGACAAATTTATCGTGAGACAGTAAGTGAAGTATTATCGGATAAAATATTCTATATCACAGAGGTGATGAATCGTCATGATTATGTTCCGAAAATGCCTAGCCAAACCGAACTTGATTTAATTTTTGATACATCATATCCGGACGTCCAACCATATTTATTCAAGTTCGATTTTAGTACATCAGATACGCCAGGTCCTTCGGTTAGTAATACTATGAAGAAAATTATTAAAGAGACACTTTCGTTGTGATTATTATTCTAATATATATTTCTAGCCGGTGTAGGCATATTTCGCTCTCAATGCTATCTTTCATCTTTGTACTTACATATGAGAACGGCAATAGACAAATTTTCTTCATTTCTAATGAGATTTTTATTTTAATGGGATATTTGAACGAATTATTGATGATTTATTGACTGTTTGGATTGGGCAGTTTTAAATTCGAATAGAAAAACATTGTTAAATATGAATCTTATACAGAACACATTGAAACGTATTTGAACGCGGTCCTGTTATTATGGATGCAACCCCCAAAAAGCATAAACAATAAAATACTTATTGCTTAACGTTGCTTTGTATACAAATAGTGAATGGAATCAATAGAAACCAGCTAAAGAATTTTTATTGTATCTTTTAATAACGAGTTTCACTTGACATCATTTTAACCAGTTGGGTAACAGAAGTATGCTACTGCCAGAAAGTATACTATGCAGACAAAAATAATAAATATACTCAAGAAACACTTCAATCGCATGTACATGAAATACGTGATTTAAAAGAAGAACCGTTGGCACTCCATATTAACCAGCAGCGATTTTGACGAAATTTTGGTAATACCATTGACTGAACGGGAACTTAAAGATATTTATGTTATCCGTCTTATCTGAAAAATTTGAGAAGATCCAATCAAAACTGTAGTATTTGCTTCGATGAAATTTATATAGTAGACAAACCACTGTTGTTGTTGTAATCACATAAAATGCAAATGATTTGATTATTTCTAAACTTACAGAATACTACTTACGTATCGAATTTCATTGAATTTAGATTACCAGTACACCTTTATTAGGGAAATGATAAATTTACAAATCATGCTATTTTTAACCTCCCAACCCCTGGAGGTATTAAATTTTCCCGAATTCGATGAAACTTGGTAGGTTTGTTTAAAATGGTACTAAAATGGCAAGAAAAATAATGAAAAAAAATATTTGACCCATAGGACATTTGGTGTCCACTCATTATCATACACAGCCTTTAATGTCCTATGTATAGTATTTTAGGGGTAAACTAGAACGAATCATGTAAAATCAAAAGGTATTTATTTCAAGATAAAATATATTCTTATGACAATCTACCCAAACATTTAGGCCTATACATAAAAAAAAAAAATTTCTCCTAAAAAAATAAAAGATTTTCAACCTTTAATAAGATCATATATCTAAGTATCAAATTGTCAACGGATTTCTTTGATATCTAATTATGGAATTTTGCAAAACAGTTCCGGCCCTTCACAAGGCACAAATAAATGTCGCAGAATTTACATCTTGCAACGCTCTCTTCGGCAACGCATTTGAGAATCTGTGTACTCTGGGATATGGAAAGCTTTCCGTTTTTTTTTGCGCAGCCACAGGTTTAATATCAACTCGACGTTTCTTATTTGCTGGTGCTAAATCACCTTCTACGCTAATATCCAATTTTTCTGCTGAAAGTGCAGGCCAGTTTTCCATGATCAACTTTTCTCCTAACTTGAGTTTATATTCTCTTAACTGCTCTACTCGTAATTTGTAGTGCATAACGCCTTTTGAACGTTGACTATCGCGGTATAGTAGCCAGGCATTTGAGACGGCTAGGTCAAACAAATGAAATATGAATCGTATGCTCCATTTTTTTGTTCGACCCTTCTCTGGACAAACAGCAAGCAACTTGTCGGTGAGATCAACACCACCCATATTAGAGTTATAGTTTTTAATAACCTCACGTCGTTTCACAAAATGGTTTTCTTTGATTCGTTTATTCCATCGCCTGCAAGTATTGCATGCAGTATCCGAAAAACAAGACGATATCATCAGAACTGGTTTGTTATCAAGCCATTTTGTTACAGATAATTTTCCATCAGTTCTGCATTTCATTTCAGTGCTGCCTCTCGGTTTTTTCATGAAGATTTTATCATCAGAGAGAGTACATCCTTTTGGTAGTTTGTTTTTCATTATTGTTCCTGTACTGTTGAATCCCCTCAAAAGTAATTCATTCAGGAGGTTTATTGTTGAAAAATATCTGTCAAAATACAGATAATGACCGGGTACCAACGATTCAGTTAATCTAAGAATTGCTGTTTCATAGAGCGAAAAACCTTGGGACACATAGTGTTCAAATGTTTTTTCACCTTGATAGACCGCCATATCCAATACGAAGCCATCCGGATTCGCTGCAACAAAATCTTAATTCCCACGGGATTGGATTTGTTCGGACAATATTGTTCCAATCCGCATGTTCCAGTTAATGGGATTATCATTTCATTCATTGAAACATGGTCTGACCTCTTTTGAAGATGACAACCTTGCAATATTCTTTGAAAGACAGGGTAGACTTTCCATAGCTTTATCTTTTTCTCTTCATCGGTGACATCAATATCGCATACAATTTTTAGCCCTGTTCTGATGGTATAAAATCGGTCTCGGGTCATTGCATTAGTAATCAAATTAATTCTCCACTTACGATTCCAAAAGATCTATCATAGGATAATTAATGGCAGCCATTACGAATGATATCCCAAGGAACACCGTCAGCTCCTCTAAAGTCAAATCCATGGACTTTCCTTTCTTCAACACGTAAGTCTGGTTAGTAGTCATAACCATTTTCTCCAAAATTTCATTATCATTGTAATCATCATAGTAATCATATTATTTTATGGTCTCGCTTCACATAATTAGGGCTTGACACGGATTGTAGGTTGAAAAGAATCTCTATCCCATGCATCTGTTAAGTTCTGTGATATTCCACTATTCTTATTCAGGGAACCTGCAACTGGTCTTCTACCTCTACATTGTCGACTCCGCAAATAACTTCTGATCCGCGCTCGTGAACATCTTCCACGATTCAAGCGTGAAAATGAAGAAGAAGGGCTTGTATTGGAAATGCAGTGTGTTTTGGTTCTGAGACATCATCATTTTCACTGGTTTCATCGGAACATTGACTTATATAATGACCAACCTGAATTTGATGATAAGTGGGATCATCTTCCGAGTCGTCGGACGAGAAATCGGCCTCCGAGTCATTCAATATATTCAAAACTAAAAGAAAAAAATACACAATAACAACGTATGTCTTATATATAGCACATCAAGATGAATAAATGAACTCAATTTACAACCGATGTCATATGGGCAGGACATCAAAAAGTAAGTTAGTGCAGTGAAGGCGAAGAAGAGGTTAGAATAAAAAATAGCTTTCAGTTGCGATTATTTAGTCCTCAATCATTAGACAACAAACAAAATAATTGAATAGTAATAAAGGATTACAATAATATGAATTGATTACTTACTTTGTTCCAAACTCAAAATGTTGTGCCTGCGTTCTTTCTCCATTTTGTGGTGAAACTGTCACAAATGAGCTATCATAATCTTATTTCACTAAGAGTTGAGTTCGTAAACAGTGTGGCCACACAGAAAGAAAATTTAGAAAATGACGCACTTTCACATGAGATGGTTTTTTTGTTGATGTCCTACAAATAACCCGCCAGGGGTCAGGAGGTTAAGAAAGCTAAGTGAATTTTGACTAACAAGGTATTTATTGTTGTAGTACTTATAAAGAACTACCTAGATGGTTTTTTCGTATTTTTGAATCAAAGATATCCCATCGGAAAGGGACATACGTACAGTTCCCGTCCCTCTGCACCCCTCAACGCAAATAATCCAGGCTTAAGATCTGGCAACTTAGGTGTAAGACATGTTTTGGAAAGTTCTCATTAAGATCCTTTCATTTGATACCATACCCCATATGGTTACGTTTGTTAAAAAAATGTTTGTACCCGATCTGTATTGGGAGATCTCCTTAAGAGTTTATGAAAATTTTGTTGATACCCAACAGGCAATCATATCTGATTCACTTACCAAATTCGGTGCTCATTGTTGATATACTATAATTTCGGTTAAAAACTGCTGTGAAACACAGACGGATGGACAGACGGAAACATTCGCGATTTCAATAGGGGTTTGTAAGTTAGTAGAAATCCATAATAAGGTAAATAAAATATATCTTTAATACACCTAGAATGAGTAAAACGTGATTTGCATCTTTTTTGGTGGGGAAGAATAAATAATAATCCATTTCTATGTAAATCCTTTGATAACTGTCAACAAGCTGAATGAAAGATATTTTATAATTATAATGTATACATTGATGGTAGTAACATGACGATCTATATAAGACTTTTTGAAGGTTAGAACCGGGTCTTCTGCTGCTGGTTCATATAATCGACCTAAAAAGCCTTATTGGAAATATTGCGCTGTTACCAAATTTCCTGTTACATTTAGAGATAAATTTAGCTTTTTCCATTGTAAAAATTTCTTCGGGATACATCCAAATTTCTTAAGTGTGATTAATTCTGTATCAGAGGTTTTTTTTAGATAGATTTGTAATCATTCGATTGTGTCTAAGCTCCTTATATTGAAATACAAAACCGACAGTTGCATGCCTGATTTTAGAAATCATAGTCAATACTTTTTCTATCAATAAAAATTGTTTAGTACGATTCATAGTTGATATTTATACATTTATTCACCATTTTTTTTAAGATCCGATTACCAGCAAAATATTTATGTAACGACTTTCGATTCCTTGTCCTTCTTAAATGAACCACTTCTATTTGTCCTCGTTAGGATTAAAACCTCTTCGTTAAAAATTGTTTTTCTAGACAATTTATAATCAATCTACGGTTTTTTTTATCAAGCCACTGACAGCAGTTTTCAGCTAATTTAGTTGTTTGGCTATTTACTTTACCTGTTTCCTGAGACGATCTTTAATTATTTTATTTTGGGCTTTACATGAGGAGCACCTCATTCACAGTGATTACCATATTTTCAAGTATCTCCCTCCATAATTCTAATGCACTGTATTTGCGACCCGTGATTGCATATTCCGTTACACTCTATACCACGTTGCATTTTTTACATTTACCAGTATTTGATGTGGACATTTTTCTTTCACTAAATTCTGCCTTAATGGCGATTATGATAGCCGATCCTTCTTGACTAAATCCATCACCTGGTTTCTCAACCTACCTGTTTTGCAATCTTTGTTATCATTTTAACTAGTATCGAACATTTTTAAATACTTCCATTCCCTACCACTCTCTCCATCACACTTTCATCGTCGCACAACACTCGGTGCGATCTGCACTTCACACGTCGTTGTTCTATGTGTGCCTCCCAGGCAATATTCATCTTCTTCTTCTTTGTAGCACTACAGCCCCTTTCGGGCCTTCGTTTAGAGATAGTTAGAGTATCTCATTTTCATGACCGTATTGATTTTTTTCGGAAGTTGGTTTGGTCAGTACCATGCTCCCGTGTGCTTACTCAGCTATGATATGATCTGATTAAATCAGCACATATCACCACTGAGTGAATACTCATAGTCAGTCCGAAAAATCCCCTGAACTAAATTACGTTGCTCCCAACCCAGGCAATATTAAAACATCGGTATAAGGGGGCATCCAAAATGCTGTGAAGTACTCCTTTCTGGGTAGTCTATTTCAATTCGTGAACAGTTCTCAAAGATAAAAAAATATAATACGACGCAGTAAAAAAAAACTTTGAGTTTATAAAAACTAGGTTTCTTTAAGTATCTCGACGAAAGGGTCTAAATGCACTAAGATACTGCATTGTCAATCCTCAGGACTTATAATTAATTTGAATTTCTTAGATTTTTGTGTTTCTAAAACGTCCATTTCCTACCACTCTCTTCATCATGCTTGCTTCGTCGTACAACGCTCGTGCGATCTGCATTCATATTTCGTGGCTTCGTCAAGTGTGCCATCCAACAATGTTCAATACTCGTATATAGGTATAAGGGGCACACAAAAAATAATGTAAATTAATCCTTTCATGAATATGTAGTCTCATTAATGATCAGCTCTCAGAGATAAAAAAACAATATAAAACGACGCATTAAAAAAAACTCTGAGTAACTGTCTTTTCAAGTATCTTGCCGATAGGGTCAAAAGTGTCCTAAGATATTGAGCTTAAAAAAAATCTTCAGGTCCACGCTTTAATCGGTGTTCATTAAATGATCCCTAAGTCTTTTCTTAAATACCAAAAGTGAGTTTGCTTTCTTAATCATTTCTGGAAGATTGTTATATAAACGCAGAGCATCATTCGTTAGACGATCCGTTCTGGCAAAAGGTATTGTGAATTGATCTGCATTCCTCGCATTATATGGGTTGATTTGTGATTCCTTAATTAATGGTGTTCGGTCCGATTCACTAGTTTTTGTAGTTTTTATAGATAAATTTAGGTTTCTCCATTATAATGATTTGAGTAAAGGTTAATGATTTTGCTAATTAGTATCAATCTAGTTTGAGTAAGCATTGGAAGATTCAGAATGTTTTACTTCCTCCTCGAAATGCAATGATTCTATGAGGCGACTAGCCAACTTCGATTTGCGTCTTCCGTCCTTTTTTGTAATTTTGAGCACTACATGCCTACCACCTATCGGCAACATTCGATATATAACTTCTAATCTTGCAGTAACCATATATGTCTTATTCAAGTCAACACGGCTTTTGAAAGTAGTAAAACTCTTTTACAAGGTGAGTTCGAAAATAAACGAAACTTCTGTCATACATTTTTTTGGTGGCGCCATCTGTGAATGAGACAGTGCGTTGGAAAGTTACATCCATCCCTGACTTCCAGTGAAAGTTTGGTGACATTCGGTTCAGTGGAAGCGAAGTTATTGCGTCTAAAGTGACAGTATGTTTGTGTCATCGGTACAAAACCGAGTTTCGAACAAAGAGCTATCAAATTTCGTCATATAATCGGTAAAACGTTTACCGAAACATTTGAATTGATGAAAAAAGTTTATGGCGATGATTGTCTATCTCGTGCCAGAGTTCATGAGTAGTTTACACGTTTCAGAGATGGTCGTGAGGACTTAAATGACGATGAACATAAGGACCGCCCAAAATCAGTGATCACCGAAAACTCCATCGAAATTGTGTGTGCATTTATCAAAAATGAGCCGAAAGTATCGTTGAAATTCATGGAATCGGAGTTGAATATCTCCAAAAAATCGATTTATCGTATTTTAACCGATCATTTAGGCTTACGAAAGGTCTGTACACGTTTTGTTCCGCGCAAGTTAACTGATGCACCATCTCATCGATCCACTTTTGTGACTGATTTTTTGACTAGAAACCGCATTTTAACCATCAATCACTCACCGTATATGGCTCCCTGTGACTTCTACCTATTCGGTAAATTGTAAATTTTTCCTCTCTATTCACCAAACAAAAGTATGGAGATTCAATAGACCCGAACATCTATTGTCCAATAGCTTTCTTGTCCTCACTCAGTAAAATAATAGAAAAATTACTGTACAATCCTTTGACTATATTTATTGTAGCAAATTCTGTTGTTTCATAGACTCAATTTGGATTACAGCGTTACGAAAGAATGAGAGATGTCCTTTTGACAGTTATGAGATTCATAAATTCTGAATTGGACAAGAATTATGCTACTGCCGTTTTTGACACGGTAGATCATAAAATCATAATGAACATATTTAATCAGTATGGTATACAAGGTAGAACTAATGTACAATACAACATAAGTAACAAAACAGAACCTAACTAGCATCATTAAGTAATATGCACAGTGACACCGCAGAAGTTTATATCAGTATATTGCAAGGTTCTACCATTATTTTATGTTTGCAGACGATAAATACCACATGTTAGAGGATATTCGATTAAACATTGCAACCGATAGAGGATATTCGATTAAACATTGCAACCGATGCCTAGTAGGACAAATGCTAGGGTGAATATTGAAATTCGTCACGTAGTGCAAAGTCATATGCATGATGAAGATAGCGGAAGGAATGGAGATTCGAAAATAGATCATTAAAATTTGAAAAATTTGCAAAATACTTGAATAAAATATATTGATCTCTTTCCAAGCAGTTCCTTACCCTCCCTTCTTTCCGCTGGAAAAGAGACTCATCTAACCCGAGGGCGCGTCAGGGCGTAGGAAAGCGAGGTCTAGCCCGAAGTAATGTGTCAAACGGTTCTAGGGTAGGTTGACTGGGGAGGTGTTTAGTGGGTAGTCCAGGAGCAGTGTGCGGTTGGGAGCCTTCGCTACCTCCCTTCCGCATAAAAAAATTGAACAATTAGATCGTCTAAATACGTCACTCATTGCAAAAGATGCTTTTGGATACGTGTATATGATAAATGCTAAATTCAGTTGGGAAGTACAATCACTTCTAGTATTTAAGAAAAGATTTATAGAATTTAGGCCTGTTATCAAGATGCTACAAGAGACACTTATTTTTCTAAACCCAGAGTATTTTTTATGCGTCAATGATATTATAACCTTGAAAGTGTGGAGCAAATTTGAATAGAAGAGGCGTCGAAAAGAACGAGGTTGGGTGCCGCATAAACGCTGCAAATAAAGCCTATTACTGCGAACTTCCAATTCTGAGGTCCTCATATGCGAAATCCTAGCTAAATCTGTGCTGTTATATGGAACTGAAAAATGGACGCTGACGAGCGAATTCCAAGAGGCAGTGGATATATTTAAACGCAATGCGCTCTGGAAAATAGACGGCCCGGTGAAACAAAGAAAAGAGTAGAGGCTACGTTACAACGATGAGTTGTATGAACTATTTGATGATACACCTGTTTCTGCTTGCGTAAAATTATATAAATTGCAATGGTCGGGCCATATAGAAAGAATGGAAGAAACCGGCTTCCCAAAAGAACATCAAAGGGTTGAGCACAAGGTAGACGTCCAGCGAGATGATCGAGAATACAATGGGAAGGCACGATAGTAGCTGACAGCAGATCCTTGTTGGTAGTGAACAACTGGCGGATAAGGTCTCGGAACCATGATGATTGGAGGAGATTAATCCTAAAAGCCAAGGCTGTCGCGCCAGAAATGATGATCATATTATCAGACTTTGACTAGGACAAGATCACCATCATCTTATTCTCCATGTCGAGCTTTTGCCTTGATGCTGTTAGCATCAATCGAGTTCTCTAAACGCTTGCTTGGTGTCCAACCGCGCTAATTCTGCTTATTCGTCCTTTTAGTGCTCATTTAGCGACACAATTGTCGCTTATTCTTTCCATGTGGCCAGCCCAGTGCAGTTCTTGTAATTTAATTACGTTGAATTCTCATAAATAATATTCGTTTTTATACCGAATTCACCCTAATACCCACTTTTCAAAGATATTCAGGCCTTTTTCATGCGCCTGAGTCAACGCTCACGGTTCGCTTCTATAACACAGGTCTGATCGAGATATTAGAATTGGGAATACGGAAAAGAATGTCTTTTGACTAGTTAAGTTTTTTTGGATTTCGTCCAGTTCGTTCCCATCTTTTGAAAGATTCTTCCCTAGGTACACGAAGTTATCTACATTTTCAAGGTTGTACCCTCATATTTTCATCGTATTGTTTTGTATTGCTAGCATCAGTTTCTATGATTGAGTCACTTTTGTGTTTGTGATCATTTATTTGAAGATTGACTTCTTGTGCAACTTCATCAAGGGTTACAAGCATTTTCTTAAAGCCATTGAACGAACGTGACAATATCGATGGTATCAACAGTGGCTGTATCTGCGTTCACTCAAATTGAAGAGCCTCTCTAGTAGCAACATGAATTTGTTTGATGACATACTCAAGTGCTAAGTTAAAGGGGACTGGAGCTAGCTCATTCATTCCCCGCCTTTAATTTCGTTTTTGTATAGGATAAGTTAGTCATGTCATTCTAGATTTGCATTTGTTATGATGATGAGTCTGTCATGGTCATTTTCATTATTCCTGCAACTGTTGGATATCGGGCTGCAGCATGATATTACTCATATATAATGAGGTCCGGCTAAAGCTAGCCTTGATTGAAGACAACATAAAGCTGGTGAGCATTTGTGTTTAGGGCTCGTAAAACAAATTTTACAAAGACCTATTAGTATCGCGTCCTACCTGTCCGTCTTCCGTCTGTCCATGTGTCACAGAAAGATTTCTCAGAAACTATAACAGCGACAAAGCTCAAACTTTGTGGAAGGGTCAGAAGTGGTGAGCTCTTAAAGTTTAGGTCTTATCAACCATTTCAAAATTTATATTATCACAACCAAGTGGCCCTTACACAAAAATGTGCCGCCCTCTTGCGATTAGACACCTTTCAGCCGAAAAATCTGAAAAAAATAACGGAGGCAGGTCTTTATGAGTACAAGAGCAACAAATACCTCTAAAATCAAAATTTACTCAACTTTGTTAATCATAGTAAGACATGTAAATTTTACGTTTTCCCCCAAAAAATCGAAACAGTACCCATAAACTTCTTAAAAGTTTACATGAGTGCAAGGTTCTCAGGTTCACAAAATTTCATATAAATCAAATCATAATCAAGTAAGTTACAGCCATTTCAATTGTATGGAATTACAACAACCATAACACGTGTTATTGGTTGATACATGTTTCAAATTGACCTAGGCACCCATTATTTTCTTCGGATGTTCATAAAAAGTTAAGGAATAAGATTTAATTTGATTATAAGCAGAAAAATTATTAAAGCTGGAACAAAATAGCAGCTGTTATGTGCTTATGAAAGAAACTCTGCATCTTTCTGATAATTTTGAACAATTTCTTATACAAATATTAGATATTTAATTTAAGTCATCAATTCATGTAATCAGAAAATTTGTTTTGAACCCTAGGATGGTCAAAAAGTCCTTCTGGTAGGAGCTCTCTGCCTACTCGACTTGTTTATATTTGGCGTATGGTCAATCTTCCACTTCTAATACCGCCTTGGTGTTCCCCAAGGATTTTCTCAGCGTGATCCAGTACCTCTCACCCGTTGCGAACCGTTATTTTGCGATATTGAACGTGTTCGTGGATGAAACACTCTACACTACCAATACTGATGCCGAACATTCATCCTACGGTCCTCCAAAATGAGTTGTTCTAGGCGGCGAATGTTGATGTTGGTTCGCGGTCGACGATCATGCGGCTCATTTTGACGGTTTCGCGACTATCCTTGAATGTTTTGGCGCATTTAATTACAGCAGCCTTACTCGGGCGTTCATTACCGAACTGATTTCGCAAACGCAGAAAAATTTCCGTGTTTTTAACGCCTTCCCACACTTAAAAACCATTGAAAATACGTTGCGCAACCGCGGTCGGCACTTGACGTTCACTCATGGTCGTAGCACGCGGGTGAAACATGCATTCTTGACGAAAACTATGCCACACTGTTCGTAAGGGACCCAGCTATCACATACGCAAGCCACGACCTTCAAAACATACATGCGCGCTATCTACAGCGTTTGTCTCCATCATATTTGAACCACCCTCGTATGTATTTAGAAATTTGAAAAAATTAAAATAAGCGTTCTGTTAAACCGATACAAATATGTTAAGCTGGGCGAATACAAATATGTGACGCTGGGCCGACGCAAATATGTGACGCTGGGCAAAAACACAAATATATGACGCTGGGCTATCGTTGAAAACTTCTGGCAATAGCCCATGCATCACATACGAGTATTTGTGTCACATTAAATTAAAACAAGTTGTAGACAGAACTACGATTCTGCCAGAGGGGTTTTGTACTTAACTTACGATATGCAGACACCAATAATGAATAAACTCCAAAAAGACATCTGTTTTTGTACGAAATGTTGGATAGGGATGGTGGTTTTTGGTAAAAAAAAACCGGTTCATCGGTTTTCCGGTTTTTGTCATCCTCGGTTTAACCGGACGGTGTTTACAGCCAAAAACTCCGGTTTTTGGGATAGCCAGTTTTTTTGCTTTCTTTCTTAGCAAATTTTTAAAATCAAAAAACTCGAATCAAAATTAAATGTACATATATTTTTACGTCCATTGATTAACTTTAGGTGTAAATCGTTGTTCGATTTGTACCCATTAAATTAAATAAATCAAAATGATCTGAAGGATATTTCATGTTTGTATTAAAAATGAGAGACTAACGTTTTGAAATCTAAGCCGATAACTTACTTCTAAGCTCAATCATACATTTATAGTATAAGGATGAAATAACCTTCAGTGCAGTCCCCAAGCGTTTTGCATTGATTGTGTATCATGTGTTAGCTTCACTTCGCACCCTACTTCGAGTGCTCCACATTAAAATGAAATATAAACAACTAATACCAAGAATCAATCAAATATCGAAATTTTCTTGGGTCTGGCGAGTGGTCATTAATGCTGCCTAGGTAAGGATGGGAAAAAAACTGTTTTCCGGATTTTACCTTCGGTATTTTTTTATTCCTTTGCATCCGGTTTTTACCCGTTTCTTGATTTTGAAAGAAAACATCGGTTTAAACTGGGAGGAAAAAACCTCCGAGAAAACCCGGTTTTCCCAATATAAAAAAAAACGGATTTTGGTTAAAACGGTGTGGTTTTTCCCACCCCTAATAATGGGTACAAAAATTTATGCTGTGTGATAGCTACGAGTATTCCTCTCCGGATTCAGCAGCTTATATGCAATGTTACCTCGAAACCTTAAATTAGGTTTTTAGTTGAATGCGTTTTGTTATACTACCAACAAGCATTCCAAACTGCTACAACAAATATATGAAAAAAAATTCAAATACCAACGCACTTATTGATTTCCGATTTGTTGAATAGTAGAAAATCATTTGGTCAGCTCTATCAATGCCCTACATATCCTTAGTATTCTCAGCTGCAGTAGAAGGCTTATTTACAGTATGACCTCTTTTGGATATTACTTCTTGGAATGATGCTTTATGTTTTGTATTGTTAAGACATCACGCCTGTCTTTTCACTTCTAAACAAAAATATTTCCTTTTCGTGCAAAAATGGATTAACCCTTTTTAGGGTTTTGTAAAATTATTTTACGAAACCCTTAAAGGTTTTGTACTAAAATTACAACTTATCTGTCCGTCCGTCCATCCGCCCGTCCGTGTGTCACAGCAATTTTTCTCGCAAACAATATAAGGTAGAAACATAAAATTTTGTAAAAAGGTTTAAAGTGGTGCCCTCTTCAAAGTTTCACTACAAAAAAAATTTATAAGCTGTTTAAGGGGGGTCTTCCCATATACGAGGGTGACCCCTGAAAAAAATTCTACCGAAAGCAGCCACAATATGGGTATCAAATAGAAGGTCTTGATGAAAACTTTTCAAAACAGGTCTTAAACTGACACTTAGTCTTACAATAATTGAGACCTCCGGCTCGTCAAAAATTTCATACAGCGAATTCGCCATTGGTCCCCGTCTAGCTTCGCTCTAATTATTCGCCTCAGGACCCATCGCTCAAATGCGTTCAGTACATTTGCTGATGCTTGGATTGGGACCATGTTTCACACCCATAGCATAACACAGGTCATTGTCATTTTAGTAAGGCGGACTTCTTTGGCTGGGATACAAAAGCAAAGCATTATTTGGTACAGTGCGTGTAGTTCGCCTGTGCGGACTGCTCGAGAAAATTTGAAGTATTGCGCCCGTCGTAGTGATCTGATGCATTTACCTATGAGATCAATCATAGATATAGAGGGTACTGGATCCGCAACCGGCTGCGAGAGCCGAAGAATTAGCAACCTTTGCTTAAGTTGTGTGAAGTTAAGGTTTAAGTGGGTAAGACATAGATATGTTTTGGTTTTTGCACTTAACTTCACTCCGAAACACGTTCACGTTTATAAGTTTTTGGTTTTGAAGATCGCGTGTACGAAACCGGCACTTTAGCTACCTTTTTTTATTCAAAACTTACGAATTTTCCATCAGCTTTGACGTACGAGTTTTCTAACTTCCACGTTTGCTGTGTTGCGAGAGAATGTTTGTTGTGATTTTGCACTTAAGTTCACTCCGTGTTTTTGCACTTAACTTCACTCCGAAATACGTTCACGTCTATAGAGTTTTTGATTTTGAAGATCGCGTCTACGAAATCGGCACTTTAGTTCACGTTTTTTATTCAAAGTTACTAATTTTCATCAGCTTTGACGTACCGAGTTTTCTAACCTCTACGTTTGCTGTGTTGTGAGAGAACGTTTGTTGTGTAGTATTCAAACTGTTTAACGAATGATAACGAAGGCGTGATCGTGTGCACGTGAAACGAAATTTTGTAGGTGGAAGTGAAAAACTTTCGGGAAACAAAGGAGAAGGAGAAGCAGAGGGAATCATATAGTTTTGAGAATAAAAGTATTTATATGTTAAATTTGCTTCTCACATGGACGAGTACACAGATTCTCGTTGTTCGTCCATTTATTTATATTGCTTTAAGATCAGTCAAAAGCCAATACAAAGGTCGCCCTAAAAATTCAAATCATTCTCAAATATGACTATTGACGGTGTCAAGTTCTTTTCAAATTTCTAAAACCTTTTGCCCCGCCACCACCAATTACAAATGGCAAAATATTGCAAGCATTATGAGGATAAATTTTAAACAGTAACTTAATAAAAGTCACCGAAATCAAAAAAATGTCGTACTAATGTACATTAAAATACGTAAATTTGCCAATTTTTTATAGAAATTAAACTACTTCATCTTGGAACACTAAAATACGATGCCTTAGGTAATCATCGTTCTTACCAACGCGAGATGCAGCTAGTCTACTAATAGGGTTCTTTAGGTTTTGAAAAATTTAAATAATCTCCAATTTGCATCTTATGAGATTGATCCGTAGGGCGTCCTGCGAATTACAATTCGGCATAACGTTCAGAGCACGCATTTTTCAATTTAAAAAAAGCTCTTCCAATATTAGGTTCCACAAGAAAGAAGATATAATGTATTCGTTAGCAGATCAGAATAATCATTGTATGCATTGTTTTTTTCTAAATAGGCTTAGCAAGATTAGTATCGAAAGAGTAGGACCGAGACAGTTGGAGGCGCTGTTTGCAGGAAGCGAAGGCCCGAAAGGGGCTGTAGTGCTAAGAAGATTAGTATGCCTTAGGGCAATCCTCTTGTTAATGCGCTTCGGATGTTTTGTAATCCATGCCTCCACGTATTTATACGAGTAGATGAGTAAAATCGGGTATTAGTAGTCTGCGTTGTGTAGTGGTTGGAGTGCTCGCTGCGTAAGCCGAAGGTCCCTGGTTCGAATCCCGGTGGTGAAGAGATTTATTTCGAATGGTTCTTCGGATTGACTATAAGCCCGTTCAATTATGATACGTCCTGGTTTAAAATCAGAACATATCGGAACAGACGGACACACGGCCAAAGCATGGTACTGACCATATCTTACCGAGTGCCGATACATTCGATCAAGATAATGCGATGTTCTAACTTTCACTTAGTGAAGGCCCGAAAGGGGGTAGTGCTAAAGCGAAAAAAAATAGGTGACGTAATATTTCATTACTTTCGGTTAAAATATTAACAGTTAAGACTCAAAAGCAGCAAGATTCTAAAACCTCATTACAAATGAGGGTGGTAACACACACAAGTCAAACCTCAACTACTAGGAGTAGTCGCCTCTTATTAATCAAATAAAAATAAAATAAAATAAGGCATTGTCAAAAGTAAATTTTATAGTAATTAGAAATTGCCTTACAGCTGTCTTAGACAGTTGTAGTTATTTTTTTATATTTCTCTATTTGTACTTTAATGTTTTTTCACCTGTTGAAGATTCTGTTCAAGTAGTTTTCCATATCGAACCAAACCGATCTTTCGTAGATTGCAGTAGCTATGGTTGGATTTATCTTCCTTATTGATGGTAGTCATAAGTCTGTGATCTATGATCAGATAATGATGGTTCTTTGGATACATGCCATGCGAGAGATAGTGGAGATATCCAGCTAGTTTCGAAAGTTATATCTTAAACTTCTTTGGGCGTTCTTGTAGTTCATTGGTTCAGTTCTCTTATTCAGAATACCTGTTTCATTTATCATGTGCTCGTAGAGCTGCTTATTATTATGAGAAAAGCTAGTTACACACTTAACAGTAGTGAGCTGGAGCTGTAAGGTTTGCTCGTAATATCGATTATTATCATGGTCGTCGCTGTGGTAGCACTGTACTCCTTTGGGGTTTTAGCTTCTCGTATATAGCACTTCCAGTTGTCGTATAATTCCGTAATCCGAGTAGAGTCTGATCAGTACTTCCTATTTGTTTCGTCCCTTTCAGAACCTTACTATCATCAATCACCACTCTTCACTTCGTCTGTTCATCCGTCAGTCCGTGCGTCACAACTAACATCCTTTGGAATATGAAATTTTGTAAGCAGCAAGTTCCCCCTTATATTGAAGTGACCCTTGGTTTTTCCTTCCAAATGCGCGAAAATGAGTCTTGATGTTCGGTACATGTTCCTGAAGATCAACGTAAAAGCAACAATTTGATATCACAGAAACGCTCGGATTTTTAAGAAAATTGGTTTTCATTGTTGGTCCATTCATTTCATATGGGCAGCCCATAGTAGCTTCCGCAGTTTTCTCATTTTGGGATCTTCTGGCTTATAAAATACTTCATATAGCCAAACAATTTGCATGATGGTCAAATTAAAGAGATATGTGCTCTTAAAATCAAGTAAGATATTAAGACAATAGTCCGCGTGGTGTAGTGGTTAGAATTCTCACTACGTAAGACGAAGGTCCCGGTTCGAATCCCGTTGGTGACAACGAGATTTCTTTCGAGTGATTCTTCGGACGGACTATAAGCCCGTTCAGCTATGATACGTACTGATTTAAAATCAGAACGTATCGTAGCTGCGTGAACAAATCAACGGCCAAAGCGTGGAACTGACCATATCACTTTCTCGAGTTCCGATACATTCGATCAAGGTAATGAGATACTTTAAACGAAGGCCCCAAATGGGATACTGTTGCCGCCAAAAACTGAATAAATGATGATATAATATGACAAAATAGTTCAATACTTACAGTTAAAATATTAACAGCTAAGACTCAAAAGCAACAAGATTCAAAAACCTGATTTACAAATGCATTGAGGGTGGTAAGACACACAAGTCAAATCTCAACTACTAGGAGTAGTCGCCTGCAGTTTTGTGAACTTTTTTAAGACTGCATCAATGAGATGATTAATACAAATTTTCCACACTATTTTCTTCAAATTTTAACATCAGCTAAAAATAAATTCATTCAATCAGTTATTCTGTTTAAATTTGAAATACTTGCATTTTAACGCAGACTTCAATTATTTCACATTAACTGCTAAGCTAGGAAAAAGAATTAATTCTAATCCATAAGTTTTAAACTCAAACGGCATCCTAAAATATCGACTGCTTTCTTTACAAGCTATTTAAATTGTAAAAGTATCTGATTACAAAATTTATTTTGCTATGACTTGGTAAAAAACAAGTCTCGCTCTTAAATTTGCGTTCACTTCGCCCAGCTGCCCGGCTTAATAAATAGGAAAAGTAGCTTACCCCATTATATTAATTAAAAAAAGGCATACTAGGATGATGCGATAAAATTTTCCTTCAAACCTAAATTTGTCTCACTTGCGAATTTCACAGACCTAAATTATGTCATTTTCGAATTCATAAATTCACCACTGTTTCCATACTGAAAAACGGTTAATATAATTTCAACAGCTACAGCTGAAAAGATTTAAAAAAACAAACGCACTGATATCACAAAATGTAGAAATTTCTAAAATTTGCACTGGTTCGATACACTCGTTCATTTTGCTTCGTATACAATCTTGAAATCCAGAAATAATTAGAAAATAGCAAGTAGTCTATAAATATTTCTCTAAAATATTATTTATAGTTGTGTATAAAGAATCAATTGAATTATTATGTTCATGTAAATAGAATGTGAAAATATGCTTATATGATTGTCCTTTAGCTAGTACGTATTCATAATAACAAAAAGATGATAAAATATTATTTGAAATTAATGTGAATATTCTTACATCCTTGAAGCATTGTAACTTTGTGAATATAATATGAGCCCAATTTTCGTAGGCCGAATATTGAAAAGGATTAAAAATGGTATAGAGGAGGCGACTTATTACTTACTCCAATTTTCTATTGTAAATATTAACTGTTGTGACTTTCGCCAAGACGGAGTAAACATCTCATCGCGTTTGAAATGAAGAAATTGATTCCAGAATGATGATAGTTTTTAACATGACCAAAATATATAAAAACAAAGAAATGATGAAAGTATAGAAATGGTGAAATTTATTGTAAATATATTTGAAAATAAAATACAAATTAGACATAAATGTAATTAAATAATAGGTTAGAAACAAATCAGAAACAATTGAAAATAAAAATACAGAAAAATATGTTCAAATCGACATATTTTGCAGTCTTAAGATGTAAATTTATATTAGATACGATTATCTTGTAGTTTTCTCAATTCACACTTACCTGCGATTATGTTTTGTTCGATTTTATGAATTTAACTGAATTACATGTAAAATGATTTTTATTCCTAGTTTTTAAAAGTAATTTATGTAAACGTGAATATTTTGTGATTTTTGTAATTGATTAGTTTTAATAGATTACACTTATAAAATACTAGTAGAAATTATTAATAATGTTTGTTGTGAATGTTTTTTAATAAGAGATATTTCATGATAACTAAAATAATATAAACGCTGATAATTTAAAAAAGAAAATAGAAAACAAATTGAATATATATAAAAAAACGTGGTTTTAATGATTTATTATTTATATGTTTGGTATGGTTATCACTAATAAATTTCGATTTTGACTTTTTATTTCAGGTAAGTATCTTCCTCCATTGTTTTATTTATCTTTTTCATTTCAGCTCCTGAAATCCTAAACGGTGAAATGTATGGACATGCTGTCGATTGGTGGGCAATTGGCGTCGTTGCTTGTCGAATGCTAACAAATAAGGTATGTTGACTTTTATTGTTTTCAACTGATTTCTCAAAAGAATAGGTTATAAGGTGATTACTGTTTGGAATGTGGACTGACGAATGATTATGAATGGTGCTGAAGGATTGCTTTTGAAGAATATATAATAGCTGGAAATTATTTAGAATTTACTTAAAGATGTTAATATATTTCGTCTTAAGAGTATCAGTTTAATCAAATCTTTAAACGCGAAGCAATCGAAAATATATTGGGTCGTTCGATAATTAATGTTGTTTTTTTCATGTTTTTCAAAGTAAATTTATTTATATTAACAGCAACATTAATCAATGATACACTCATAGGCACAATTAACCGCCCACCCTGTGATTCTTATCGTTTTCCAAAACTATCAAATTTTACACAAATTTGTTGAATGGTATGTTGAAAGCAACTTTCGATACATCAAAACAAATGAAAAACTTGAAAAAAATTTATTTAATAACATTTCCTCCACAAAATCGATTTTATCAAGATTTTTTTCAACTGATTATTTTTGTTTAATTCAAGAAAAAGTTTATTTTTTGTCACTGGCTTCAAATTTAATAATGGGTATGACCACCTCGGGCTCTAATGACTTCTTGAAGCCTGTTTGGAAGACCATCCATGAAATCCTGAATGTCCGATTGTGGGATATTGTGCCACTCCTCTAAAACTGTGCTCTTGAGCTCTCCTAGGGTAATATGCACTGGTACTTTTACCCGAACACGTCTTTTAAGGTTGACCCAAAATTGTTCACTAGAATTGAAATTCGGACTACGCGCTGGCCATGACATAGTTTTAATTCCGACCACATTAAAGTATTGTGTCACAGATCTAGCGACATGGCAACGTGCATTATCATGCATTAGCCTGAAATGTTCTCCAATAAATGGAGCAAACGGTACGACATGGTTTTGGAGAACTTCTTCCGCGTACATCTGAGCGTTCACATTGCCCCCATCAAAGACGACAAGGTTGGTTTGGGGAGATATCTCATAAGATATATCTCCCGAAATCATTATAGATCCGCCCTGATAATCCACTGTTTCGGCTATAGCGCTGGGAGCAAATCTCTCATTTTTACGTCTGTAGACACGCTGACGCCCATCTGGACCACATGGCTATTCTGCTTTCATCTGAAAACAGTACGTTCTTCCACTGCTCCATAGTTCAATCATAATATTTTCGCGTAAAACCAAGTCTAGCTCTACGTTGCTGTTGAAGAAGTTGTGTGACACGAGCTGCACGAAAAACCCTTAAACCACTTTCACCCAGTCTTCTTCTACGCTAACATTATCATGATGAAACATCACGCCTTTGCGATTGGAAAGTTCGGGCCGTTTTTCTTGATTTCTTCGTTCCATTTCAATAGTCGACGACAGTAGACATTCGAATAAATAGTTTGGTTTCTTGGAAGCAGCTTAAAGTAGGCAATACTCTTGTACTCCAGCCACACAGAAAGCATAATATTCTTTTAGTGAATGTTGGCTTTGGATGTCGATTGTGGGGGCTCATCTTGCTTGGTCCATATTCGCTTTCGGTCTAAGTTATCGCAAACAATCCATTTTTCATAATCCGTTATGATTCTGTTAGAAATTGGTCGTTTTGGTTACGATTCAGAAAAGAGTCACATATGTCAATGCGTTTGTTGAGGTGGATTTCCTTTAAATCTGGGAGGAGCCAAAACATCCAGTTTATTTACGTAATCAAGCTGTTGTAAGTGCAAGTAAATGATTGAATTCGATATGTCGAGCTTCTCTGCTATCTATCGAGCTGTCATATGCCGGTTAGTTTCGATTATTGCCTTTATTTTGTCGTCATCAGTACTGGTTGGACGACCAGTATGTAGTGCACCTTGCACATTAAAATTTCCCGAACGAAAGCGAGCAAACCAAAGCTGACACTGACTCCAGTAAGGCAGTCCTCACCATAAACTTTACACAATTTCTTTCGAGGTACCACCGCATTTTTGCTCTTTTGGAAGTAAAACAATAAAATATGCCGATAATGATCTCTTTGATTGTCCATTTTCAAGTTTATTTTTAACCAATTTGTTTACTAATGATGCTCAGTTTTTGACTGAAGATAGTCTAAAGTCTAATCTTTAAAATAGTATATAATAATATAAGCCACGCAATCACTACTACATGAAATATGCAGTTTACGTCATCTATGAGAAAAAAACGACATGAATTATCGAACAACCCAATACATTTTTTTCTGCCATATTATCTATACATTGTTACATGTTTCAGCTTATAATTTAATTTTGCATTTAATTTGTCACATCATAAATTAAGTGTAGGTTTTTGTCCAGTGTAACTTTCCAACCATTCAATTTATTATAATCAAAAGTTTGTTGGCTTTAGTCCAATAAATCGTTATTCTAAAAGTTTGTATGAAACATCTTCGGGTATGTTAAAATTTTTTCGTAATACTTTGATCTGAATACGATCGAGTCGTGTAGGTAGGTAGTTTCGGCGGCATCTTCCAAAAAATATTTCGGTGCTGACATAAACTTTTCGTAATTAGAACCACCAAGAGTAGAGTGACCCATCTCAAATTCCCTCAAGATACTTCGCCTAGGCCGGTGAGAAGTAGGAGCTGAGAGACTATGATACTTACATTTCAAGTGCTGGCTATTCGCATAAGAGGTAAAGCACTGTTTCGTCCCCCTTGCATCTATAACTCCGGCAGAAATCGATGTTGGGGACAGCAATCCGCATTGCATTATTAGATCATGCAATAAAGTTCTGAATAAACGAACCTTTCTGTGCCATCGCAAGACAATAGTGGCAAACTCAATGAAGCTATTCAATCCCTCATGACAACTGTCTGTCAAAACCGCGTCCCCGGTTAACAGTTTGTTTTCCGCTAGTTAACGGAACTAGACGTGAGCCTTAAGCAGGCATTGTACTTCAATGTCTGTGGAATACCGGCCGGGATGATTCCATCTAGGCGTGGAGGTTTGAAAGGGCCGAAAGAATGTATGGCCCATCTGATTTGCAAACATAGCCTTACAACTCTGTGCGGTTGCAACGATTAAACAAGAGATGTTTTCTCATTACATGCATAATGTATATCTATCATAACCTTAAGTGTATACCTGCTGCTCTGAGTCCAACTTCTGCTTGACTTTGTATGCTGCCTGTTGTAATAAGTCTTACTCTTAGCATTTATGGAAGGCAACTGGCCCCATTGGTATCTTCAATGTTTGCCCACAAAAATCTGTATGAAACTCTCTTCTCCATACGAACAACATTTTGGAATTGTCTTAGCTTAGCTTTGTAATTAGGCAAATCATTGACTCATTTGGCATGGTCAATCTCCTTTCTACATTCACATTGATGAAGTGTAATCTCACTGTTCCACCATTGGAGCTTTGGTTTCCCTCTAGCTCTATTGAGCTGCAGGAATTCAAAATGGGATTTTCAAATACTGCAGTCAGAGAGTCCACCGCTTTTACCAGATCTTCTTGGTTAGTTAGCGCTGGAACGTGGTCCTGTAATGTAAAACATTATTTTTGTTTATTAATGCCTTGCATTATATGGAAAAAGAGTTTTGCGTAGAAGATATAAAATACTACATTTCTTCAAAATTTATGAAATCGATTTTTGATCTAGATATTTCATTAAACCTAGAATATTGTGCTCCGATCTTCCTCGATTTCCTAAGGCAGCTCTTTCAATAAATTAACTTCTCACAAGGAGCGAATGGTCTTTGTATCTCAGTTGGTTCACAGAATATTATTCTTTTAGAACAAAGCCTACAAAAGAAGAGAGAGAGAGAGAGAGAGAAAAAGATAGAGAGAGAGAGCTTCAACCCTCCATAGAAAATAATGTTGAATCGTGTGTATTTATGGCATTTGTTCAAAAAATTAGCAACTCTCTCACGATGGAATTTAGCAAAGCCAATCTTAGGATTGTGCTCAATAACGACAGTTTATTATTTTTTTCATTTAAATATTGCTGTATTTATTCTTTGCGTTTCATTTTGTTATTGGATTATTCAGTCTGTAAGATAATCCAACCGATCATCCTATACGGCTCACCTACCTGGATCCAATGTGCTGAATATCTAGTAACAAAGCTTCAGATCACCCAAAATAGATACCTGAAAATGGTACTTAATAAACCGTTTTACTTCTCTTCTGAAAAGTTACACAGCCTTGCTGGCGTTAGTCCAATTCGTAAGCTCGCTGCATCGCACCGTGACAAATTAATCGCGAAAGCAAAAGACTCGCCCAATCCGCTAATACATGCCCTGGCGAATTGAAAATCAGCAGTTGCTACCACCAATGTTTTGGCCGTAACCTAGCCTCATAGATTTTAGCTAGTTATAAGTAGATAGTTAAGTTATGTTAAGCTAGTATATGTTCAGTAGAGGTTTTTGCCTAAATTTTCCTCTAGCTAATTGTAATGATCACATAGAAATACGATAATATGCATAGTTTTAAGTAATGTTCAAACGATGGTGAAATGACTTTGTCAGAACACCTACTATATTATAAGGCCTCTGTACCGCATACATTCTAATAAAGAAATTATATAGATACACAGTCTGTAAGATGGAATAAATAAATAACACCTGCAAGCTTGGCTCACTCCTTGGCTCTATGAAAGATCCATTCTCATCAAACCAAAAAAGCGGAATCTTTCAAGTCAATTGCACAGAATGTGATATGAAGTATATTGGACAAACTAAACGTGCAGTAGAAATTCATCTCAAAGAACAAAGAAATGAATGTAAGTATTGTTGCACACGTATTGGATGCCCCGCTCTTATTTGTGGGCCATAAGAATCGTTGGTAACGACGAAGTCCTCCTAAGTCCGTCTGTCTTCCCCGGGTCCAGTTTGTCCTTTGCGTTAGCAATTTCCGACCCTTAGTTGATTACCTCCTTTTCAACTTTGGTCGACATTTTTTTGACCGCGGAATTCGTGGATGCGAAATTCTTTTGCAGTGGGCCCTTGTGCTGGGGAAAAGAACCCGCCCCACGACACCGCAACGCTAGTCTGCCAGCGCATTCACGCGTCCCCAGACAAGGCCAATCTCGGCGGATCTTAACATCCTCTTCCGCTGAGGCAGCAGGCCATCGCTCCAGTCCTGAACGGACATGTACTTACCTACATTCAGTACAAACTGTTTTCACAGGTTCCTCAGTTTTATACTGTGGATGAGTTAGTATGGCCTTGTAGGCACTTAACCAGTGTTTGACGATCTAGTCCTCTTTTGGGACTAATAGAGAAGGTTGTGTGACTTTATTTATTTATTTTTTAATGTTAACTATTTTATATTTGTTGTTTATTTTTGATCTGGTAGTTTTCTCGCATAATTATGCGACGCGTCGGTGAGTTAGTGTTTAGTAATTTTGGGTGATGTTAGTTGGTATGGGGTAAGGGTAGCTGTTAAGGCGAAGTAAGGAGAGATGTGTGGTTTTGTCAGTAGTGCTACTCGTATATATTTATTTGAGTATCTTCAAAAAACTTGCCAAGTTGCTGGAGGTGACACCTGCATGCACCATTTTTGTTTCGACAACAGTTCAATCAGAATGTGTTATCACATAAGAGAGGATATTTTTCTATTTATCGGTCAAATTTGGTGCAGTTTAAAATCTGGTGTTCAAGGTAATCTGTATATTCGCACCATCTGCAAACGTCCGTGTTGTAGATTTTGGCTCGTCTGTCTGTAACTGTTGTATGCCCTTTTTGTTAATATTCTGTTAATTTGTTTGTGTTTCTGTTTAGATTGGTGTTACGGAACTATGGTTTGTTAAGACAATGGAGGAGAGAACGATAGATTCATGACTTTATCGTTATACTTAAGGGTCCAGTCATTTTCTAGAGATTTTTTAATAATGTCAAGGGTGTCATCCCATTCGCGACAGAAATCAGGGTTACCATTATTAATTGCATTCTTCGAGTTTTCATCTGCTATAGATAGGGCCGCCCACTTGCTATTTTTGGGTATCCAGATCAGTACTACTTGGATTTTACTGTTTTTTTTGTATGAAACTTCTGATTTTGGACGGTAGATATTTGATACTGTGATTGTGTACTGTTTCAGTAATACTGTTTTTCGAGTCTTTAAAGATCCTAAGTTTTTGTATTGTTTGTGGAGTTGTCTAGTATGGCTGTCTTAATGGCTGTCATCTCAGCGTTGTTAGGACTCGTGTAATGATCTAATTTCCATTTGAAGATGTTTTTGGTTTTAAGGTGATAGACTGCACATCCTGTGCCCAGGAAGTTTTTTTTGCTGCATCCGTGCAGTATACTGGGTCATTATTTGTTGTTGAAACCAGCATGTTATTGAAAGAGTTCGTGATACTACTATAGTTTATTTAAGGGAATTTGGGAGGTAGTTTGAAATCAATATTACTTAGTTGGTAAAACAAGTTTGGAGGAGGGTTCCATTTTTGGTTCCTCAACATGTAGCGTCTATGGTGTTTTTCAATTAGTTTATGGCTTTGGAGTAGTTGGAATTGTTATTTTCTGCATTGACGAGATTTGTGAAATTGAGATCATGCATGTTTTTAGGACCTCTTTGCTTCTTAATAGTTTTGCTCTGAATCCGGTAGGCAGTTCCTTCGCTATGGAGAAAGTTGATATGTTTGGTGCAATGATAGAAATGCCCCGACAATATTTTAGTATAATGGCTTTGCTTCCATTGAGTTTATCGAAGGTTGACTTGGGGGAATTGTTTATTTTGGGTAGGTTGTTTACAATTAGGGGTCTTATCACTGTCTTGTACAAAAGTAGAGCTTTATTTTGGTTTAAGCCATATATGGGACCGCTAAATTTTCTGATTAGATTTTTTGAGTTGGGGAGTTTGGAAAGCGTTTGGCAACATGATCTTTGGAGAATCCCTTATTATTGAAGACTCTTTCGAGGAAGGAGAAGTTGTATGTATGTTAGGGTGACATCTAGTGCTGATCTAATGGTTTTTCCCAGGCGATTTGTTCTATTGAAGGTGAAGATTTCAGAGTTTCGGATGTGTAAATGATTTTTTTGATTATGTTATTTATTATTTTTCCTTTGCATTGTTTGTTGTGTCGCCCCAAGAGTTGTGTCGAGCATACAGATCACCTCCTATGATAAAGGGTTTACTGTTGTTAATTTTGGAGAGTAATGTTTCAAAAAGGTTTTTAAAAGAGTTTGGTGGTTTGGTGTTTGGAGGCATGTAAAAGGAGACTACTATTATGTTGGGTTGTAATTTTTGGAGTTTCAATAGTCATAGCTTGAAGGTTGTCTTCTATCTGAAGGATTTTGTATTTTATATATTTTTTTAATAAGATTGGCCACTCCTCCATGCCTGTTCCTGTGTTTGTAGATAACATTGAGTTAAGGGAGGCTACGGATTTTGCACTCTGTGTCTGTTAAGGTTTCTTTGATTACAGCGAAATCAATATTAAGTTTATTAATTGTAATTTCAAGGTTGTATTTGTGTCTTAATATACTTTGTATATTAAGCTGTAATAATGATAGTTTTTTCTTTGTAATTGTTGAGGAGTACATAGTAGATTTTTTTGTTGTGGTTTGTTTATTTGATTGGTCAGAGTTATTGTTCAGGGACGGGGTTTTGCTAATATTAAGGATGTCCGTAATAATGAAGATGAGTGTTTTGAGGTGTGAGGTGTAGGTGTTATTTATATTCGTTGATGAAGTGGGGCATTGCAGTTATTTTTTATTTTCTTTAATAAACGTTCGATTTTCGTGGTGTTATGCTTCTTGAAGGCTTTTTCGTTAAAGATTGGGTTATTGTCGTACGCCAGGGGGTTTGGAGAGTAATTTGCTTTAAGATGGTTCGGTGATGGGGGGCTAGAGGTTTTAGTGGCAGTTTAGTGCCTGGCCGTGATGTGGGCCTGCGATATTGTCTTTGTTGTTTCCTACTTTGTTATTCAGCAATGAGAAGGCATCGTCCATTGATTCATTATCTTTTAAAAAGTCAAAGAAACATTGTTTTTGTATGATGATATGTTTAAAATGGTTCTTGCCTGAAACACAGTTATGTTGCCTATAGAGCTTAATTTTACTTCGTCAGTAAACTTTATCCATTTTGGACCGTTTTTGTTTGTTGCTATGTATTCCATGGAACCACATAAAGCGCATTAGATTGTTTCGCAAGATCCTTGGCAGTCTGTCTGCACAGTTGACTCAGCTATTTTCTTTTTGTTTGCAGTTGAATGTTGTATAAACATTGTTCTGACTTGTACAGAAAGTATTGTATATTAATTGGTGTCCAAGCGAGCCATATGGCATCGAGTGGTTTGGTACCTGGAAAAGTTAATTTTAAAGAGTTGGTCTGTTATAGTCTCTCAGTGTTTTCTGGGTCCCTGCGTTTTAATCTTGAGACGCTTAGTATTTTTACGTTGCAGAGTTGATTCCCTATGGCATTGCATGGGATAGTTTATTTTAGTATTTCTTAATCTGTGATGGAAAAGAATATATACCTAATAACACCGGTTCTATATAGGAAGTTGTTTAGAACGAACATTTTTAACTTTGTTATGTTAGGTTGGGGTTGGTAGTTTCGTTATTTGTATCCTCTGGGCTTTCAAAGGTGATTTCGAGTTTATATCTTCCGATTGCTTTTACATTGATAACGTTGCGGATTTGGAAAGCTTTGTTAAGTTCATAAACATTCAGAACAGGCAAGAGATTATCAAAGGCATTTTCCCCATCTCTGACACATATTCTGTGGTTAAAGTGTTTTCTCCTATCGTTTGAAGGATAAGAGTTGACAGGTGGTTTGGTTGAGAAATATTGTGACTCTTTTCTACTGCAATTGTGTTACTTTTGTTTCCATTTTCTGGGTTGGAAAGTGGGGCGTGTACCTGTTATGTTGAATTAAGGTTGCATGGTACGACTGGTGTGGGCGTAATGGTGGTGTTGTGAGCAGCTGTTCCGTTTATTTTGTTATTTAGGTTAGTTTGTCTGCCGTGTTTTCCTAAGATGGTTTTTTTAGTATCGTTGGCATGTAGAACATTAGAGTGTCCATTTTGTAGGCCACTGTTAATTACAATGCTATCCGTTCTATTGGATGTAATGGATTCTTCAAGTTTGTGCGCGAAACCTGAAACCTGAGGTTCGTTGAGGTTCTCACAGCAGGTGCACCGCTGCAGGGAGATCCGGAGGGGACGGGAGAGCTGGCAGCCCAAGACGTGGTGAACTCAACTATGAGCATCGACACGGAAAGCCCCCAGTGTATTGGTGGTCAACTGAAATCGCTGAAAAACGAAGGGAGTGTCACAAGCTTCGGCGTGAGGCCCAACGGGCGCGGAACCGTGACGAGGCAAGCAACCGCGCAGCAGCATATAAGTCGGCCAGGAAATACCTTCGCAAATTGATCAACAACAGCATGGCTCGCTGCTGGCAAGATCTCGTGGACAATGTGAACAAGGATCCGTGGGGCCTTGGCTACAAGCTAGCTATGCGGAAGCTTGGTGCCCCACGGAAACCTTGTATACATGATGCGGAAAAGATGGACGAGATAGTGCGGGCACTCTTTCCCGCTCATCCCGTCCGGGTTGACGCTGTCCATGGTGAAACAGCAGTCGAGTGTCCACTCTTCACACAGCCGGAACTGGAAGAGGCAGTCCTTTCGTTCAAAGCGAGGAAGGCTCCAGGTCCAGATGGTGTTCCAGCTGAGTTGTTGCGGCTTGTCCATCAGCATTGTCCTGATTTGCTGCTCAGCACATTCAACGCTTGCCTACGGGACGGGGTTTTCCCCGGTACGATGGAAGGTGGTGAGGCTCGTGCTGATCAGCAACGGGAAGGGAAATTCCGAATCGCCGTCTGCATACCGCCCGTTATGCATGCTTGGCACGGCTGGAGAAGTGCTAGAGAAACTCATCAAGGGAAGACTCACTGGCGCCATTCGTGCTGCTGTGGACCTATCTCTTCGGCAGTACGGCTTTAGAGCAGGCGTACCACCACTGATGCGATTGCAGAGGTGGTGAACGCGGTCCAAAAGGCAGAGGCATATAGTCGCACCAAGCGACGGATCGTCCTGTTAGTGACACTCGACCTCAGGAACGCCTTCAACTCCGCTAGATGGGTGGATATTCTGGACACGCTGAAAAACCCTTTTCAAGTTCCAGAATATCTAATGCGGCTTTTGAGGAACTACCTAAAGGACCGAAGCCTGTTCTACGACACGACACAGGGCCAACAAAAGATGGAAATTACATCGGATGTTGCCCAGGGATCTATCCTTGATCCGGGCCTGTGGAACGTGTCTTACTACGGGCTACTGAGACTCGAGATGTCAGATGAGTCGCGCGTGGTCGGCTATGCGGATGATGTTACGGCTCTGGTCGCTGGGCGCACCGTTGAACAAGCGCAACTTAGGCTAGGTATGCTAATGCGCCGAGTGAGGGACTGGATGACTGCTCGCGGGCTGAGTTTAGCACTGGAGAAAGCCGAAGTGGTCATGTTGACAAAAAAGAGAATCCCTAGAGTAAGGATGATCAGTATTGGAGACATACAAAGCGAATCGAAGCCAGCGGTGAAGTACCTGGGGCTACTGATCGACTCGAAGATGAGTTTCTCTGAGCAAATCAGGGCAGCGGCTGAGAAGGCTGCTTCGGGAATATCGGCTCCGAGTCGACTTATGGCCAACGTAGGGGGACCCAGCCCATCAAGAAGACGCCTCTTGATGAGTGCTGTAGGGTCAGTGCTACTGTACGGTAAGGGCTTTACCGAAAACGCCTGGCACAGGTACAGAGAAGAGGAGCACTGAAAATTGCATCTTCGTATCCGACAGTCTCTGATTCCGCGGTGAAAGTTATTGCAGGCGTGATACGTGTCGCCCTCCTTGCTAGAGGGCGCCGCTCTATTCATCTGTGTCGAAACGAGAAGGCAGCAGTCTTGGGTGAATTGCACGAAGGGAAGGTGTACTGCACGCCTCATCCCGGATGTGAGACCGTGGCTAAATCGAAGGCATGATGAGACTGACTTCTATTTGACACAGCTTTTGAGCGGGCATTGGGTGTTTTCAGTCTTACCTGCACAAGATTGGTAAGTCACGGTCCCCCGATTGTCGGTATTGCCCAGAAGAGGAAGACAATGCCTGCCACACATTTTTTGCGTGCATAAAATGGAACAGGCTGCGAAGAGCCCTCTACAGGGAGACGGGAGAGCTCACCCCGGATAAAATTGTCGCGGTGATGCTCGAATCGGTTGACAAACGGAACCAGGTGGCACATTATGTTCGGGTAGTCCTAAAAGATAAAAGGGACTCACAGCAGCCGAGAGACCTGGCCCGAAGTAATGTTTCAAACGGTTCCAGGCTAGGTTCTCAGGTTGACAGTGGAGGTGTTTAGTGGGTGGTCCGGTCGGCTTTTTGCGATACTCTGTGCGTAAATGAGCATTCACCTCCCTACCACAAAAAAACCTGAATTTCTATGGAAGCTGTCTCATGTAGTTTATTCGCTTCTGTCAAGAGGAGTTTTATTTGTAAGAGATTTAGAATTGGAGCTTTAGATTCTACTTTGGGTTTATTGAAATAATATGGGGTTTTATTTGCCTCTTCGTTTTGTTTGCCCCCTTATACCGATGTTTTAACACTGCCTGGGAGGCACACGTAGGAAACGAAGACGTGTGAAGTGCAGATCACACGAGCGTTGTGCGACGATGAACAAGTGATGGAGAGAGTGGTAGGGAATGGAGATATTAAAAAAAAAGTGATCGGCCGTATCTTTTTTGTATTTGTTTGGTTTCTGTATATATTTCCATGTGTTTGAATTCGTCTGTATCAGGAGGCTCTTTGATTGATAAAACAGTCCCGTGCCTTCGTCGTTTTTGTTAAAGTCCACTGCACGAAAAAATTAGTGAAATGGATACAGTCACTGCGAATGATGAGTCTCGGTAGTCACCAGGCAACTATAAATGTTTAAGGTTCTTGGAGGTTACGCTACACTTCGTTTTGCAGCAGACACTCTATAACTGCTTCCAACACCTTCAAATTTTCGGGAGAGGAATGAAACAAATGATTGTTTCAGAGATCCCAAATTTTTGGTGACAGCTGCATATTAATTTTTACCCTGTATCTATATAAACGTCATTTTGTTTTGATAACGCAATTTTGGACACTTGATCGCTAAATTCAATTTGTTGGGAAAAGTAATTATTGCATCTAAGGGGGCACATGGATGAATGGTACTGTAAAATTCCTGTGTCTGTAAAACGCGAGCTTCATTCCAGCGTAGCGTCTGGATGAGTATGAATGACGTGAGTGCTTAGTGGTAGTCTTATGGAATCTTTGCTAACAACCATCTTGGCCAAGAGCGATTTCCGGAAATCTTTTTCAATAGCGACTTAACCAGTTATTTTGTCCTAGGACAGTCTCATGGCCATCTTATTCATTCGCTGCTTGGCGGAAATCTTTTACACGAACGGCCAAACGGTCATCTTCCCAAATGAATACGAATAATAGTAGAATCCTGTTATTTTTCATGTTTCTATCATATTCAAAATTTTACAATTATTTGAAGACCTCTGGAAGTTTTAAGCTTTAAATGGCATCGACCTTATCAAAAAAAGGTACACCATATTTGATGCCTTTAATCTTTGACAAACTTAGTTAGGAAGGTCATTCATAGTTGGGACAATTAACTCTAAGCCATACATAGTAGTATTTGCGTAGCAATCTATCTTCCAAATGCCATGGTGAAATGCTCAAGTATTCCAAAGGGGATGTTGTTTCTATTTTGCAACTACCGTTGCTATTTATAGGCACCTGTAAGGACTTACCGTTGTTAAATTTTTGAAAAGATGCTTTTGCCTCATAAGCGTGAAGAATCGATTATGTACGTTGTGTCTTAAAATGGGGGAAAAATAATGGTGATCAATAATGCAATAAAGAATGATGCTTGTTATTTCGTAGTATTATAAGTCGGTTTTTCTTGAGGTCGATCAACATTTTAAAATGGCGGCTAAAATCTTCCATCAGTAATGATAGACGTCAATATTACAGGTGCTCTACCGTAAATCTTGAATTGCATGTTTTTTTATGGTAAAGTAATGATCTTTTTATTTATTATTTTTTCAACATAATCCAAATTGAAACGTTTAGTACTGCTATTTTCAAGTGTGAGAAAAACAATTTTTAATCTTGGGCTTGAGACGTCTTCAGTGACGGACATTTCGTTATTGTCGTCAAATTGTTTAATCTTGTTCCTTAGGCTAGGAGAAGGAATGGACATTTCTGAGGACCAGATCTGGAGAATAGGGTGAATTTTCGAGCAATTCGAAATCAGTTTCTTGAATTGCAACTTCGGCCTTGTGCGTTGCCTTGGAAGAACAGCACTCAAACTTGAAGTTTGCTCCGACTCTTTCCTTGATAACGTCTCACAATCGCCTAATTTGGTCTGTATAGTAAGATCCTTTGATAGTAGGTCTCTTTTTCAGCTAATTTGTGTTACAATTTCCCGGGTATCCCAAAAATGGATGCCATAACCTGTTCCGTCGAGCTGGCATCGTTGAATTTTTTCGGTGTTAGTATAGACGGTCTTTTTCAGATCATAGACTGTAGTTTCATTTCAGGGTCAAGATGATGGCTTCATCCATCATTATAAGTCACCTAAGAACTCTATTTACATCAGCTTGGTCGTTTTCAAGACTTTTTCTAGTAACTTCAACTCGTTTCTTCCTTTAGTTTGGTGATTAATATGCTGGGTACCCAACGTGCTGTGTCGACGTAGATATCTATGGCAGAAATTTCTTTAAAACCAGAGCTTGGGTTTTCTCCATGTTTATTTTAGTGATTTCTAAGGATGACGCTATATTTATATAACTTTTACAATGAACTTAATTGCGAATCCTGTCTGTCCATGCATTACAGCAAGAAAGACTATAAAAGCTCTAATAGCTGAAGTGGCAATTTTTTAAAAGCCTAGTTCATATCAAAATTTTGAAATGGTTTTATTTGGTGTCCCTTATATACTAAGATGACCCCGAAAAATCTACTTTTATTAAAGTGCGACATCATATGAAAGGTGATCGGAACTTTTAGAATTTCGGTGGTAAAAAGTACAGAAAATGTGAGTCCACGGGACAATTTGACAACCTTGCGCATAAAAATCTGGAAGAAATCAAAGAGGTAGATCTATAAGAGTACAATGGCAACAAATACCCCATAAATGATTATTCACTCAACTTTGTTAGTAATGGTATGATTTCTCAATTTTTCGTTTTTCTTCATAAAGTTGAAATTAATTCAAAGATTTCATAATGTACACTGGATACATAATTCAAGCCATCGATTGCGTCCGCTGACTCAAGTCATCGAAGTCCTTCTGCTAAACGGGCTCTCCTGCCTACCTGTAACTGCAAAATACCACAGTTTTACCAATTTTTATGCCCGCTATCAATATTCAGAAAACAATTGCAAAAGAGCTAATTTTATTAAAAGCTTTGCATATTTTTTGCAAGATGTGATTTGAAAATTAATTTTCGCAGATATCTAATTAATTTCAAAACTCGATGGCCTATTTTTAAATATATAGTATGAATATTCATTAAAAGTATTTATCCATATCAACTGGGAATCTGATGAAAAATATTAATGATTTCTTAAATCACTAGTTATTGTAGTTGCAATTAAGATCTACCTCAAATTACATCTGTTTAAATAATGCGGTTTTATTCGTTAGCATATCCGCAAATAAATTAAGGAAAATTCAACATTGACTTCTAATAATTCATAATCGGTAAGTTTCTGGGCGCGTGCCAGCTGCAGCATTTGATTAATGTCTGTGAAAAGTACCGCGCAATCCTTGCGACTACCACCAGCATCAACATCACCGTCGTTACCTTGACTGACAATCCCATAATTTCAACATTATTTAATAATCTAATCGGTCAGCTTACTCACCCGCGTTACTACCGTAGAATTCAGCGCTTCAATTAAATCGTTAAGAGATCTTTTTGATAGATAATTGCGACCTGCAATTTGACCGTTAAATGGCTGGTCAACGTATGAACTTTTCGCTAGAGGGTTTCATATTGGATGGTAAATGCTTTTCAATTGCAATTGAATTGTTGCAGAAGATGAAAAAGATGTATGTCATACTCATTACATACTCGTATGACTGATCTACCATTGGATGGCGAATTACTCGCTGCGCAGCTTCCAAATTATTCATGGCTATGGCTCAAATTGGAACCAATTGCAACAATGGTGGGTACTGGCAAAACCGCTTTTAAAGAGCAAATTTGTAATAGTATATACCAATCGAAATATAAAATCATAGCGCCACGAAAATCCATCAATACAAAAACAATTTTTGTTTAAGACCAATGCAATTACCAATGACATTTTATTAAGGTGGTAGATGATGCATTGCCAAAGAAACGAAGATAGAAATATCATTCAATTAAGTGAATGATGAAGATACTTTTTGAAGTTGCAATATTTGATGGCTAATGTGAGCTTAAAAGTAAAATCAGTGTGTACGGATTGAATATGATTAGTAAAGAAAATGTATTGTAAGAATTTTTTTCGAATAGAAGTTTAACCTGTTGATCTTTCAAGGATCCAATTTGCATTGAGAAAGCTTGAGAAATTGTTGGTAAAGAGATAACTTTTAAATATGTGAGAGCTGTTCCTGGAAGCTTTTATTGTTACAAATTATTAATTAAATTATCGATGGCGTGACTAAATCTAAGCTAGTCAAAATATCTCTCAATAAGGTTTTGAACCTTTCGAGAATAAGGGTATCTTTAGAGCGAACGAACTTGCAAAAACTCTACTCTTGTTGGAGTAGTCTTGCAGCTTCTTAATTGGCATTAATTAAGCCTTTTAGCAGGGGATATCTAAGGACGCTGTTAAATCTTTGGCGAAAGAGTTGTAATGATTTTTAAGTATACGTCCACGTGCGAACGAGGAACCGACCTCTCATCGGTTCTAGACGTTAAGTCTGAGTAGTGCCAACGGATGGTACCCACCTGTCAACCAATCCGTGCACCGTAATCCATTCACGCGGTGGCTGCTTGTCGGCCAGCTAGATCGGAGAGGATTTCGGTCGCGGGTCTCCGAATGGATTACGCTCGTCTACAATCTTCAGCCACCAATACATGCCCGTTTTTAAACGCATCACAAAAACAAAACCATACGGAGAGGAAACCTACTTTACGTTACTCAGTCAAGGACAAAAATCTGATTTTTACTTCGCGTTCCCGAATTTCCGACGCGGTACCGAAAAATATACTACGTTAACTCAACCCGACGAAAGCTACGTTAATAAAAAGGCAAAACAACAAAGGTACCGCGTACCGCGCGCGACGCGAAACCGACCTCAGCGGATTTTCTCAAACCCTACCCTCGCGATGGCATACCTACCCTGCACCTCATTTCCCGCTGAAAATAAGAACCACTGGAAAGGAAAGTAATGTTTTAGCAATTCATTTTATTGTTAAATTCCCTTTGAAAAGAGTTTGAAATATTCTTATAAATAGATCTTTATAATCAATAAAGTATGTGCGTTGCCTAACGAAAACTATTTCATACATATTTATATATTGTAGAGTTAATTACACTAAATGAACTACCAAATCTACTCTCTAGTCTTATGTTTATTAAGTTTTTGTCGTCTAACGTTAATGCATATTTTATTTTTAATGGTTCGAATGAAAATGTGTATAACGCATCAAATCAATTCTTATTGTCAACCTCGATGTTCATAAAATACTTCTTTCAAATTTCGAGCGGATTCATACAGTGTTTGACATCTTGTTGATGAATTACATTGAAGAGTCTTTATTGATTTGCAACACATAGGATCGTCGAAATTAGCGAGAACGTATCTATCTATTGGTGAGCGCGACATAACATAAAAATTATTTTCAATTGAAGGAAACAAATGGGGCCTATCATCTCACGCGTATGTTATGGTATCGTTAGATGATTAATGTTTAAATAATTTTATTTTATAAATTAAGACTGGTATTAAGACATACACTGTGTGCGTTGAATTTTTCCTGTTTTTTTTGTTTTGCTCATTCCAATATAGGATATTTTATTGTTTTTGAGATTTACTCTTCAATTTAAGAGTCTTAGGAGTATAAATTATTTCAACATGATGCCATTACATCCACACCTTAATTGCTATCTTAATCTAAGTCTTCAATATTTTATACATGATATTTAAACTTCATATACATTAAAACCTAATCATATCTTAGTTATTTCTCCCCCTTTTGTAAATATTTGGTTATTGCTTAGGTAGATTTAATAATAGTTTAATCATCTAGGACAGTATAAAGTATTGATTACTACGCACTAATCTGATTTCTGTGTATTTATACAATTCAAGGATCCGTAAAATTCGTACTGCGTTCCGTTGAAATGTTGTGCGTTTTGTTATATTTTCATTAATAACTTTAAAGATCGTTGTTATGATCAATTTTCTATAGCCAGACCTTCTTACTTCAACTGTAATGTATTTCTAATTTCATAAAAATTTTCGTTTACGAGTACGATTCGCTGTCGCAATATGTCAGTTCCTTGCATATAAAAATTTTACTATAAAAATTTGGTTCAGCTTTTTTTTTTTAGTCCCGTTGAAAATTATAAATATGTTATTACAATGTTACTAGTTCTCTTCAGTGTACCACATACCTTTCAATTTAATGGTCCTAGTTTTAATTTTTTTCTTGGAGTTTGATTTTCAAGTCTTATTGGTTGTTTAAGTAGTTCCGATTTTATTCGTTTAGGCTCAGAAGGAGTATGAATAAAAATCGTTTGCATGCATTATTTGACCACGTTTCATTTAGTTTGAATAATGTTTATTAAGGGTTGAATGAAAAGCAGCTCAAAATCTTTGAAAAGTTGTGCTGTAAAACTCAAACCTGGTTCGTTGATATTTGATAGCTTAAAGGATATCCGATTTCTTTTGTTTACTTCTGCTATCACTTTTTTCTACGTATGTACTAGTTACTCGTTCGGTATTCCGAGTCATATTCCTGTATTTATTTGAAATTTCAGCATTATCATTGAAAATTTCGAGCAAACCATAGTCCATTAGAACTGGATCCAAGTTTTGCCGTAAGGATTCCTCTAGCTTTCATTATTATTCTAATAATCCTATTTATTATTCATCGCTCAATGTTGAGAGGCTAGCGTACGATCAAGATTTATTCAATTGTTCATTTTCAGGACGTCGTTCGGCTGCCGTTGTTAATAAATTATTAAATTCCATCTCAAGACTTTGTCGTGCCTGTGAATTTTGTGTTGGAATTTGTAAAGCTAACGCCCTTGCATTCGCATCGAAACTCTCATCTAATGCTGATTCCGATCTTTTCTTTGCTGATGCACCTTTTTAAGGAATTCGGATGTTTTCGCGGTCCTTTTGCGAAAATCCCGCCATATATGGTTATCATATGATTTCAGTTGTAAATTATCTTATCATCACTGACCGCTTTGCCTCAAATTACGCTAGTTTAAATACACTTAATTTCTATTCACAAAATTCCGTCGCCTTTCCACTGGCAGCCGAACCTCCGCGCGCTCTCCATGTGGCTGTCAAATCGACTTTTTCGTTGAATTTTCTGGCAATTCCCAAATATACAGTTGAGCCCTCACCAAAGCGGGCAGGGACATTATTAATGCTATTTTGAAAAAATGTATAACACTGCTCTAGCACTTTGAGGTCTTTCAGTAAAATGATATGTATGCTAGGAGTATGAACTGCTTGGATGACCATAGCTAATGCATCATACAATGTATCTAATTTTGATGTGATGCTCAACAGTTTGGTGGCAAATTGTTCATTCAAAGTAAATCGAATATCTTCTACGTACCCCTGATAGCCGATTCAATAAAACACCGGTAAATAATCTCAAGACGTGAGTATCAACCGTCTTTAAGCCTTCAGGTTTTGCAAGTGTTTCCAACGATAACTGTAATCCGTTATTGATGGATTGTGTCTCTGCAGCGCTGACGAAGCGGCCAACAATCCAGCGAAAAGTGGTCCATATTCGTCCATTTAATGATGATCGGATGCCTTAGGAGGTGATTGGAATTGAAGATATGCAGCTTGCGACGATGGCGACTGTGTTGGATGCATTTATTTAGATTTGATTATAATTTGGATCGAACTGAACATCATACCTTGGTATCCGCGCACACACTTCCTGCTTCTGGTACGCTGAGCTTAACTAAATCGGCTGCTTAAATTAATTTCGCCGATTTTCTCAATTGTTGAGTAGATAGCAGCCGCACGACTCACAACACACACTCTGCCACCACGTGGCTGTCCATTTTCCTTTTGACATCCCACGACAAAATTGACGTGGGATGTGCAACCGTCACAACCGACATGATATGCCAAGCCACATGGTGGCAAGGTGTGTTAGTAGTGGTCTCCAGCGGCGTCGCATGATTCATTACAGAGTCATCCTGTCCAACTGCAATAAATGTTTAAAATATTTCATATTTGCCTTACCAATGATCTTCTGAAATAAAATAGGCAGTCCTTTCGAATTACGATAGCAATGTTAACTGAATACTGTTGGCTTTGCAGAGACGCTATGCAAACAGGCGTCGCTTACAATCTTTAATACCGAATCTGTAGACGTGAATAGAAAAGAAGATCGTTCTTAATCTTTTGCATGAGTTGTTCGATTTTTGCTGGAAAAAATGGATCAATTTGGTTCAGACTCGTTTTTGGTCTAATCGAAGTATCTTTGAAAGTGTGAATATATATCATCAACTTATCAAAAACGGAAAAAAAACGGAGATGAAAGTCTTGCTTCACTGGTAAACTGAAGAAAAATGGGAACTGTGCTACAATCCGAAATTCCGGGTTCTCCGGTTGGGGCCTTTGGACCTGATTGCTCGCCGGAGGATACCGTGAGCGCCACTCGTTTGTGACTAATAAGACCGACGATTTGTCAAACGAGAAATCATCATCATCTATGGCGCGACAACTCAAACCGTGTCTTGGTCTTCATATTTAATCTCCTCCAATCATCACGGTTCCGCGACTTTGTCGACCAGTTGTTTATTCCGAACGAGAATCTGCTGTCAGCTTCTATCGTGTCTTCCCATCGAATCCTCGGTCTTCCCGCTGAACGTCTACCTTGTGCTCTACCCTTTAATGTTCTTTTGGGTGGCCGCTTTTCTTCCATTCTTTTTATATAGCCGTCCCATTGCAATTTGCGTAACTTTACGCAAGAGGAAACAGGTGGATCGTCAAGCAGTTCATATAACTCATCATTGTATCGCCGTCTCCACTCTGTTCCTTATTTCACTGGACCATCGATTTTCCGGAGCACTTTGCGTTCAAATACGTCCACTGTCTTTTCGGAATCGCTCGTGAGGGTCCATATTTCACTTCCATATAATAGGACATGTTTGACCAGTGTTTTGCAAATGCGGAGCATATTTTGCATGTGCACAACTCTGGACCTTAGATTGGTAAGTACGGAGTAATAGGCTTTATTTGCAGCGTTTATGTGACGTCCAGTTTTGTCCTTTTCGGCGCCTCTTCTATTCAGGTTGGCTCCAAAATACATCAAGTTATCCACACTTTTAAGGTTGAAGTTGCCTACGGTCAGGTTTTGCCGAACTGAAGTGTCCTTTCTCGTTTGAGTCATTAATTTAGTTTAAGTTTCATTAACTCGTAGGCCAATTGGGTTTGCTTAAGATTCTAGGCTCAGAAATGCTTCTTCGGCATCCAAGATTGAATGTGCCATAATATTGACGTCATCAGCATATGCTACCAATTGCGTGGACTTGAGCATTAGTGTACCTGAGGTTTCAGCTGATGTCTTCCTGATGACGTGTTCCAGCGTAATATTAAAGAGCATTAGGGCAAGTCCATCCCCTTGTTTTAAGACTGATTCCATAATGAAGTTGTCCGTTAGTTCACCGTTTACCTTGACCTGGGGTTCTGTGTTTAGTATCGTGATCTTGAACATGCGGACTAGTTTTGTTGGGACACCAAAGTCAAGCATTATTTTGTGCAGCGCATTTCTGTCGGAATTGACGTATGCTTTCTTGGTCTATAAAGAGTTGGTGCACGTCGGTGTTATATTCCCAGCACTTTTCGAGCACACGCTTTACTGAGAATATTTGGTCTATTGTAGACCGCCCACTTCGAAAATCTCCCTGATACTCTCCCATAATACTTTCATAGTACAGAATTTTCTTTCTATTATTTTGGAGAGCATTTTATAAGACGTACACAGTAGAGCGATGCCTGTTTTATTTTCATACCTTAGTTTGTCCTCCTTTTTGTGTACAGGAGACATATTATACTTTTTCATCAGTCCTCTGGTAACTGCTCCTCTGACCATATTCTGCAGCAGTTCTGCTGGTATTCCATCTTTTCCAGGAGCCTTATTTTTTCTGAGGTTCCCTACTGTTGCCTGTACTTCATCTCTGGTTGGTGGTGAGACTGAGACCTCTTGCTCTGCTTCTAGAATATTCACAGCTTCAGCCGTTGTTAGGGTCGCAGCTTCTGGAAATATTGCAGCCATTAGTTTTTAATTTTGACTCGTTTGACTTTGATTGCTCCTTGTACACTTCTGCAAAGACTTGATTGTGGATTGAAGCCGTCTCTCCGCTGTTTGATAGAGGCTGATTTCATGTAGGGTCACGTTTTCGTTTATCTTTTGGATATTGACGTTGATGGTCAGTCGTTTCTTTCTTCGGCACATTTTTTTAGCTTGACGTCGAAGGCTTTTATATTGTTCTTCTTTGGTCTGAGTTGATCGCTGGATGTATTCTTTGTGCGCCTGGTGCGCTTCTCTGCATTCTTCGTCGAACCATCTGGTTTCTTGCACTGCGAGAATTTTGAGAAATGGTCCAGCCGATATGCAGGTCTTCCGATCCTGCCTGTCAATTCTGGGAAGGACGATAAAGCTACTGATTGCACAGAGGAAGGTAGAAAAGCCCGGGCTTTCACAAGAATCCCTTCCAAGCAAAGTTTAAAAATGTTCTTCAAATTTTAATAACTACTCTTATTTTGTTAATTTAAACTCTAATAATTTAAAAGTTTTTATTTTTTGATAAACCATATATCTTCCCTAAACAAAAAAGAAATAAATCTATTGAGGCCTACTTAATATTGAAAATGGGGGCGCCCAATGTTTCGCTGCCGGACTCCATATTCTCATAGTCGTTTCTTCCCATCCTCTTAATATTTGTTCTTCCAGTGAATAATTTTTGCAGTTATACTTGTTCCAATCTACAGTCTTCTAATCAATCTCGTATGTTTGAATATCCTGACAATTAATCTGCATCAAATTAAATCCAGTTTCACACTCGTTCGAATCTGCAGTTTTCTAACTCGACCTCGTATGTTTGAATATCCTGGTAATTAATCTCGTATGTTTGAATATTCAGGCAATTGATCTGCTCTTCGATGGCACTAAGAAAAATTGTCGCATACTCCCCGTTGCTTTTTCTTTTTTCTAAAATGATAAATTAATATTAGTATTGTTGTTGCAATTCGATTTTTTTTATTTTTCTCTCGCTTCCATTGTTCTCACCCAAAAACAAAAACCAGGAATCTCTTCCTCAATATGTCGCCTTCCTTCACACCTTCCCACGACTACTCAAGTGATTTTGGCCAAACCGATACAACCAATTTCCGATTTTCAAACATTTATTTTTTCATTCGCTGAACGTTTTCGTATTGCAGTCTGCTACGCGAATTGAAAATTTTTGGATTGAACACAATTGCACAGTCGCCTGGTGACTCTTTGTATGGTTATTTGATTGTGTAAATTATTGCAGGCCATTAAGTTTCGAGTAATTCTTTATCAATACACATGTTCACACATTAGCCGATCTTCTTCGGTGAATCTCTAGGTCTGAGTTGATTTAGATTAGAAGTCGAAACGGGCTCTGATTATCTTGAATGTGAAGAAGTTGATTTCCTGACCTTGACCCTAATGCTAACTAGCCAACTATAATTCACAATTATTTCAAAATATGCATTTCAAATATATCTAATTCCGATATTTTAAGTACTTGGAACAATACAATTAATTCTTCTAAAGGAAGAAAGTTATTTGTACTTGGCTCGGGGCGTTATTTTTAATTTCATTGAACTTTTTTCTTTCAATTTATTTGCGTGCATGCTAACTTAACCGTGCGGGTGTTAGCGAGCTCTTCACTGTTTCCCCTATTCAGACGGGTGTTACTTCGCCGTTTGCCCCATTTCGAGCGTGAAAATTCCTCTCCTACTTTAAATGGATTCCCTAAAATACACTTCTCGACATATCTTCACCCTGCATAACCAGAGGACGAATATCTGAGTTACGATCACTCTCAAACGAACTATAATACTATTCCCGTGGCATCTCCAACAACATTGCATCTGCGTGTCACAGATTCCCACATATACTCAGCTACGGCCCGCGAAAAAAACTAAGCGGGAATAACTTCAAGCTACTAATCCCTGTGAAACTTCTACCTGCCTGACTTCGCTGTGAGATTGGAGTTCCCCAGATCGAGCTACCCCTAACCTAATGATAGTCCTACCTAAGACCCATCACCACTTAAAGTTGTTGCTACTTCTTCGCGTACTGTTAGTTAATCTAGCAACTCCTAACTTAATCGACTCCTACCACTAAAAACGAATCCTAGTTCCAACGTTACTCAACGCTGTCCCTGCTACGACCAATTGTTTTTACTTTTGTTACTAGGATAATAGTTTTCCATTTGCTAGCTTAGTTCCCTTTCGTTTTAGAAATACCAAGGAAGAAAATAAAAGAAAAAGGGTCAGAAAAAGAATGCAAGAAAAAGGAAAGCCAACTTACTGCGTTACGACACATACTTTTTAGGTCCTTCGCATGCTAGACTCCCGCATCGTGCCCTTCCGCGTTCTTGAGACAGTAAAAACTCGCGGATACTCGCTTTAATACCTTAAGCGGGCCCACATATTCAGGAGACAATTTCGCCAAAAATACCTTGTATCATCGGGCTGGACAAAGTTTCTTCTTCAGACTTGGTCACCTATCTGATGAGGTACCGGTCGTGTTCGCATGTTATATCTCGGCACCCCTCTCTCTGCAGCCGACTTCATACAGAGGACAATATCTTTACGCACCACTTGCCGGCTTCTGGCCTTCTGTGGAGTAGCGGCCACCTCTGTATTCTACCGCGTCCAGTACTCCTCACAGCACGTCACTATATCCTTTTCAAAGTTGACATAAGACGGCGTGTCCTTCATGACCTCGTGCGTGAAGGTGCGTAGCGTGTACTGATCTTAGCCAGTCCGATGATTCTCTGAGGCATACGCATGTGATTTTTCTTCACCTTGTGACTCACCCGTTCCGCCGGGTTTGCCTGCAGGTGATAAAACACCGTATACATCATCATTTGCTGGAACCTTCGGGACTGAAACTGTACTCCGTTATCGCAAACCACCAAGCATGGCAAACCAAAGAGTATGAACACTTGGTCCTCTAGCAGTTGTGTGATCTCTCCTGCTTTGCTCGACCGGACCGAAAGTAGCAACACGAATTTCAAAAAGTAGTCCACCACCCTCAGAATGTAGGCATAATCCCTGGTAGAACGGGACAATGGTCCGATTAGGTTTGCAACACGGTTTTCTAGGGCTGACTAGCCTCGCCAACATGACTCACCGTGCGTCCTGTGGGTGGCAGGCCCCACTTTAACAGCCTGTTACGTCTTACATGTCCGCACATAGGCGTAGACATCCCCTGCCATCTCCGGCTAATAGTAGTATTAGTTGATGCAGTCCATTTTTCGAACGACTGCCATACGAGTATGTCCTGCGTATCCCTCTACTTCTGGATAACGACAATTTGTGTGTTTGTGTAGCTCTCCCGACCGTAGTTGCCAGTCCGTATGCTTCTCGGGCTTCGTTGTCACCCTCTGCTTCATTGTTTCGTATCATGCGTCCCTTTCGTCTATTGCCAGAGTGGCCATTTCTGGTACTGAGCATGAAAGCGCATCGGGAACTAAGTGTTCTTTTCCCTTCTGATGGATGACCTTAAACTCGAATCATTGAAGTCTGACCGCTCAACGGGAAAATCTGCCGGTGGGGTCGCGAAGGTTATTCAGCCAGACAAATGAGTGGTGGTCTGCGATGACTTTAAAGTGATAGCTCTGCACATATGGTTTCGATTTCTCCACTGCCAGACATTTACTCTCTATCCTCCCGCTGTGTTAGTCTGACTTAACAACGCTTCTAGGCCAACATTTGATGCATGCGTATGTATGCAGAAGGGTAACTCGAACTCCGGACAACTCAAAATTGATGCTGCAGATAATTATGCATAGAATACTCGCGGTTCTTTCGTAGTAATTCAGTCAGTGGTGCCACAATAGTAGCATGATTGAAGCTGAAATGATGGCACGATGACGCCATATCGAGAAACTACCGTACCTCTTTTACAGAGTTGGGTGGTGGATGTTGGTTCAACCTCTTCGAGAACCACGTCCAGACCTTGTTTGTCCACTATGTCCACTACATACTTCAACTTCGAGCGTGGCGGATGAAGAATTGATCGTGTGGTATCTTGTATACGTTAAAAGAGAAACCGTTATCTACTTGAAAATCATACACACGGTGTTTGGGCTACAATCTCAAGAGGATACTTGAATGAAGTGTGAGTTTGGGTTGATTCGTACCCGCGGTGGATGCGGGAATTTTTGAGGAAAAGAAAATAAAAACGCGCTATTATGCGAAATGTTTTCTTTCGAAAAAGACCACAAGATCAGAAACCTATTTCATTAGTGTTTGTCATTACTATAATATTAAGAGAAGAAGTGCGTTTTTGAAATGCCACGTACTGAAGTTCAAGAAGCCGACAACGATATCGTGATGCCGCCAAATATGAAACGTGAAAAATTGTACAAGATAATTCGATTTGTACATATGTATATCTTGACCAATCAATAGCATTTAGATAAAAATAGAGCAGTGATAAAATTAATGGGAAGGTTGTTGTCTTCAAAGTCATTTTCTTACAAAAAAATATGCGAAGTCTTTACATTCCGAATTATTGAAGCGAATTTGTAAAATTTTATTTTCGTTTTCATCAAGAAGCGTCTTCTCAATGGTTAGGGCTCCCCTACGTTGGCCGTAAGTCGACTCAGAGCCGATACTGCCGAAGCAGCCTTCTAAGCCCCTGCTCTGATTTTCTTAAAGAAACTTGTCTTCGAGTCGATCAGTAACCCCACGTACTTCACCGCTGGGTTCGATTCGATTAATATGTCTCCAATGCTGATCATCCTTACTCTTTTTTGTCAAGATGATCACTTCGGCTTTCTCCAGTGCTAAACTGAACCCTCGAGCAGTCATACAGTCTCTCACTCGACGCATTAGCCTACTAGCCTAAGTTTTGCTTGCTTAACGGTGCGTCCAGCGACCAGAGCTGGAACATCATCCGCATAGCCGATCAAGCACGACTCATCTGGCATCTCTAGTCTCAAAAGCCTGTCGTAAGACACATTCCACAGGTCCAGCCCAAGAATAGATCCCTGGGCAACACCTGATGTAACCGCCATCTTTCGTTTGCTCTGTGTCGTGTCGTAAAGCAGGCTTCGCTCATTCAGGTAGTCCCTCAAAAGCCGCGTAAGATATTCTGGAACTTGAAAAGGGTTTTCCAGCGTATCCAGAATGTCCACTCATTTAGCGGAGTTGAAGGCGTTCCTGACGCCGAGTGTCACCAACAGGACGATCCGTCGCTTGGCGCGACTATATGGCTCTGTCTTTTGGACCGCGCTCACTACCTCTACAATCGCATCAATGGTGGAGCGTCCTGCTCTAAAGCCGTACTGCCAAGGAGATAGGTAACCAGCAGCACGAATCACTTCAGTGAATCTTCCCTTGATGAGTTTTTCTAGCACTTTCCAAGCAGTGCCAAGCATGCATAACGGGCGGTATGCAGACGGAGATCCGGGATTCCCCTTCGCCTTGCTGATCAGCATAAGTCTCGCCACCTTCCATCGTACCGGGAAACCCCCGTCCCGTAAGCAATCGTTGAGTGTGATGAGCAGCAAATCAGGACAATGGTGATGGACAATTTGCTACACCTCAGCTGGAACACCATTTGAATCTGGAGCGTTCCTCGCTTTCAGTGAAAGGATTGCCTTCTCCAGTTCCGGCTGTGTGAAGAGTAGACACTCGACTGCTGTCTCACCATGGACAGCGTCAACACGGACGGGATGAGAGGGAAAGAGTGCCCCCACTATCTCCTCCATCTTTCTCGCATCATGTATACAAGGTTTCCGTAGGGCACCAATCTTCCGCATAACTAGCTTGTAGCCAAGGCCCCACGGATCATTGTTCACATTGTTCACTAGATCTTGCCAGCAGCAAGCCTTGCTATTGTTAACCGATTTGCGAAGGCATTTCCTGGCCGACTTATATGCTGCTACTGTGTTGCATGCCTCGTCACGGTTCCGCGCCCGTTGAGCCTCACGCCGAAACTTGGGACACTCCCTTCGCTTTTCAGCGATTCCAGTCGACCACCAGTACAAGTATACTAGGGGCTTGCCGTGCAGCGGTTTTCGACGGGGCATATAAGCATTGCAAGCAGATGTGATGATGCTCATAGTTGAGTTCACCATGTCGTGAGCTGCCAGTTCTTCCATCCCCGCGAATCTCCGTGCAGCCGGGCACCTACTGTGAGCACCTCGACGAACCTCGCGACATCCATCTTTCCGATGTTCCATCCAATTGTAGGAGAGCACGGACGTCGGGAGAAAACATCGCTTATTTTAAGCAGAATGCACTGA